>BMAV01022987.1:77190-148481 GCA_019973955.1 Trichonephila inaurata madagascariensis
ATGTACATACATACACAGATTTACACGCATACACATTTACATACATACACATATTTACGCGTATACACATATTTACGCGCATACACATATGCATACATACACATATTTATGCGCATATATATACACACATATAAACATATAGACATTCATTCATACATACACACATATAAACATTCATACATACATACACGTAGACATACATATACACATATTTACACGCATACTCATATACATACGAGTACACACTTACGTTCATATATTTACTCGTATGCTCATATACATACGAGTACACACATACATACTCGTATACATACGAGTACACACCATACATACTCATATACATATGAGTATACACATACATACTCATATACATACGAGTACACACATATACACGTAGACACACATACTTACATATATACACATATACATCCATACACATATTTACATATATACACATATACATACACATTCATGCATGCACGCATACTTACATATACACATACATATACACACACATATGCATCCACACACATATTTACATATATACACAAACACATATTCATGCATACACACATTCACATACATGCATGCACACACACATTTACATGATTGATTGGACAGTGACATCAATCTTTATACGGACGTAAATACTTGCTTTAATAATTTAACTTATAAGAGTACGCGCGCCTACTTATATAAGGTATATATTTATACAAGGTGCAAGTCCCTTGTATAAGTACATACTACAAGAGATTATTAAACCAATAATATCCTTTGGAAGCTAGTAAATTACATAACATTTGCTATATCTTATACACCACATAAATTGAGAGGAGCATATTATAGCTCTTGGGCATGCAACCCTTTGAAAGAAAATTCCGTATTACATTTAAAGCTTACCTCTTTTCTAAGCTGAGCTCATGCTGAACTAAATTTCAGGGGGGAAAAAGAGTAGGAAGAGGGAAAATCGGTGTTTTAGCCGAGATCGATGAGATGACTGATTGATCCGCATTGCATTTGCTCGAGATCATATCCTTTTCGATCTGATTTCAACAGTCGATCCATTTACCAGATAGTTCGAAAAGTAGTGGACCGGACCGGCTTTAGCTTTCAGAATAGTAAGAAAGTAGTAAAATAATGTTACTTTAAAACGGATTTCCTTTCTTGGAAATGCCAATGCATCTTTATGCTTTATTCTTTAAGATAGCGCATTTTCGGTTTTTATCTTCGGAATCCAGTTTTGAACAATAACATTGCTATGAAAAAACTGGCGCAGCAAAGGCTAGTCGGTTAGTTTTATTTATTAAATTGTGATTTTTTTTAAATTTCTCATAAATTTGTTCTTTATAACAAAAAGGGAAATATTTTGGATATTTAAGGAATATTAAAAAGGAATAGTTTGTTTCCACACAAATAATGTCAAATGTGATTCTGTGTATTAATAATTATAGTTTTATAATTCTTTAAAAAAAAAGATAAAGGAAACACGCGCATTATTTGCTTACAATTGTGCGGCTGAATGCAGGGTGTCCGGGCATAAAGTATCCAAAATTAATGGCCTATTATTAAGTCGAGGAACGTATTGTTAAGGTAATTTCGTTTTTCTGCCAAAAGGGTATTATGGCTGGGAAGATAGTTTGTAGTCCAAGATAGAATACTTTTATATATAAAAATTACGTGTCACAGTGTTTGTCCGCGATGAACTCCGAAACCACTCAACCGATTCTGACATAATTTGGCATATTGTGTGTCATTTCGTCCAACTTAAAATATTTTATCTCAATTAATGACGTCAATATTTTTTTATTTCCGAAAATGCGTGCAATGCGGGAAACGGAAAAATTCGTAAAATGTCGGAATGCGTGTGTACCTGCGGAAGCGCATTTTGAAGATCAATGTGCATGACAAGTTAATGCCAGGTGTATTTCGAGGCGTGGAATCCGAATTTCAACTTTACCTGATAATGCCAGACGACCGTATTTTAGACACACCCTTGCTAGGGACTTACCTTAAAAGCCTTGGAGTGTGAAAACTTGGTCACTGACGTATTTTGAGACGTGAAACCTGAATCTGTTATCCAATAGGAGAAATTGTTGCAACTTTACCGGATAATGCCGGATGACCGTATTTTAGACACACCCTTGCTAGGGATTTCACTTAAAAGCCTTGGAGCGTGAAAACTTGGTCCCTGACGTATTTTGAGACAGGCAACCTGAATCTGATATCCGGTATAAGAAACTATCGTGACTTTGCCGGATAATTCTGGACAACTGTCTATTACGCATACCATAACAGGAGCTTTCCCCCAAAGTCTTGGAACAGAAAAAGTACATTTATGGTCATTTTTAGAACACTGAACTAGAATCTGAAATTGGATATTAAAAATTCCTGTAACTTTGCCGGATAATGCCGGGTCACCGTAATGCCCCTTTCTAGCGACTGAACTTGCAAGCTCAGAAGAGCGGAATGTAGTCCCCGGTTGCGTCTAGGGATACTAAACAAGAATCTGAAATCAGATTAAAGTCCCATAAATTTGAAGGATATTGCCGGAATTGAGTGGAATGGCTTCACGTTTGAATCCCAATTACGAATTTTCATTCTCTCTAGCGGCTGAATTTACCCGGGCTGGGGCATCGAAAATCAGTGCTGTGAGCGTTTCAGAGCGGAAATGAGAATCTGAAATCGGATTTTAGGAGTTTCGGTAACTTTACCGAATAATGCCGGAGGACCTTAATATGCGTGGACAGCGGTGTCGGTCCAATTTTCAGACGCAGGGACGCAAAACGTGGATCTCTGTCGTATTTTGAGACGGCCGATCCGAATATTCAATCCAGTTCGAGAAATTATCGTTACTGTGTCAAATAATGACAGTCAAACGTATTTTAAACGAACCATGGCAGGGGCTTACCTTAAAATCCTTGCAGTGTGCAAAGTGTGGTCCTGGTGTTTTTCTGTGTGGGGAACAAGAATCTGAAATCAGACTTAAGAGACTCCAGTAAATTTCCAGGTAATGCCGCCTCCCTCTTCAGGGATGAAACTTGCAGAAGCAGGGGTGCCAAATGTGGGTACCAGGTACGTCTCACAGAATGGGGAACGAGAATCTAGATTCAGATTGTGGAAACTCCCTTAATTTTGCTGGATATTGCCGGAATTAGGTCGAATGGCTTTGTGTTCAGTCTCGCGCTCGTATTTTTATTCCCTATAGCTACTATATTTGCAGGTGGATTCTTGCGAAAATACAATCAACAGAAAATTGCATTGGCAATTACATCTTCAGGCATTGCAGCCACTTTGCTAAATGGTGGAGAAACTGCACATTCAGCATTCCAGCTGTCATTAGATATTCAATAAAAATCCAGACGCTATATGAAACTTTAAAAAAAAGAAGCAGAATGACTACAGTATTGCAAAGGAGTTCAATCATAACCTGCAATGACCCATAAACACTCGCTCGAAGTTTTACATAAAACTCTGTAAGGTTTAAACGGCAACGAGAAAATATTCGGTGGTGCTGTCTTATTACTGTCTGTTGATTTCCGACGGACATTGCAAGTCGCTCCTCTCTACTTTTTCTCACGAGATTAACATAAGTTTAAAGCAATCGTTTTTATGGCGAAACGTTGAAACACTTCGATTGATCATAAACACGAGAGTTCAATTGCAAGATGATCAATCGGCGGAAACATTTTCTAACCAACTGCTAGATATTGGAAACAGTGCAGTAGAACTGCATCAAAATACACAATGCATCAAATTTCAAGACAATTTCTGTACCATTGTTCAGACAAAAAGAATGAACTGCTTGAGTGTCTTTCCGGATATGATGCATAATTATTTAAATAATGACTGGCTCTGTAACACTGTTACTTTAGGCAGAAAAAAATGTTGATGTTGACGAAATAAACATCCAGATACAGAGGCAAAAGCCAGGTGATCTAATGCCTTTTTAAATCAATCGACACTATTGTTAATGAAAACGAAAATGTAAAGTTTTTGAATTCCCTAGATATATTAAAAATGCCACCTCCCAATCTTCGGTTGAAGATTGGCTCACTGGTTTTTCTGATGCGTAACTTAAATCCACTGGATTTTATAACGGTACACGCATATGGTCATCAAAAGAATTACCTGGAATCTTCTTGTAGCAACCATTTTGTTTGTAAAGTTTAAAGGTTCGTCCTGTTGCCACGTATTCAGAATCTCCAATACCATTCAAAAGGCTTCAATTCCCAATTCGTTTGGCTTTCGCGATGACCATAAATATATATCTCAAAGCCAAACAATGTCCATTGGGGGCTTGGACATAAAATATCCATGTTTATCTCATGGGTAACTACATATGTTGCATGCCTACGTGTGAGGAAACCACCAAATCTATTTGCGTAAGCAAAAGACAAGTTACCAAAAAACATTTTGCACCAATTAGCGTTTAATTATATTATATTAAAATTATTTATTGTTATAATTTAGAATGATAAAAATAATATTAAAAACTGCTAAAAAAATGTGTGCGTGCATCAGTGTGAACACGCGGTAGAAGTTAACTTCTTTGGCTTATATGTGTTGAATTGTATAATTAAGTTTTATTTTAAAGTAATCTTATATATAATTAACAAATTTATTATTATCTTTACTATTTCAATCTATACTTAAAAAATAATTAGGATGGAAAAGGTATAAGAGTATAAACAAAATTTTCATTTTCAATACATAATACTAAAAAAAAATCATTGTATACATTTATAGAAAAGTATCATTATTATTAGTCTCTTTCCATTACACTTATGGGTGTTTCAATTCATACTTTTGTTATCAAAGGCTTGTGGTAGCTAAAATAAATTTAGGTTTTGCACACAATATCATTTAAGAATCTCAAAAACACTGCATCAATCATAGTATTTGGTTTTGTCGTTGATATTATTCTGTTATTTTGTAGAGATAATGCGAAATGGTCTTTTTGCATCTTAATTTTTCCCCTATTTGGAGGCAAATCTGGAAATTCGAGCCATATTGTCTTAACTAATCCTTCATCATTTGTTTCTACATGAACTAGTTTTCCAACTGCACCAACTGGAAATCCATCAGTCACATCAATATTTGTGGTAATCATGTAATAAATGTTATTCACATAAATTGTTTGATAAGGCAATCCATTTGTATCAATTAATGACATCTTATGTGTAATTTTTGACGTACGAAAGTTTCTTGTTCTCTTGAAGTACAACCAATATATATATCTTTTGCAGTTGAAGTTCTGTCCGCATATGCATTCAATATATATATATATATATATTATTATTATTATTATTGACGGAATTGTTAGTGTTGAATAATGGTATATCTTGAGGACACTTTAATTCAGCTTTTTTTACAATACAAAAACGAGACTCAGAGTTATCTCTACTTCATCAAGTTGTTCCCCGTTTCAAATTTTTGTAAGTATAGAAGAAAATTGTTGATTCGCTTGATGCATGACTTCATTTAGTTCATAAAATTTTAGATTTCGCCATAAAATTGGTCCAACGATGGTCTGTTTCGGCTGCTTATAGATGGGCGTAGCACGAACTGGTGGTAATTGACGTAAATCTCCTATTAAAATAATATCTAATCCACCAAAATTAGACTGAAAATTTCCAGTTATTTGGTTTAATCTGGAATCAACCTTCAATAATAATAAGCACTGATCATACTTATCTCATCAATGATTATGACTTTTATGTTTTTCAAAGGAGTTCTGCATTGTTGAGCAGTTTCAGAATGTAACGGAAGTAACCTTGATAAAGAAATTTTTTAAGCTGTATAAACGGTCATTCCTGAAAATAGCTACTGCTGCTTTACCAGTTGAGGTACAAGTTATATATGCATGACAGTATCCATCATTGTTCGTATACCGATCAGAAATTTCCATCAACAGTTTAATAACAAACGTTTTACCGCATCCGACAGGGCCGGTAAAAAATATTTGAAATGGAGTTCAATATGATAAGATGCGAAGTAACATGAAGTAAAAGTCTTTTTTTATGTGTGTGTTTTTCGTTTGACATTCTCACTAACTGATAGAAATCTTCTTCGGGCATTAATTTTTTTTGCAATAGTAATAAACTTGTTATAGCAAATAGTTAGTAATGTAGCTAAGTAGATGCCATTATTGAAACAAAAATAAATTTTTCATTCGCATTTTTTATCCTCGCCAAAATCGGTGAATTTCATTTGTCTCCAGTTTTTCTAGTGTAACCCCTAAGAAAATAGGAAATGGATGTGATGAAGCAAATGTTGATTGCCAATTTGGTACACAACTGGTTTTCGTCACTTTTCGTAAAATTGCGCTTTTTATAAAAGTTTTTATATTTTGAAGGTTTAATTTTTTAGTTTATGGTTTACAAATTCCCACATCGATTGAAAACAATGGTAATTTTTAAACGAATAACCTAAAAATAATTTTTTAGTAAAAAATTCTTGTTAAAAGGCTAATAGACGAAAAATGCTAAAAAAATTTAAAAAAACCATAACTGTTAAGGTATCCGACTACGTTCCGAACCATGATTTTAAAAAAGCGTATAAATGTATAATTTTCATAATATTTAGTGTCACTTAGATTAGAATACATGTATAAAATTGCTTTAAGGACATTATGACAAAAAAGAATTATTTAAATACAATATTTTGGTAAAAAATTAACTTAGAATAACCTTTTTTCCAAATGTTCTTCTTTTGTAAAAAATACTTCTATTGTATTAATATTTTGCCTGTATATAGCTCAGACCTCTGTACAGAAGCTCAACTATGATTTTTGAAAAACTCACATTATTTTCAGAGTTACAACCATTTGAAATAATTATTGGCGTATTTTTTTTTTTAAATTTCTCCCTTCTGTTTTCGTAAAACATGGATAAACCGACCTCCAAATTATGCGTTTCAAAAATTCTAGTTGAGCCTCTGTACAGGGTCTAGCGAGATGAGCATACAGGCAAATATTAATACAATAGAAGCATTTTTTTTTACAAAAGGAGAACATTTGGAAAAAAGGTTATTCTAAGATTAATTTTGCCAAAATATTCAACTATTTAAATAATTTTTGTCATAATGTCCTTAAAACAATTTTATACATGTATTCTAATCTAAGTGACACTAAATATCATAAATATTATCCATTTACACGCTTTTGCAAAATCATGGTTCCGAACGTAGTCGGATACCTTAATAAGCAATGTTTTCAATCTTTGTGCAGATTATGGATAATATTGTTCTACGCACAGAAAAAAAGTTTCGTGAGATTACTTTTATAAATAACAAAGTTATTATTTACTTAAAATTTTGAGAATTTTTTGAAAAACGTAAAAAGATAGAGTTTTTGGCATTCTTTTTTTAAATGACTGATTCTAAAAGAGAAAAGCATGAACTTTCTTGGGGTAGAATATCAATTCATTAACGAGAAAGGAAATTGAACGGGAACGGTTTAGAAATCATTTTCATAAAAACGTATTGATTTTGGTTCATTTTAGAAAAAATTGTAAAAAATAAAAAAATACCATTATTTTGTGGAAAAAAATTGTTGTACCAAATCGTGGCGAAAAAATGTTCTTTCTGATTCTGTAATTGTTTTTTCTCAGAGTTTGATAAAGAGAATTAGATATCTTTTTGTTTCGTCCAATTTATAATAAAACAAATTAGTTTAAATAATTCACAAACACACACAAACTCAGCATTCTAAATCTTTTTATTTATTTTTTCACTCTTACCATTTACTTTTATTTTTGAAGGTATAATTGTTTTCTAATCACTAAGGCTTTCTTCCTGTTCAAGATAGAGCCTTAAATTTTTTGTATATACTCCCAAACGTATATTCTATAAAGGTTTGTATGGGTTTATGGCTGAGATCTCTAGTTATTTTTCCAAAAAATGCTAAATTTGATATTTCAAAAAATTTCGTGTTTTTCGCAGGTTTTTCTAGAAAAATAATTATTAAAAATCAACAAGGGAATAGATTTTCAAGTACATACTAGCTTTTGTTTACAATAACCTAAGAAACATTAATAACTTAAAATGACTAAAAAATGTTAAAAATTAAGTATTTTATAAAAGTTTGAAAAAACTTCAAAAATTTCTAATTTTTTAAAATTGTAAAATAATGGCTGGTCAAACTGACTTTTTACTCTCAGAATCAGCTTACTAATATAATCTAAATACAAAACATCAATTATTTTTACTGTAACTGTGTCACCAAATATTTTTTTAAAAAGGGTACCGTGTAGCCTTAATAAAATACTTTCTATTCATTTATTAAAAATAGGAATTGACCTAATTTTTTATATATGTATATTACTTGTGTTCATTATTCTTTCATGATTGTCAAAAAGTCTATCAATTGTCTCATAGCCTTGTCCTATTTATTGAACTCCTCATTTCTTACAAATAAATTGGTTTGTTTATTTTGCCTAGTAACCTTTATATTTCCTAAGTAGATATAAATTTTTATATCAATTACTTATTATTTATAAATAGTTATGTTAATTATATATTAATAGAATGAAGTACATAATCACACAAATATTACCGAACAAATATCTTAATCTGATAGGGAAATCCGAATAATACAAAGTCTAATTTGAGTATGAAATAGGGCAATTGTCGGAATTTGATTAAATCTAATTAATTCTTTAGAGGCGATAAGATGTTGTTTCTTTCGTAAAAATGTAAAATACCTTTCAAATTACTAGAAATAACTTGCTTCTGTATTATTTTGCATAATGAGATACCATTACCACTCGGTTTTTCTTCGAGGCAATTATTTTAAAGTCTTTCTACTTAAAACAAATCAAAAAGAAAACTAATTTTGAAAATGGGGGAGAGGGGTGACGTTGCCCCGTTTCATCCCATCTTTCCAGAATTTTTTAAGAAAAAAAAAGGGTATTTTCTTTGGGAAAAGAGTATTTCTTGGAAGCAAAACATTTCTTTTCTTAAATTTTTAATATTTGTACTTCAAAATCATTTTCTTAAGAGCAGTTAACCCAGTGCGCCTGAGTAAAGTGCGCTCTCAGAAAGTGATGAAAAAGGGTGAAGTCGTAAAAAGTTTTCTCTTTTTTTCTTTTTCGGCTGACAAATGCCACTCTGCATAATTTAGAGATTCTTTCGGATATTGTGGTTTTCTGTGATGCGTGTTCTTATTTTTTTTTTTTTTTTTTTATTTTAGAAACAGACTTTATAAAAAAAATTACCATTTGCTTTAAATATTTCATTGAACGACTTAGTATCGCAACAAATGTTTTAGGTAGAAAATATTACTTAAAAACCCTCTATCCTGTTTTCTTTAATTTAATGGTATTTTTCTATAATTTTTTAATGTTAAAAATTCGTAAAAAAACTAACGCAGATGTTGTTGAAATTCAGCGAATTGCAGTTGTCATTCTGGTCCAAAAAGAAAATAAGCATACCAAGAAGAATTGAGTAATAATACGCTAGAGAAAATGAACCCTTCTAGGTATCCACACTACAGGAATAATCTAACAAATACTTTTTACCGAAGAAGAAAATGGCGTCAGTGAACTCTTAGCTGCTCTCATTTTCAAAAAACTATGTAACCCTTGTAACAAATAATTTCAAAAGTTCCAGGGTTTGTATTTTGCCCTTTTCACAATAGTAGAACAAGAACATGCTGCCAAAAATAATAGAAACTTATAAAATTAATTAAAAATAAGCGTGGACTAAAATAATCGTTTGTTCGTATAATTTGGTAAAATACTATTTCAAGACAAAGACGTAAGTAAAATAATATGTTGTAAGAAAATAAATAATCATATATTATTTAACTACAACCAGCAGCCGGATTAAATTTTTCTATAAATGTACATAAATTAACCAGTCGGTCACTGGTGCTTCAAAACAATTCATCAGCTTTGGTAATCTCTAGAGATTAGCAATAAATTCACCGAATTTTTTTTAAAAAATTTTTATATATTTTTAAAAATTAAAATGTAGTGAATTCAGTGTTGCAAAAGTATAAAATAAGGAAATAAAATGAAAATAATTTTTTTTATATAAATTATCATAAGATTTTAATTACATCCTCATCGTAAAATTAGGCATAGAAATAAAAAAAAATTCTAAATAAAACAATTGTTTTTCTGTTTTGTTCATATATCGTTTTTCGTATCATTGATGGGTATATTTTAAATTATAATGATTATGTTCGCACAAAAATGAAATGGATTATAAATACGAGAATGAAATATAAATGAGTATTGTAAGTTTTAAAAGTGAATTTCTGATTAAAAAATATTTATTTTCTTTTGTAAAATATCAAAATTATTTTGTGTTTTATTACACTTAAATATAAAATGCCCATCTTGATTTTTAACGTATAGTAAAAATAAGAAAAAAATTAAGTTATTATTAAGTTTAAAAATTCTAACATTTTTAAATGCATATACATATGTAGGGCTAAATTATTTTCGGTATATATGTATTATCGCAACCTATTGGCGACATTATAAGAAACGAAGCAAATGGTGTCCAATTCAGCGAGTACGACACATGAGAAACCGGGGTTGTCTACTTGGCAAGTTATTAATTGAGTTGTAGCGATTGTTGCGATAATACGTAAGTATATTATTTTCAAATAATTATTATTTGATAAAAATATTGATATAATACTTTTAAAGGTTAATTTAATTTAAAAGTTAATTTTAATAACATTTTCCTCGTAATATATTCTTTGAACAATATCTTTGTAAATTGTTTCGGGAAATATTGATAAATCTAAAAACCTTAATTGGGGTAAGGTTTTTGGTTACAAAATCTCATTAATTATCTAAATCGGGGGTCCTAGCACGCGGCCCGCCAGTACGTAAGTTGCGGTCCACCGATTCTTTTTAAAAAATTTTAAATATCAAGTTTTTTCATTTTGAAATTTATTTGAGGGGAAATTTATATATAAATCTACAATGTACTTGCCTGTTCTTGTTTTAAAATAAATTCTTTTTGATAATAGAAATGTCCTTAAGATTAAAATAGATTTATATTTTTATATTTTATCAAACAGAGTTTGGTTACGTTTGGTTTTACTACAATGAATTACTTTTTTAATGAATTTCGAATTGCATTATGTATATCCTTTACTATGGATGGAACATGATTCTCTGTGTATGTGACTTTCATTTCTCCTCCTTTTCTGTTTGGAGTGTCCAAAAAGCAAGAGGCAGTCAGAGATGTTTTTTAAAGTTTAAAAAAATATTCGAGGCGGTTAAGATAAAGGGCTATGAATACTTAATCGCTTGCGAATGACAGCAAAATCAAATTTCAACAATGAGTAACGAAAGATCAATTCAAAAGGAACACCGTAATATTCAAGAAAATGGCAACTGTAAAATTTCAAACATTATTTGATCATTGCATTATTATATTATATAAGCAATCTATGTCTGTATACATGAAAAATAATGAAAACAATCATAATAATTCATTCTGTTTTAAATTTTCGATGCAATAAATGTTTTTTGTTTCCAAATCTGATATAAAGGTACACATTTTTATGTGCGGCCTGCGACATTATAATGCTTTTCCGAAGTGGCCCGCAAAGTCATTTGGGTTGAATAACCCTGATCTAAATAAACAAGAAAAAATCTTACCCTGGTATTATGCTTAATTTACTCATCTTCACAACATATAATGGTTTTCAAATGTTCTTATTCTTTTATTTTTTACCTTTATATTACTTCTCTATCATTTTCTTCTATTTCATATTTCGGTTTTAGGTATAACACTTTCTTGGGAATGCTTTTAAAACTTTATTTTTTGTAAGATAGGAGAGTGAAACATTAGATTTGCATAACGATTTTAGATACTGCACATTATTTTTTAAATCTAGCAGGTTAACTAAATCAATGTGATTAAACTGCATTTTTTTTTACTTTACGTAATTAATCCGCAGACTAATAACTGAACCAGAGGTAGAACCAAATGACCCGCAAGCCGCATATAAAAATATATATCTTATATTAGATTTGGAATTTTGATCCATTACAAGCATTAATTGGAGTAAAATTTAAAACAGCTTGATATATGAATGTTTTCATTGTTTTTCAAGTATACAAACATAGATAATGCAATAATAACAATAAAAAATAATAATAATGTAATGATAAGATAATGTTTAATTTATTTAATTAGTGTGTGACGGGACTTTCAACTTTCAACTACTAATCCTCTTGGGGAATCTTGACAAGATGATGAGGAAGCGACCCCTGGAGTAAGACCATTGCAAGTGAGATATTTGTTTTGCAACTCTTTCACTTAGTTTTTGCAAGTCGGTCTTAATGCATGTATTTGCGAATGGTAATAGTTGCTGCAGTTTTTCGTCCGTTAAGTTTGAGTACGATTGATATTTGATAAACTCCAATTTCGAAAAAAACAGATTTGCAATAACAAAATAGAAACAGTTATAGGATTTATTTGTTAAAAATAAATCTAAAAACAAAAATATTGTACAAAATAGTCGCATTAGGTAAAGTTATAGTAAATCTCGCGGGCTGCAAAATTATTCAAGGATGCTCCCCTCCCAGAACAAGTTCAATCCAGTTCAAAGAAAATCCAAAAATTTTGAAGTAGAACAAGTTGTAAAAATCTCATAAATATTATTCCGCCAGTCATATTGATGTTACAAATTTAACATGGCATTCTGTCTGTATTTTTGTCTTTTGATTCATGTTTCCACTAAAAGGATTTTGAACAATATTTATTTCAATACGTCAATGTAAATGAAGGGTAAATATCGAAAGAAAAATAATTTATATTTTATTTTCATAAGAACTATTTATTTTAACATAGTTTAAGGCACAAAAGCCAATTGACTACTTAAAGTTATTCAATTTATTTCGATTCTGGAAGCTTTAAATTATTCATGGCGCTCATCGTTTCTATCATTAAAAGAACAACAACGCAGTTATAAACAAAACAAAAATGAATAAATGAATATATACATATGCATCAGTAAGCAGTTTTAAGAAATTGGTTTTGTTTTGCAATTTTCCGATGAGGATTACGTTATTAGATACGACAGCTTCTGGGATTATTTTTGAAAATGTTTATCGTAGTTTTATATCGTTTTCACTAAAACTATGCATAATTATTTAGAAAGAAGAGCCTTTTGTGTTCGAAACAAATAAAAAAAATTAATGTGAAATTAGTAGAAATTAGAATATTCAAATTTGTTCTTTGCAATAGTTTTTGTAGAGTTTTTAAAGTTTTATCACTTATCTCAAAGTTTTCCATTTTATAAAGTAATAGAATATAATTACTATGAAGCCGACACGTTATCGATGTGATACACAGTAAAATCTAAGATCTTAACCCGGCATTTTTTTCTCGCGTGATTAAAACGAACGGAATCTCACGCGCAGGATATCTCGTATCCGAAGATGTTTGCATTCTGTTTTTACCGTAAGATGTGCATAAAAGGCGAAAAAGGAAGAAAACTAGGAAATACAATATGTTTATTATACTTTTTATACATGTAAATTAAGTTTTTCTCTTCTTTTTATTAAGGCATCAGCACATTTTTTACACATGACTTTAGTCTTCGTCGCGAGTGAGGGCGATATTTTCACTGGATCTTAATTTTTTTTTTTAAATTTTGTAGAAGCATTGCTTCCTGGTTTTTACATTCTTCTTTTAATTGAAGTCCTAAACACTTTAGAAATCAGTGTCTGGTTCGATGTTTAGTATGTAGTTTTTAACTACTAAACAAAATAGTTTAAGCGTTTATTGTCGCAACGTTCAACAACACAAAAAATATTGTCATAGGCTAACGATTACATTTTTAGCCATTGAATATGAAGTGGTAGTTTTATCAAAGACGATAACCTCTTCCTCAGTTAAATTATCTGGATCGATTTCAGTAGAGGAATCCTACTTGCTGCTACTATACTCTTCATCATTCGATTCTTCCTCATCATCCCCGCAAAGAGACTTTTTCCATCCAAAAATACTGTTGTACTATATCTATTAACTTACTTAAATATCACATTTCTTCTTCATAACTACAATAATGCGCCATTGCATAAGAAAGATTTTACAGTGTAGTTATGCATTTAGAACTGTAACGGTGATTTAGAATTCGCTTACAAGCTAAGGCCCCTCAAAGGATATGACCTTCGTCAGCTACACGAGATTCTATTCATTTTCTGTAAAAAAGTTGGACGGTGGGTATGACATGCCCTGCGCGAGAAGTACCGGGTTAAACTTTCGATCGCCACTAATCCTCTTTATATATAAGCTTGACTAGGGGCTTAATGGAAAACATTATCCCCCCCTCTCCGCACAGCCAAGTTTTAGGTTTCAAGTCGTATCTTATGAAGGGCGTATACGTATTTGGTGTCAAACAGGCTTTGAGCCCCCTAGAATCCTGCCCGGCTCCCGCAATGCGGCAGTTGTAGGGGTGTACGTTACGCCGCTGATCCTGCCCTTGTGAAACCTCCAAGATTTTGAACAGTCACTGACGCCCATATCAGGAATTTAAAGGTTCCTCAATAATCCTAAAACTGTCTCTGCTACTTCTACAAACTTTTAAACAGTTTTTCCCCTCTTTAAGAAAACAGGAAACATTTAATTATAAAAATATTAGAAAATACTAATTTCAAATAAATAATGCACTTAACTGCATCAATTAAAATTTTTAAATGATATGGTGCAGTGCATTTCATCTAACAGCTGCTGTTATATCAGATGTAATATTTGAAGTATGCATCTTAACACTAATATTAAGTGGGACACTAACATTAAATGAGAAATCTTCGCGAATCTCCAAAAAAGACGCTGGGAACACACGGAGTCCACAGACCATAGTTTAAGAGCCACAGCCATAACCTATTCTAATGACCTTAACTATTAATCCGCCTCTTGTCCGTCAGTTCATGAGTTATATGATCAGTACTGTTAAGACCCTCTTGATGACATGCTGTGGACTTCTGGAGACCGGGTGACAGTTCAAATGCCACCATTTTAAAAACTTAACTCAGTGGCGCGACAGCCCTTGAAGGCCAAGGCCTACTGTGTCTAATTCAGTATACGCGATCTTGGGTCCTTGAGCAGATGTTCCGGTCAGGTGGTGGGTCTGACGCGAAACTCTCAGTTTTAAGTTCCCAAACGAGCTTGGTACTCATTTATCGACCCACTGAATGGATGAAAGGCTGAGTTAACTTTGTCCATCCCAGGGATTGGACCTCTCAAACCTATGGTGTGGAAGTGCGATGCACTCACCACTCAGCCAATGAGCTTACGTCATCATCTTTTCTTAATATTAATTCTCAGCAGTGACACTCGTCATCATTAATTTTCATGTTGCTTCAATTTTTTTGTTTTTGTTTTCAAGTCCAGTTGTTTATGAATAGATTAGAAAACATTATCGTATTTCATCGAAATGCGTTATGCTTTGTAAAATTAGATTTCACATTCAATTTACAAATTCCTTGTGTGTTTTAGATAATTTAATTTGAACCGAAACAGCTGTTTAGTAAATTGCTTAAATATTTGTGTTGTCATTGAAAATCCGAATTATAAGTTGGGTGATTTTACCAGTTATGTTTGATTGCTGTTTTTTATCCCACTTGATCGGCAGAAACATCTAAATCAGCGTTTCTCAAACTGTGGAACGTGCCTCTCTTGGAGGGGGGTAATAACTCTACGAGGGGGAGGAGGCATGAGCATATTGAAACAAAAGATTATATATTTTTTAAAAAATTACTAATTTACTGAAAGGAAAAAAAAAAAAATAAATAAATTCTGACTTAATGAAAATAAAATACACATTTACACTGATATAATACACTTATACATGTATCAGTACTGATCAATGTATTTTATAATTAATTTAACAATTCTAAGTTAAGACGAAGTAAATAATTACCAGTGCCTTCATGGTCTGATCATATATAAAATTATATACAAAAATTAATACTCATCTTGATAATATCTTTATCTTAACTGTCGAGTAATAGTTACGCGATTCTCTCCCCAATGCCACCGTTTTCCACGTAGGCCTACATATGTGTTGTATGGGGGAGAAGGAAAGAAAAGGAATAAATAAACAAATCCTCTAAAATAAGTACTTCCTTCTCAAACACTCTGTCAAGGTTCTTTTATTGCATTCCAAAGCTTTCTGAATAATAGTATGGATAGCAGTGCACAAATCGTTCTTCAGAACGAACATATATGTACGTCATGAAGCACTAATGCTTTAGCTGAGCAGATGTTACTATACACCAGTGACACTTAAAGATGTTTAGGTCGTATTTTGGCAACAGAATCAAAAGTTTAGTATTTTTAAATTAATATATATTGTTATTGTATGAAGGAATACGATAGCTTTATGATTGAATATTGGAGTAAATGATAGTTTGAAAACTTATAATCTAACAGAATCCATGAACCCGTGCATTTTTAAACAATGTAAAACTGTACCAGGACTTGAGAGCAGATGGCTCTTGTGGCACCTAATACAAGCCAAGATATGGTCAGGAGCGGTTTGCAATTCGGACAAGGAGGGTAAGCCCTACGATACTCCACATGCCGTCGAGCTCGAGTATGTCCACTACGAAGCCTAGCAATAGTAGTTTCATCTCATCTACCGCTCGTCCCAAGCAAAGCATTACCCGCACAGTTTCCTTCATACCGCTCATGTACGGGGGCGTGTTTTCAAAAGGAACTAATATCTTGCTCAATCTGGGTTGCAATTTCTGAAAAAGTTAGGCAGCCACCATGTGTAGAATCTTTATGGTTGTCCTCCCTCACGGGCCAAACTATCTACTATCTCTTTCCCGCAGGCATTCATGTGCGGCAATACCCACTGAAAAAATATCTTAACATTTTTTATTTTAACAATTAAAATACAGGTACTTTTAAGTTTCGCCAGCGCATGCGATAAAATCTTCGACAAACGAATTATTCCAGCTGGTAGCCTTTTACTAACACATTTCAAAACAAGTCAGTCCTTTCTATTCAATAACATCTTTTTCATAATGCATCGAATATGGATGAAAAACCAACCAGAACTAACATTTATCAACATTTTTTTATGTGAACAGCATGTGCTGTCGCCAATAAAGCCTACTTTGCGAGATTTGCACAGGCGAATCGGAAAGGTACCAAAATACATTTTAATCACTATTATTTGGCTTATAGGATTTGTCAGGGTTTGCACAAATTTCTGTCACATACTGCAATGAGCCATTAGTGTTTTTCAATAGCATTCAAAATGAAATAAATAAAAATGCTTCATTTTAGTTAAAATATTTTTCAGAATACCGAATGAGGATTTATATATGTATGTATACAAAGTAAATACAGCAACGTCCTTTCAACAGCCCCTTTAAAGAAAATAATATTAGTAAGAAGTAAAAATGTTTTACTCGCGCTTCTTCATATGCATTTTTACCCCCAAAACGAAATTCGAATGCCAAAAAATGTAGTTCGATCAGGTATTTTTCGTCCAATTTTATTCCCAGAATCCCACCAAAATTAAACTTTAGCACTTGAATTTAAAATGTATTTCGATGTTTAACATTTTGGGATGCAGCCATTTCTTTTTAGTTCCTTCTCACTTTCTCAATCAAAGAAGCGCCAGTTCTGAATTATCCTCCCTTGTAACATGAATGTATTCCTTTCTCGGAAGCCATTCACTATCGGAACCATTCACAGTTCTGGCCTGGGAAAGGTTCGCACTTTCTCCAATGTCTTGAATAGAGCGAATTCGGAACACCGGTCCCTTAACTCTTCCGAGTCCCCTTTATATTTTTCAGGCTAGTATTGTGAACAGAATTCCTTTAGTTGCCTTAGGAATTCTCGATAAGAAAAACTTGGATCATGCATATGTGAAGAAAATAGCAGTTTCTAAATATTTGTAAAGTAATATTTATCAAGTAATAATGTTAATATAATATTAATGAGTAATATAACAGAATAATAATCAATGGGATAGAATAATACAACGTTTCTCAAGCTGTGGGGCGCAACTCTCTAGGGGACGTGATAACTCTAGGAGGTTGTCACGAGCATGATGAACATTACAAAATAAAAAATTGTTTTAAAAAATTATTAATTCATTGAAAGTAAACAAACAAAAAACATTTTGACATAATAAAAATTAAAATACACGTTTTCACTGATATAATACACTTATAAATGTATCAATACTGCGCAATATATTTGATAATTAATATATCAATACTATGTTAAAAACAAGTAATATAAAAAAAAATTAATTGAATACCTATTTAGATCAACAAAGGAAAATTTTAATTTAGCTACTTTTTATTAAATAGTTGCAATTAATATAAATATGTATATACATAGGTCAGAATCACAATATTAAGTGGTCATTAATTTTTATTAATTATCATTAAAGTGTCGTATTGTCATCCCAAACAATCGTGTCTATAAAATTTCAGTTCAACTGTGCTTTAAAACGCGAGAAAAAAACCTTTTCAAGTTTTGACTCAAGTAGCCAAGAGGGTCGCTAACTCGCCAAAAATAATGCCAACGTGGGTGTATTTGTAATTCTTTAAATAATTAGTTTTAATAAATTAATTTTTATTAATTGAAATTACATTATTATGTCACTCAAAATAATCATGTATATAAAATTTCAGCTCAATTGAGCGCTTTAAAATGCCTTTTATTAACTAAAAAGTGAAAAAATATTTCTTACTATAATAATAAAATGATTAACGAGAAAATGAATGTCATTGTGGTAAAAGCGTGGGGTGCTTTGTACTACATTTTTACACTAACTCATCATTTCGGAATAGAACTAGTAAGAAATTATAACAATTAATATGGAGCACCCCACGCATTTGATCCCAATGACATTAATTTTCTCGTTAATCATTTTATTCTTATATTAAGAGTTATTTTTTCACTTTTCTGTTCAATTCATTATAAAAGCATGTAATTTATTTATTTATTTTTAAACTATAATTTGTTTTTATTGGAAGTCAGCATTATAAGCTGGAATTTATGGTGTTTATATATATAATGTGTGTATGTGTTCCAAGATATTAGAATATTTTTCAGATGTGTAATTTTAGCTTATTTAAAAGGCTGTTTTATGTTTTTCTTTAAAAAATGCGAGTATGTTATATTTTATTAAATTTATTTATTTTTATAATATTCAAATTAATTGTATTTTCTTTTCTTCTTAGGTAAGTTATATATTCCTGGAGGATTATTATTTTCATTGCATCTCATGTGAGTCATCAGAGTTTATTAGCTTTTTTTTACCCCATTTGTTATTTTTTGTTTTGTTTTTGTTTGTTTTGTCTTTTTCATTACACTTATAACAAACTAAATCCTAAGTATTTTGTTATGAAAAACCACGCCTTTCGTTATTTAAAAACTGTTTTGAACAAACACCTTAACAATGCAAAAAATGCAAATAGTTAATTGTGTAAATAGAAGTATAAGTTTCTAACTTTTTTTTTTCGTAAAGCTAGTGCATCATGTTCTAGATTTATAAGTACGAACCAAGCACGGGACTTTTAAATTACTTAAGGGGGTTCACCCATGTGACGGCCTGTTTTTTAAGCATTTTTAGGAAATTGTTTTTGACGACCAGTAAAATGGTACAACTTTACGATTTTTATCATTTATGTATATGTATCTTAAGGGTATGTATATAAATGTTTAGCCACAAAAATATCCAATAGAACGCGAGTTATAGCGCTCTGAACACACCCACGCCTCGAAAAAATGGACGCTCACTTCCTCCACGAATCTGGCTGATTGGCTTATCTGACATAAAAAAAAAAACTAACGTCGTTTTAATCTGTACGCTTAAATGCATCGAATGAACTATACTCATTTTAAAATATCAAAAATTACATATTTGGTTTACCTTTGAAGGAAAAGTTTCGAATTTCATGGGTTTTTTGTTAGGTTTTTGTTATAAAAAATAGAATTATTTTGAATTTTGAAATAATCATAGTTCAATTGGTGCGTATGTTTGTGCTGAGTCTACCTTATAAATTTGAACACATTCGTTCGAAAGGTTCTTGAGAAATGATGGAGGAAAATTTAAAAAACACAGTTTTGAGAAAAATGCGTCTAAAGTTTCCAAGTCCGATTATAAGAAAGAAAATCTTGACTTAGCGCTACGAACACCTGCTTCTTTATAATGACTTCGAATTTAAAAAAATCACTTTACCACCCTGTTCTAAACATGTTAAGGAAGCAATTTTTCAAAAAAAAAATTGATTTTTTTAACCCATCACATGGGTGAATCCCCTTAAGAATAATTGTCATTAATTTTTCTTTTTATTTTGAAAAAAGAAATTAATGTTAAAATTTTGTAGTTCTTTAAGATATGGGACAAATTTCAAGTAAACATTTCAGTTAATATTATTATAATTATTTTTTATTATTTCAGCTGAAACTCTTTAAAAATTGGGTTATGTATTTTTAAAACTACTTAATAAAATTGCTCTTCACATTTCTTCTGTAATTAATCAATTGAATTTATTTTTTTCCGTTAAAGGAATATGTAGAATAAATAAAATACTTTATTTTACAACAGATTCAATTAAAATGCAATTTTTGAGAATGTTAAAGAGATTAACAGTATGCACTGAATATATATTATTTTACTTTTTTCTACTCTTTTTAAATCCATTTATATTATTCGCAGATATTTTCTGCTAATTAAGAATTACATTTAAAAAAAGCTTTACTAAGAAATATTTTTTTTTATCGTTTAATTTTTCTGGTTTTTTTATGTTTAACTTAAGTTATTAAGTTAAGCATTATACTTTAATATTTTTCGTCTACCTCTTTTGATTATAAATTCAATTTCTGACTTCATAAATAAATGCGAAATTGCATATTTTCTTAAAATAAATGTGGAACTAGAATTTGAAACGCTTGACCAATTAATTTCACTAAAATTAGTATTTATGTGGCAGTCCAACCAAAATTTCCCCAAAAAGTTAGACCCTTCAAATAGCGGGATGTAAGTGGCGAGGTGTCTAGAGGCTTTTTAGAATTGACAGGTTAAGTTTGAATTAATCGAATCAAAATAATTCAAACGAAGAGGCTTCTTAGAAATAAAAGAATTTATTCTGAGTTATAGGGAAAAGTTAACAGGGGGGGGTATTTACAGAGAGGGTAATAGGAATTAAACATGGAGATATTAGAGAAAGTTAGATAATACCCTCTAGGGGAGGACGTCTGAAATCTACAAAAACCCATTACATGATCTGGAATGCTGTTTTAATTAAAATTATCGTCCTCTGGAAAAGGATATGATCTAACCATTTACAAAAATAGCTCCGTGGGATAAATTCTAAATTTATTTACTCTCGCCATTGTCAATAATAACAATAAAAACTATCACATAAAGCTTTGTGTCATTATTGCAACTTTATTAGTCTTAGTTGCTTAGCTACTATTTTTACTGTATGGGAATTTATGTATTTAGTCCAGAATGAGACTTGTAGAAAATTTATGGAAAAGACATATCGTAAAATCCAGCGTATAACGCTCACCGGTATATAACGCGGACCTATACTTTCAAGCTGCATTTTTTAATTTTTAGACATATTCGCCATATAACGCGCACCCTCCTTTTTTACGAACAAACCTGAAATGTACGTGTGCAATGCTTTATGTTTTGCAGTAATTTATTTGAAGTATTATCCCAAGTATTTTAAGAAATAGTACATTTCTAGAACTTTAAAGTCATAAGGAATGTCGCTTCTTTCAAATGAATAATATTTCGACCCATGTAGAAATGTAATTGTTCTTACGATCTTTTTTATTATTACTATTATTATTTTTAAAGCTACTATTTTTATACTCGGCATATAGCATGCACCCGTAAATTTCTGTCTTATTTTTCAATTCCTTCTATTAGATCCCTCTCTTCCTATATATATATATATATATATATATATATATATATATATATATATATATATATATATATATAATTCCCTCTAGCATCCTTTTAATTAACTCTTTTTAATAATATTTAAACAAGCTTTAATTCTGTAGTTCAAAACTGACGCTTTAATCTTAATCGTAATCAACTAGTATCCGAAATCCCTGTTCCGCCCATTTTAACCAATCAGAGCTACTATTGCATAATAATCACGCGACTGTCACTGCCGGAATATAAAGCGAAAATCTTGTGTGATCGCTCTCTACTTCTCTTTTTGTCCTTGTGTTCGTCTTGTGGAATGTCGCTGCTGCTTGTCGCTTTTGTTATTGTGTCTGTTATTGTGTTTTTATCAAATATCTGTGAAATACAATTGTGAATTGTCCACCTACGTTATATATTTGTGTGTGAATAAAAAGATGAACGTTCACTCTGTTTTCTGTGAATTTCTGTGTAAATAAACACAAAAACCAACACCGGCCACGATACTATATATATATATATATATATATATATATATATATCTTGTTCAAATTTTGAATCGTTAAAAATGTACTTTCAATTCATCCATTCTTGTTCAAATACATTTTTTAAAACTTGTTGTATATGACATTTGATGTTAATACAGTTATTTCAAATATTTATTCATTCATTAAATTAAAAAATGAATAAATATTAACAAACAAAAATAATAGTCAATATTATATTCAGAAATGAAAATTGTGTGTGTGTTGGTTGTGTAACTGTAGTGCAATGGATAGAGCATTGGACTTTTCATCCAAAGGTTCATCTGTTCGATCATCAACGTATCTGGGATAGTCTAGTTTCTGAGAAAGTGATTTTTTTTACTATAATATTTGATCAGAATAATTAAGTTTAATTAATAAAAACAAACAAAAAATAATCCAGCACCCTATACAGAAATGAAAATGGAAAATCGCTTTCTATTTCGCCATTTAATATTTTAATTCTATCATATTTATATACATATTTATATTCATTGTAATTATTTAATAAAAAGTAACTAAAATAATTTTTTTCTTTTTTGACCTAAGAAGGAATTGACTTAAATAATAATATAAAAAGTGCTGAGTTATACGCCAGATTTTACGATAAATATGTTAAATTTAATCAAGACTACTTAAAATTTGTTTATGAAACTTTAATTCGGCAAAATTGTGTTTTATACAGTTATATATATTTTGCATCTATTACCGGATTTTTTAGTTTAAATATTACAACGCATTTAATATAATTAGTATTATCGATTAAAATGTTAAGCAAAATGAAAAACACTTTCATTTCTATTTTCAAAACGTTTTTTAGTTGAAAATATATAGTCATAAATAATTTTATTTTAGCTACTTTTTATTAAATAGTTACAATTAATATAATTATGTATATACATATGATAGAATCACAATATTAATTGGCGATTAATTCTTATTCTGATTAAAATATCGTGTTGTCATCCAAAACAATCGTTTCTATAAAACTTCAGTTCAACTGAATGCTTTAAAACGAGAGAAAAAAAATCTTTTTAAAAGTTTTGGCTCAAGTCGCTAAAAATGAAGCCATTGTGACTGAATTTGTAATTATTTAAATAATTAGTTTCAGTCAATTAAGTTTAATTAATTAAAATTAAATTATCGTATTGTCACCCAAAACAATCGTGTATAGGAAGTTTCAGCTCAAATGAGCGCTTTAAAATGAGAGAAAAAAAATTATTTTAAAGTTTTGACCCAAGTCCCCAAAAATGCCAACGTGGCTGTACTTGTAATTCTTTGAAAAATTAGTTTTAATCAATTAATTTTTATTCATTATAATTAAATTACCGCATTGTCATCCAAAATAATGGTGTACATAAAATTTCAGCTCAATTGAGTGTTTTAAAATGTATTTTATTATAAGGATTGTGAAAATTTGAACAAGATATATATAGAGATTGTGAACTATTAGTAAAAATTTTGAATTATCAGAAGAAATATATATTTTTAATAAGGTTAAATTAAGTACCTTTTTAAACCTAAATAACACAATTAGTATTTGTCCTCTCCCAAAAGAGAAATAAATAATTCATGCTAAATTGAAAACAACTTTGTATCCATTTTTCTTTAGATTTTACCTCCTAAAAAAACTTTTCAACGACTTCACTGGGGAAGGATAATGAGAATTTTTTTCAAAGGAGCAACTATTCTCTTTATTCAGCTTCTTTTTCAAATCCTTACACCGGGATTAACAGGTCCTTGGGGGAAGGGAAATTGAGTGTACGTGAAACTCAATTTTAAAACTACTTTGAATAAACTGCTGGCGAGCATTAATCTTTAAGCCCTCCCAATGCAGTTCCCATGTAGAACAAAGAAAATATTGACAGATAGTCTTCGTCGGCTAAATTGCTTTGCTCTGCCCTTGGTGTAATGTTTGCTGCAGGAAAACAAACGAATCTTTGCTTATTCTATTACAAGTTTGCTTTCACGAAACATCCTTTTTGGCTCACAGCTACAAAAGCATCTGACTTATCTGTGTTTGATTATACTCTAACCTTATCAAGTGAGTGGATACTTTACACTCGTTACAGCTTGAAAAATTAAACCTGAAACATTTAATTCCAGTGATTTTTTTCCCGTTTATAATATCGCAAAGGCGTAGCTCTATTTGGTGAAGGATAACGTTTATCGAAACATAACCATGTTTGTTCTAGATCATTCGATTCTGCTGCTTTATTAACATCAAAATGGAACTGGCAAAATGGTTGAAACTAGAATTCGAAGTTAATTTTTGATACATGTTCGTTTTAATTCGATAGAATAATAGATCATTGTTAGAGTGTTAGTTGGGGGCCCACTCAGATTTCGTACTCGTCATATGAGCGTAGTCTAAAATTACGAGCCTGTACCATTCGTGTTGTTTTTGAGTGGAAGGTTAAAAAATAATCTCAATTTTAATATTACTCTAAATAGCGTATTTCTATGATTATATTTTTCCGTAAATTATCTATTCACTTTTCTGTGAAATACCAGCAGGGTTCTCCTCTCCCCACCATTGGGTCTAGAAATAGAAGATAGATGAAATCAATGCGTTTGACGGGGATGGAAATAAATGAATTACAGTTTTAAAAAACTAAAAAAAACACGCGTTTATGGTAAATCGAACTATAAAGTAAAAAAATAATTCTTAAGGGGGTCACTTCATACAGCATTTTCCCTATCTCCATAATGTTAAAAATGACCAAGTTTAGGGAACATTTTTAATAAATTGGCTGGTTGTGCAGTGTGAATTTTTATTATTATTCGTTGTATTGTTTTTAATATGTATTTTTAATGAAAGAGCCTTTTTCAAAATTTTGATTCGTTTTTTTAATTCATATGTGGAGTAACACGTCGTTTTAAAAATTTTGATGAAAATTCTTGTACATTTTAATCCATAAATATTTTTTGAATAATTTTGACAAATATCTCATTAAAATATTTATTTGTATAGATGTTAACACATGTGCAAAAGTTTAAGGCTGTAAAATAAGTAGTTTTTTTTTCAAAAATGTTCCTTTTGTGTTCAGAATTTACACTTTTGAGAAATAGTGATTTAAAGTAAAAACTTACTATTAACTAATGCATACCAGAAGTATAACTTGGATTGCTAGTGTCATCTGCAAGATAATCTTCTTGTCTACATTTTAATTGTTTTTTTTTAATTCTGGCTTCTTTGGTTCATTGTAAAACTGCCTATCCTGCTTTCCTAATACACGCATAATCTACTTCTTGCAACGCTCGACATTTGTAAAATCCAGGGGTTAAATGTTTAATACATCTAAAACTTTTAATTTGGTAATGAAGCCTTGATTATATATAAATATATAGCTTCATTTGCTACAGCTTTTAAAGTTCCCAATTGCACAAATAGTTTTTGGAATTATACACCAAATACTATTTCCGCTTTCACTAATATTTTGAAGTTTATCAAGCAAGCATCTAGATAAAAGTTCAAGATTAGAGACCTCTAAATAGTTTTTTTTTATGCAATTCCTAATGGCAATAGGTAAGTCGTGCTTATGCTTATATGTGTAACCTTTCAATATGGACATATTATATCTACACCACAAGTCACTTCCCATGGGGCATAAACCGTGTCGTAGATTCAAATCTGAACATTTTATCAAATATAGCCCAAATAGCTTGCCTTATGGCTGACAAATTTTCCCGAGTTGTTTTGAATAGCCACAACATAATCTCTTTGCATTTTGTCTATTTCTGCATCTGTCAAGCCATTACGGCATCCTAGAGATTTTTGGTCCTCAAGCTTTTTGTCTTTTAATTTTGATTTAACGCCCTAAGTCATGTCCACATCATTTTCACACACACACACACACACATGACCAACACATTCTAATTTTTCAATATTGACATATATTTAAGGTTTAAATTCTAAAACTGTTTTGTATGATTTAGAGTCCCAATATTGTGTATATCGTAAATTGTGTTATGTCTGTAAGTGATGGGAGATACGAAAAAAAAAAGTGCACCTCTCCAACTTCCATTCCCCTACTATTTACAATGTAACTTGCCGAACACTCATCGCTATGTACATTGCTGTTAAAATTACAAGAGCATTTCCTCGATAATATTTTAGCATCAACAACTTTCCTAGTGTCCTAACTGCCGTAACAACACCATTTAGAAGTATGACCCCTTTTTTGCCAGGTACCATCGATAGACACTGGTACACATTTGGCTATTCATTATTAAATCATATTGTTTCGACAGCAGCTAATGCCATAGACACTTTGATTACTTTCTCTGACGCGTTATTTAATGTATGCATGGAATCGTAAAACCACTTTGGTGTAGGTGACAAATTCATATAACTCCGCCAAATATTTTTGCAACTGCTTCTTTTTAAATAGACCTCATAGCATATGAAATTCTACTGTTCACTTCATATAATTTTGTATCTTTTTATTAACTACTGTTTTAGTAAATCTGGTATAAGGAAATGTTTGAATAAGACCACAAAAGTCACAACATATTAACAATTTTGTAGCCAAACCCTAGATTTGGCGACCAAAATTATAATGAGCCTCTGTGGTTTTACATTAATTTTATGTAAATAATGTTGTTTCAAAGCGCAAGAAAACAGTACAATGTCAGTCATTTCACAGAAACATTCAAATGATTCTAAAAAAGAAGCATACTCTTTATTAAACTTACCTAACTTTGCTTTTAAAGCTGATTTATTTATGTTGAAATTGTCTGACTGTTATCAACATTTAATTCCTCGAAAGTTTGGGTTTTTGTACATTTTTTCCCAATCTTTTGTTTTTTAAACATTTTATTATTTAACCGAGTTTAAAAAATGTTTTTTAAACGTTTTATTATTAATGTTTTTGATGGAAAACGCTATTGCACACGATAGCAGAAATTCATTGCATTTAACGAGGTAAAAAAATAGCCTGTAAGTAAATAAACATCTACAACTATTCACTTCACTTCTTCCCTGAATAAAGTTGCTGATCAAAATAAATTCTTTTAATCAGTTTAAACTATTTGATAAGGCTGAAAAGTAGCATGTGTCTTTTGCTTTGATTTGAGAGGGGCGTGGCGATCAGCGGTTTTGGGGTTTCACAGATGTAAACAACTTTTTAAAAAAATATATTAAAAATACTTCTAATTCAGCTAGAGCAAAAATTTAAATTACATTAGAAAGAAAAAGAATGGTATTTTATGTTTGAATTAAAATTGAAAAATCGATTTTTTTCATGGATTTTCGTGAAGTGACTATCTTAATATAAGAATAAAATGATTTACGAGAAAATTAATGTCATTGGGGTCAGAGTGTGAGGTTCTCCATATTAAGTGTTATAATTTTTTACTAGTTCTATTCCGAAATGCTGAGTTAGTGTAAAAGTTTTGTTCAAAGCACCCCACGCTTTTACACAATGACATTAATTTTCTCGTAAATCATTTTATTCTTGTATTAAGGATTATTTTTTTACTTTTTAGTTCTTTTAAACAGAAAAGCGTGTTTTTTAGTTTTTTTAAACTATAAACTATCATTTTTTAGTTTTTTTAAACTATAAACTATCATTTTTTAGTTTGATTTACAGTAAAAGCATGAACCAGGTAGTTATAATTAAAGTTACACTATTCTTAGGCCTGTAGAGCCCGTTCTGCTTATCATATTTTGATCAAACTAGGAATATATGCTATATGGACCACGGGGAAAAGGTTTCTGCAATAAAAAAAAGGGTTCAAATTTTTACCACTAGGTGCCCAAAGAAGGACAAATTTAGGTTAGAATCATTAAAATTGATTCAATTACAGAATATGCTCAATATGTGCACCGTTGTTATCAATAACGTGTTGAAAGCCCATTATAGCGTTTTCATTGGGAGCGCGAAGCAACTCAAGAGGGGTATAAGTCACATGGCGTATAATGCTAGCTTTCAAATCAGGTAAAGTCCTAATTCATTCGCTATAAATACGGTCTTTTAGGAATCCCCACAAGCAGAAATCACAGGGAATTAAGTCGGGTGAATGAGAAGGCCATGCATCCGGAAAATGTGTGGATATTACACGATTATCGCCAAAGTTAACACTAAGCAGTGCTTTAATTACTCCATCTTGCATAAAGATAGTAGTTTGCAAATATTGTTGTTCCTGTAAAGCAGGAGTGATCTGTTGTTGAAGAAGTTCCCTGTACCATGGACTTGTGACGGAGCAATTTTTTAGGACCTTGTGGAGTGAGAAAAAGTCCAAAGAAAAAGGTCCGAGGAAAAACTCAGCAGTAAATCCACACCAAGCAGTCACATAATCGAAATGCAGTGGTTGTTGATGCAGGATTTTTGGAAGTGAAGTACCCCATATGCGGCAATTTTGAGTATTCACAGCTCCATATAAATAAAAGTGTGCCTCATCTGACCAGCCCATCTTTTCCAAAGCCACGCATCATCAACTTCCATTCTCGCCAAAAATCAGCAAGCAAATTCAACACGTGTTTTCTGATCTTGAGGCTTCAGCGTTTGCATCACGTGGATTTTAGACGGATACCATTTCAAAATGTATCGCAGATTTTTTTGTACTGTAGACCACGGAATCTCCAATGGACCGTTTGCTGAAGAACAAATGGAACTGGAAGCTCTTTCAACCATAGCGATTTCTTCCACAGTTTCAGTCCCAACCGCGGTTTCCGTCCTCTTCTAGTCAGCACACCCAAACCACCAGTCTCTTCAAATTTCATAATTATCTTCCTCAAACCAATCCTCGATATGAGGCCTTTTCGCAGATCCTTTAATGATGATATTCACGCAGAACAGCTAAGTGGTTGCTGCCATTCTGATAATACTGTTTTACCAATAATGCTCAATTTTTTTTTTCTGTAAGGGCATGATTAACGATGAAAAAAAGCACGCTGAATAAATATCTGGCTATGACTACAATTTTATATGGATGTTTTATGGATTTCCATAAGGAATATTCGATAAAAGCCATCTGGTGGACAAAATTTATACTATTTTTTTATTAATTATTATTGCAGAAACTTTTTTCCCCATGGTTCATGTAGTATATATTCTAAATTTCATCAAAATTCGGTAACTAGAACAGGTTCTACAGTCCTCTAAATAGTGTAGATTTAATTAATAACCACCTTTTATTTTTAGTTTTTTGAACTGTCATTTTCATACACTTTTTTATTTTAATTTTTGGCCCTCGACCGAAAACATTTTCTAATCCCTGAGTTAGAACAAATTATTTTTTCACATGCACGAGTCGTTTTTATTTTTTATTTCCATTTTCAGAAAGACAGGACAATTGCTCATATTATGGTAAGAAATTGCTGACGCAAAGAAACATTTTCGCTTTTAGGATTACTCTTAATATTTTAGTCTCAAATCTGGAAATGGTATAATGAATTAGTCGCCAAATCTGGATTATCCTGTCTCATTATCCTATTCAGGACAATGGAACAAAATTATGAAATTATTGTATTGTCATCGATCCTTGACAAGTGTGCAAAATTTCGAATTAAACTGACATTTTAAAGTAGGTAAAACTAGAGTTCAAAGATTCCGTTACGTACGAATGAAAATTATAAACGCATGTGTTAAAAAGAGGGGAAAACTCTTATTTTGAAAAAGCCGGTGAAATTTCTCGTTCCCGTGTGATAAACCTTAAATCTGGGTTGTAATCGAAAATGTAATTATAACTAAAAACTGTACATTTAATGTTTTGCATTTACTAGACTTTTTTCGAGTTTTTAAATTCTTTGTATGTTTTTGCTTTGTTATCGATGCATGCAATTTGGAAGCTTTAAAATTTTTGAACCCTCAATATACTTGTAAATAAAATAAACTTCACATCTACAAATTACCTATCCTTTTTTTCCTTTGAAATGCCCCAGCCAGGTTCTTCTCTCCTCTTCCCCTTTTAGTCTAAAAATAGAATTGGAAGAAAAAGAAACCCGTCTGATGAGGAAAAGTGGACAAAATTTCGAAAAAGGGAATTTTTGTGACTTAATTTTAGAAATCACCAAAAAATGCAAACGTCAAAAGGAGAAATTTTCTTTGAGGGAAAAAGTTATACCTTTGAAAAGGCCCCTTCAACTCTGCGCTATACAGCTATTTCTGCGAATATAATCCTGATTTATTGATTTAAAAAAATTTTTTACTGTTGTACCTACTGAAAAGAAATACTAATTTCTTTAAAAAATCTCAGTTTCTGTAAAAATAAAGCTTAAATTTCTGTACACTCTTATTGCCTTGAATCATCGAACATGTTCCTTTGTATATAACTATTAAACATTGTTACAGAAATAAATGAAAAGCAATGAACAATTATTTTACACCCTTGTAAATAAAATTCTTAAATCCAAATTAGTTTTACCTGTTAAGAAATATATTGATCATTGTTTCAATGAACGAGTATTCATTCAATTAAGAGACACTTTTCTAAAATATCATAGCCATTGTTTAATCGCCATTCATTCGATCTTCTGAGTCAGGTGGTTTGAGTTGCACTTTTGAGTCAGTTGCATTATCTGAATTATTGGACGCACATTGTTTTGTTCTCATTGTAAAGTGAAGAACCATCTGCAATCTTAAGCACACAAACTAATGGATCAATTAATCGATACAAATGGTCTCAAAAGTTTTCGAGTTCCCAAAAGGGTTAAGTGCTTTCCTGTGATACAAAAGAAGTTCGGTTTCGATTGACACTTAGCTGTGGAAATTGTTTGAATTTTTGTTTTCGCGGCAAATTATTTTAAAGAAAAACTTGTGTTTTATATATATACCGTTTTTCTTATTTCGTTTATGCATCAGTTTTAGAGAAAATGATATTTGTCTTTAAAAGTTTCAGTCGAATTGTGGTGTAGAAGGATTAAATGAAGTACAGTTTCAAAATTTCTTTTACTGATTCATGAGGTGGCCAAGATAGGCTAGGGCAGGGGTACTCAACCCTTTCATCTGCTGGGCCTCACACATATGTCAGCTACTTCACACGGGCCGCATGCATACATTAGTAATTTTACGCGGGCCGCAACATGATGATTAATGGCGAGGGAGGGGGATGCTTTAAGACCAAGATAACATAGAAAATTTAAAATGTGAAAAATTGATCAAAATATTAAAACTCCTCTATTTTGTATTTTTTAATTAATTTTTTTCCATTTTTTATTTTTGTCACTGAATTTTTCTAAATTGCAAGCATTTAAGAATCACCTCTTCACAATTTCTGCATCAGCAAACGGCTTCATACAATTACCAATGATATAATAAATTTCATAGGGTGCCTTTGACATTACCACTGACAAAACGCTTTTTTTGCTGTTGTATAGATTATTCAAGAAAGCCTCTTTATCACCTCTTGAAAGAGATCTTGGAGGAAAAGTGTCATTGAACGATTCCTGTTTATTGGTATTTTTTAACCCTCTAAGCGGTCTGCACGTAAAATCTTGCCATTCTGGAGATGCTTCGAAAATGCACCGCACGTATTTTTTTACCGTCGGGTGGGGTTCTCAAAAGCGGTTGAGCCGTACTTTTAAGAATGCGGCTCGGACGCTTTTGGGAATCTTGCTTGAAGGCAGAAAAAGCATCTCTGGAATGACGGGATTTTACGTGCAGATCACTTGGAGGGTTAAATACAACACTTAAAATTCAACTCATCTTACACACTCCATTTAAGATTGCAAAAACACTCTACTTTTGTTTCTACGACATTAAAAAGCAAAGTTATAGCATAATTAGTAAACAGGAAATGCAATTTACAAAACCGAAAGTAGGATCCCTACACAAAATATTTTTAAGATATTGAAAAAATGTTTTATTTAGTTTTATGTGTGTTATGAATCAAAATATTATCTCTGTGCATATATTTATGTACTTGATTTCTCTTATGAAAAAAATCATTATTTTTTTTAAAAAAAAATCGTGACTTTTTTGCATAATGTTTGACATATTTAAAAATCTTTAAAAAGTATTACAAATCTCTTAGTTTTTAATACATATAAAGATGTTATTTGATGTTTAGGCCTCTTTCACGCCTCCAATTATCTCTGACTTGCGAGCGCAACAGATCTGCACGTGGTCCTCCTCGCATTAGTCCCAACTCTATTGGTGTTAGGAGACAATAGGCTCGCACGTCTAAAATCAACTTCGCCGTCGTACCTAGTTTACCAGCTGAAGGGTCAAAAACCGTCTTGAAACTTAAAATACTGATTGCACCATCCAGGGTATGTCTTTATTACAACAGAACTACAATTCTTTTCATTCAAATAGTTCACATCTTATATGTGCGAGGTGGACCCAACAATGGATACTCTTCACCGGAGCTTCCTTCCTATCGATCGTGGTGCCCGACGTTTCCTGATGGTAGGGGAAAATGGGTGTTTTCAACATAGCCTCCTTCAGAATCGGTGGCCCACCTGTTTGCACTGGGACATGCGGGAAGAATACACGGTCTATTTTGGCAGATACAATTTCTCATCTAGACATTCCTGTTACACCGTACATCAAACTTGACAAATATTGTCGGAAAGTATTCGACTAATGAGCCGAAATCACAGTGTGCAATAGTGGTCATCAGTACGCGCGTTAAAGTGAAGAGTTAATTTCTCTTGTAAACTCGAATTATATATATAAATAATATCTGACACAGTTTTTATAAATGTGTATGGGTTTTGAACAGCTGCAATATTCACAAGATGTTCAAAGCGAAAAATAATAATTGAGTGTAAAAGAACTTTATATTTTAGTGTAATGGGCTCATTCATGACATCACGTGATAAAGACAAAGACGTGTTCTCCATTGATTTCAAAGCAAACATTAAACTAATTGTACTTGTTGTTCCATTTGTAAAACTCAGATAAAATTTCAAATTTCATATTTGGGTAAAGATGTTTAAATGTTAGGAAAAAAAATTCTTCCAAAAGATTTTTTAAAATAAAAAATCGTATTTTATGTTTATACTTTTAAGTAAAATGTATTTTGTGTACAATGTACTTATTAAGAGAAAATGTCCGCAAAGAGCAAAACTTGGCAACACCGGAGCACGTGAACTGATTAGCTGGAAACACTAGGTTGTTTTGAGCCCATTGGAGAGCCAAAAATAAAAATGAGTGCAAATTATAAATTAACAGTCTCAATTTTTTTATTCATAGAGATTGTTTCTCATTCTTATGTATTTCTTTTAAAAAATTAAAGGGAATTATTGAATTTTTCTGACATTTTATGTAAAATTTTATTTTCTTATGTATGATTTTCTGCGCTCAGATGCTCTGATGCTCAGGAACATAAATGAAGAGCAAAAAATTAGCAAGTAGCACATATTTAAAAAACAAATAAGTATGAGAAATAAAGTAGGAAAGTGAAATGAAGCAAAAAGTTTAAAGGAAGCCTAGCACTTCAAAAGCAATTTACTACTGACCGGGGCTAAACTAATTTGATGATACCAACCTAACCTTTTGAGACTTCTAAAGAAAAAAAATAATCAATAAGTAAAATTTAAATAAATAAATAAAATGTTGAATAAAAATTTAACTAAATGAAAATTTAAAAAAAAAAAAATTAAAGTGAATTCCTGCTTGGTTAGGAAACGTAATGGTGTCATTTGTTGCAGCCAATTGTAAATAACGCAGAATAAATTTAAATTTAAAAAATAAAATTTAATGAATTAATATTTGAATAAACTGTATTAACCTCAAGTGTCATCCGCTACACGTTTTAAAAAATGTATTTGAACTTGAATGGATGAATATAAATTATTTTATTAACGATTGAAAATTTGTACAAGATATATATATAGGGAGGTAGTAAACTAATAGTAGAGAGGAATTGAAAAGAGCATATACAGGTTTTAAATATCAAAAAATAACAACTTACTAATAGGGAAATATTATAAAAAAAATGCTATTTTAATTAAAATAGCGTCTTATTTTGAACTGATGAATTGTCGAAAGAATTTTAAGAAGCATTGATGTTTTAATGACTCCAGGAAAAATAGAAAATTTCAAAAACTATTCTTTCATGTAGACTGGTTTCGAACAAATTTAAACGAACGTTTTCTTAAATTCCGTAACCAGTATTAGCAAATAACGTGTTAATGAGGATGCTTAAGGAAGTACTTATGGGTGTTTTAAAAAAAAATTATCTCACCGTCACGAATTTCACTTTTTTTAATTTTCTTTTTGTAAATTTAAGACAAATTAATACTATTCTGTGAAGAAACACTTCATTAGAATCAATGTGAAAATATTGTTCGTTTTCAGTGATTTTAAATAGAATTTTATCTAACTACACATTCCTTAAGATTGAAAGTAAAAGTTCAGACACTTTCATTACTGAAAACATATCCTACCTTTGTGTCTGGAGTAATTTGAATAAATGACTTGACTGTAATTAAGTAGAATACTAAATAGGTACAAGTTTTTTCTAGAGCACTTTTGTCTAGACATAAGAGTTATGCTGTAATAATTAGATTTTCAAAGTGAATTCGCCGACGTATTGGTATTTTGATGAACATAAAAGTTTGTGATTTAATTATAACTAATGGGACAGAGCCGACTACATATGTGGACTTTTACTGTATATAAATTTAATTTAAAAATCGATTTAACCATTAATGATAATTTTTCACCATTTGTTTTGACATTTTATAAATATTATTTCGAATACTTTCTTTAACTTTTTTCCAAATGAATTTAACCCTCTTACAAAAGATCAGCCGTCTCTCAGACGGGGATGATTTGTTTCGAGGTCTGTAGATAACACTCTGGTGTGTTTTATGTGGGCTGCCTTCACATCTTCACTTGGACTCTACCCAGTGAGAGGATCACGTGTTGGTACTTGGCGATTGTTTTCAACTCGCGATAGGTGTGATTTTTCTTATATATCACACGGATATTCCTATAGTGTTTTCCAGTTTGATATAATTATTTTTAATTACTTTTATATGAAATTTTTAATTACTTTTATATGAAATTTTAATTACTTTTATATGAATACAAATAATTTTTAATTACTTTTATATGAGTGTAAATAATTTTTAATCAGTTTTTATAAAAATACTCGTCACAATTCTAGTGATAATAATAGATTGTTGTGCTTGATTTAACCCCACACATCCTATTTGAGCCATACTCAATTTCATGAGCTATAAGGACATTTAAAACGGTCCTTAAGATAATAAAAAAAAAAAGATACATACCCGTCTGTCAGACGGACGTTTCTCAGTGCGGCAAAAAAATTGATGTTCCAGCCAGAGGGTTAATATCCGGATCATATTTTTTTTTTCAGTGTTGCTTTTGGCAGAAATTTACTACTAACCCTAATTTGACATTGTTTCAAATGCATATTTTTAGATAATGTTGTAAAAAAAGGTTTTCAGCTAAACGGATATTTTTATAATAGCTTTCGTAATGTATTCGAAACTGCTTTAATTTTTAAAAAATTTAAAAGACTGTTTCTAATGCAACATTGTAGGATTCAAAAGAATCCTAACTGATTCTACAACTTAAAGAAGTATTACCAATTAAGTTGCTGAAACACATCCTCATTTTAAAAAAGACCCTTCAACAACAACACACTTTTACCATCGCTTGTCAAGGTCATCGAAACATTTTTGGAATCCATTTTTAGCTATAGTTCAGCCTTCGATGCAGTCTTTACTTCATCTGCAGATTAGAATAGATGACGTGGAAAGCGACGTGCCAGTTTTGGAAATATTCTGAAGTCGCAGGAGGTGAAATCAGGGGAGTAAGGAGGATGGCAGAAAACAATTGTGTTTGTGTTCTCCCCGTCGATGCTTGAACATGTTCTTACGTAACCCTCAGAAACATTTTCAAAGGTTTCTGTGGTACGGGATGGCCGCGGTAGCCGAGTGGTCAAGGTATCGGATCGTGGCTGGCCTTGTCACGAGTTCGAGCCCAGAACCACTAAAGACCCGCCAAGTAGGGGAGCGATGCACGTTAAATCTGTCGAGAACTCAAACGTCCTCCCGTTGGTGTGGTGTGGTAATTAGGAGAGAATGTGCCAGCTCATGTGTCGTCCTCGTCACTTGACCATGGTTGAAAATGACGAGATCCGTTGCCAAAAGCCGTCGTGTAGCTGAACAGTGCGACGTTAATATTCGTTTACTCACTCACTTCAGCGTTGCGGACGTCCAGAGCGTTCGTTGTCTTCGACATCTTCCCTGCCTTTCCTGAAACGTCAATGCCACTCAAAGCTTCCTTTCTGGATAATGTATCACTGCTGTACATATGCATAAACATTTCGTAAGTCTCTGTAGTACTCTACAAAATTTGATATTCATTCTCTGCTCTTCAAATGTCATTTCTTTCAATCGTCCTTTACTAAATGCATACGCTTACAAAATACGACGCCATGGAGATCCACCGGCCTTGAAATGGGAAGAACGTAGTAACACAGAAACGCTATCATAGTCACTCTACTGCAAAAAATTTTCACGTTATAGCAGCTTTTCTCAAACTGTGGGGGGCGCCTCCAAGGGGGGCGCAAGCATATTGTGAAGTCGAAATCAAAAAAATTATTTAAAAAAAAATTATTAATTTACTGAGAGTAAGCAAACAAAATACATTCTCGCATAATTAAAAATAATATACACATTTACACAGATAAAATACACTTATATGTGTATCAGTACTACAACGATGCATTTTATATATATATATAATTCATTTAACAATACTAAGTTAAAACAAATTTAATAATTACCAGTGACCCCATGACTTTGTCATGTATTAAATTATGTACAAAAATTATCACTTATCGTGATAATTTGTACGATTTATAATTAAACCTTTAACTGCCGATTACTAGTTACGCTATTAGCTCCCGAATGCCACCGTTTTCCCCGTAGGCCTACCTATGTGTTGTATGGGGGCAGGAAAGGAAAAGGAATAAATAAGCAAATCCTCTGAAATAAGTAAATCCTTCGCAAACACTGTTAAGATCCTTTTCCGGAGGCTTTGTTTCCAAAGCCTTCCGAATAATTTTATTTACATCAGGGCACAGAAAAGATCGTACTTCGGAAGACATATATATACGTCCGAGGCAATTATCACTTTGGCTCAGTGAGACGTTTATATACGCTGGTGGTACTTAAGAGGTAAAATTCGTACTGTAGCTTTAGCTACAAAGTATAGTTTTATTGAATCCAATACATTTTTTGTATGCTGGGGGGTGCGATGAAAATTCCGATTGAATATTGGATCGCAAATATTGAAAATTTGAGAGGCACTGCGTTATAGGCTCAGTCTGAGAACTTTTTGACCCTACTTCGTACATAAGCAGTGCACTAAAAATGATGATTTTGTAGAATAACTGAGTTATACAAAATAAAATTTGATTATGATTTATAATCAGACTATGGCATTAATTATATGTTCTTAAACCCATTTTTATGTTTTAATAGTAGTTTATACAATTTAATGCATCAGAGTAAAATCATTTTGTCAAATTTAGCTTTATTAAAGTATTACTTTTACCAGCAATACATATGTGCGTTAACTTCAGTTTGTGGTGTCCCCTCCATTGGGGATACCCTTTCTCCACTATTCACGTGACCTATGTCTGAAGGAAAGAAGAACGACTAAATTCTGCCATACAAAGTTTATTATGATCTTAGCTTATATATAATACAACAATACTAGTCTAAGAGGCTGAGGATCAAGAGTGAGTAGACGCATCACGTATTACTGATCAATAGCGCAATTAACACTGTGAATCTATCTTTATAGATTCATTCCTATCCTGATAGTAACCGTTCTATCCTTAAAGATTAATTGAATAAGCTTTTACCGCTAATTCCTTGCAAGCACAGCTATGGTCCGTAAATCCTCAAGCTAACTTTTAATCTGACTTGCTCTGGCTGAGGCAATGTTCCTCTTGTCTCGGATCCACTTCCAATTCAACTAGACAGGCACTACTAGACGATGCACCGAATTAAGACTTTTCTCCTAGAACCTTATCTCACTTCACTTAGTTTACTTAGCGCTCAGAGCTTCACTTAGCGATCACTTCTAGCATTACTTATCCACTTAACGATCCCCGCGAATGCTAACATTCCAATATATATATAATTCCTAATTTGCATAAACACGTTCTCTTTTTGAGTTTGTGAAGTTGCCCCCCTCGGGTGCCCTTCTCCTTGATTATCAGCGTGAGCTAGAGGTGTAGAAGTAAATGAAGAGCTAGGAGCTGTCATGGTCTTAATTTGACTTTATTAAGAGATCTCTTAAAACTTAATCATCTAACAGATTAGATAATAATAATATATGTGAGAGAATTTACGATGACAAAACACACAATATAAATAATACCGAAATAACTTAACCCAGACCACTATCAATAACTAACTCACCTAAACTCAATTCCAATACTATCACAGATCCTAATATTAAATAGTCAATCCTACCTTAATCTCGATTTATCGATCTAATCTTACTGGGAGTTGCATATTTACAGGAGTGCAATGGTATGCACCTTGACCTAATGGCTCTATGTCACGGAATTCCTATGTTGGCTGTCACTTCATAATTGAATCTCATACTATCATAACATTTCCCAAATTGCCACCCGTTTACTCTAATTTCTGATATTTAAAAGCTTCCTAAATTGCCTCTTTCCTTCACGCTTCACTTTTTGGGTTTGGTTGGAAAAGAGTTGCCATTAATTCTGGCCCCAAAAAACCCAAAGGACATGTTAATGAAAAAATGCGTGAACCCGTCACAAGTTGGTTGGAAAGAATTGTCATACTGGTCCCAAAGAAATTCCAAGATTACAATTAGTGGAAGTCGCTATAAAGCCTCGTCACAAGTTAATATTTAAATGATATATATGACTGAAAAAATACTGCTTGGTAAATTTGCAACACAAAAATACAGGGGGGAGGGGGTAGCAAAAAAAGTGGACGGGAGTTACAAAGAAACATGGTAAATGACAGGAGATAATTCGTTAACCTTCTTGTAGCAGATGTTGAAAATGACCACCATTTGGCGCCTTTCGACCTCGGTGAGCAAGTTATTAAAGGCATATCGAAGTGTACAGTTAGACCTGTGCTGAGCCCGCTCGAATTAACTGAGTACACGCGTTATAGGGGTAAGTAGTTACTTTTATTTTCTTATAAAATATTTACTTTTGTATGATTAAAAATTATTTCACATTTTTAAATCAGGCTCACAATGCATTTGTTTTTCCTTGAATCTAGATATATATAATAAATGCGAAAGTTTGTGAGGATGTTTGGTCGTCTTTCACGCAAAAACAACTGAATGGATTTTAATGAACACGTAGGCTATAATTTATAAAGATATTGTGTAAATTGTCTAAAATATAACGATATTTGTCAAGTAAGTAGGAAAAAATTCTGCTATCTGCAAGCAATTCTGGCGTGCGCTGCAAAAGCCCACGACAGCAAATATCTATCTTTTATTTTTGAAGAAACCCTTCTTGTTTTGGTTACGCAAGAGGTGCTCGCTTCTAATTAATTCCTGTAATCAGCACAATTCCAAATTTTTTTTCATTTCAGAATAAAACTAAGTTTTGAAGGGAGAAGTTGTTATAAATCTCTGTTTATTTGTATGTTTTTAATGATTTTATTATGCACATTCGGTAGTAAGAAATTGATCTTTTTTCAAAATAAATGCTTTTATCGGTTCTTTTACTTAAAGTAAATAAACTTTCTCTTTCACACTACATCATTTGGACAAAATTTGTTTGTGGTTAGTAGTTAATTATAACGCTATAATTTTAATTGAATAGGCAGATATTGCATTTTTAAGTATAAAAATAATTATAACTACTGCACTGTATTTTTTGGAGTGAGTGAATATTTCCTTCGCACTGTTCAGCTACACAAAGGCTTTTGGCAACGGACCACGTAATTTTGAGCCATGGTCAATTGACGTGGACGACACCTGAGCTGGCACCTCCTTCTCCTAACTACCACACCAACTTAGCAGAAATATTCTTTGAAATCCACTTTTCCAAGATATATGGCAGCACGGGTCTATGATGAGTATTTTAGTGGGGAAGGCAAATAGTTTTGTATTTGCGTTTCTACTGACGGCATTTTCAGCGGATTGCAAAGATTATTATTGTTTGTTCCGAAAAAATAGTTATCAAAATTTAAGTGTCTTATGTTTTTGTATGTTAATGAAGACCTTAGAAAACGATTTGACTGTTTATTTTAAGTGAACGATGTATATAATTAATTTTCCAGTGGAATATCTTTAATTAATTTATTAGCTCTAACGGATTAAATTTCCCAAAGTGGAGTATTTTGTTTATGTATATCCCTTAATTTTGAATGTAGTGATCCAAAAAATATATTTTATGAAAAAAACTGCGTAAATCATAATGCGGTAGATAAAGTATTAACGTGCATCGCTCCCCTACACGGCGGGCCATACAAAGCTCTAATAAAGCTAGAGCTATGAAAGTAACTAAACATTTGCCAACTTGACTCTATCATTAACATTTCGCTATGTTTTTCATTGAATCGCTATTATAACGGTGTTGCTTGCGAAAATTACAATTTTAACATAAAATAAATACAACAGAAAGTAATATTAATGTATTACATATCCCCCACAAATATAAATTATTTACACTTTTTTAAGCGTTCATTACAAAAAAAGTGTAACAATGTGTTACTTTTGCTGAGTAGACATCAGCTTAGGAAGGTGTTTTCAAAAATCGACACACAAGAGTTACGAGGCGTTATACATAAAAAAAACAATCCTTTTTATCAGCTATTAGATCTACATACTTAAAATTTAACAAAGGTGCTTTTTTTTTCTTTCTTTCTTTCGTTCAGCTGAGATACACAAAAAGATTTTTTGTTTAATTTGCAATTCACGTAAAATTAACTTATTAAAAACTTCTTTATCTTACAATCTGTGTTTAATTTTTCAGTTCACCCGTGCGAAGAACAGGTATACAAGCTAGTTGAGATATATATATATATATATATATATACACTGCTAACCACCGTAAATGCAACACCAAGAAAGACAAGAGCTAGCATAACAAAATTTATTTTGTAGATAACATGTTGACCAAGTCTCAAGTGATTAAATTTATAGACTTCTGTGAAGTGTGGTTCATGCCAGAATCAGTTACCAGAGTAGCCCGCCATTGTTAGAGATCACCGCTGCCACATGCCTCGGCATTGATTCAGAGACTTTGGATATGTTCTTGGGGTACAGCAGACCAAGCAGCCTCCACACGTTACCAAAGTTGATCTGGTATGGCAGCTGGGGGTGTATATGGGTCAATCGTTGAACAACCATGGACCACATGTTTTCTATCGGTGAAAGATACGGACAGTGACCCTGCCAGGGAAGCAATTCAATCTGGTGATGTACGAAGAACCTTCGGACAATGCGTACTACGCGTGATCGCGCATTATCCTGTTGAAATATGGCTGTGGCCAAGCTCTGAAGGTAAGGAAGGACAACTGGCTCCAATACCTCGGCGATGTAGCGCTGATTGTTTAAAGTACCGGCAATGCGTACTAGATGAGTGCGAGAGTGATATACAACACCGCCCCATACCATAATAAACGGTGCAAGACCAGTGTGGCGGTGCATAACGCAGCTGTTCAGCATCCTCTCTCTACGGTGTCTCCAGACTCGAATCCGACCATCGTGATGTTGCAGACAAATGCGTGACTCGTCACTAAAGACAACTTCATTCCATTCTGCCGCCCACTTCCTTTTCCCATCGCACCATTGGTGACGGAGACGTGTGTGGTTCTGCTTCAAGGGTAGACCAAGCAATGGACGTCTGGGGGACAAACCACTCTGCTGTAAACGGCGTCGAATGGTACGCGCACACACTGAATGATGCGTTACAGATTAATGTGATGTGCTATGGTTCGTAATGTGACTGAGCGATCCGTCACTGCCATATGCACAATATGCCTGTCCTCACGTGAAGTGAAGTGGTGCACTGAGGTGGATGCGATCGACCCCGTCGGTCCGTCGTACCCTCCTGCATCCAACGGTCTCTTATCCGCATTACAGTTGTTTGGTTTCGTCCAACACGACTACCGATTTCCCTGAAAGATAATCTACAATTTCTGTAGACACTATCCTTCCTCTGTCGAGCTCGGATACTTGATCAAAAACTAATCGCTGTTTTCTACGAGACATAACTGATCGTTTTTTGAAAAAACCACAAGAAAAACACAATTGCCGAACTTGAAATCGTCGAAATCTCCCAGCCTTAAACAGCGCTTTGAGGTGGCGCCACAAGTGCACGTGATGTGTGTCTGTGCTGAAATTCTAATCATTTGCATATCCACCTCCATTAATGCATGTTGTAAATTTCATGTTATTTGCATGCTTTCTTCAGGGTGTTGCATTTACGGTGGCCAGCAGTGTATATATATATATATATTAGTCTTCTTTTTAATATATTTACTGCTATATATATATATATATAAACTTCAGATAATATTTATTTCCATTTATCAGTTTCTAATCTGAAAAACTGTAGTCAGGCCCAGATCTGGCAGTTTTACCGCCCTGGACAAAAATGCAAAATGACGCCTCTCTCTCTGTATAGATGTTACCGGTAAAGTATAAAATGCCGGCATTCTATAGAATGCCTAGGATTTGTATAGAACGCCGGACGATTTTAGCCAAAGTATGAAATATGTGAATTATTTCATACTTTTCCTAGGCATTATATAGAATGCCTAGGCATTCTATAGAATGGCCAAAGCTGTTTAGGCAAAGTATGAAATAAGTTCATGATAAGGCTATTATATCAATTACGTACATTTCTAAAAAATACAAATGTTATTCGTGGACAAAATAATTAGAGTGCCATTAAAAAATTATTCAAAATACGTAAAGGAAAAAGAAAGTTGTTCCAAACAAAGTTTATTCTTTCTCATTGAGGAAAACAAAATTTTCAAATAACTTAAAATTAAACTACTTATTGCAACATGGTAGGTTTGAATGGTACTTGAAGTTATATTTCATTACATTTTTGACGCAAAGACCATTCTTATTTTGCCACTTTGTTATGAGCAATTGCAACTGACAGAAGAGGAGTTTCATGGTCAGGAATATCTTAAATTCTAAGGGTACAAAGTAAATTATGATTTCGCATAAACTTGTTTTAAAATTCCTTTAGAAACTCCAAGTCAATAGAAATCTTTCCCACTTATTACAAGTGCCAATATATTGGCATTCAGAAAAAAAATCAAGTTAAAGTAAAATTGAGTATGTTGACACTCCCAAGCAAACCATAATGTGCAATTGACAAATTCTGAACCTGAGGCCCGCATTAAAAGTCTCGTGACTTGCCACACAATATTCGAAACGAATCGGAGATGTATTCCATACTTTGACGGTTTCTCGGTAGTCATTCTATAGAATGCCCAGGCAATGTATGAAATAAGAATCATTTCATACATTGCCGGCTAGTTTTAGGCATTCTATACAATGCCTAGGCATTCTACAGAATGCCGTATTTCATACTTTTCCGGTAACATATATTTATATAATTTTAAGTCTTAAAAAAATAATTCGAAATTAAGGACATATTTAATTGTTATTTCAAACGAGTGAATAGTAAGAGAAGGAAGCGTCCTATTTAAGCAGGCCAATCTCTTTGAAAAATAAACTACTAATGGTATGGATTACAAGCGTTTGTTTTAACTTAGAGTAACTACACTCAAGAGAATAAATTAAAACATCTCCAACCAAACCTCTATCTACCGCATTCTATCTACCAAAACCTTTTACTACACTTGTATACTTTTGGATAGCTGACACCGGACATCATAAGGGTGAAAGGAATATTCATTGTGACCTCACAGAAAAAGAAAGGTGGAGAAAAATTACTAGTAAAAGATGTGTAAACATATTAAATTCCATGCTTTAACATATACTCCTGTCCAGTGGCGCACACAAGGGGGGTGTGGGGTACTCGGGTCCGGTTCCTCTCCCAAAGCCCTTGATTTTTTTCGATTGATTAGAATTCTATGTATAGAGTACGAAAAATTTAAATAAATATTTGTTACTAATAATTAATTTTATTAACTAATGCAAATTATTCATTCAGTGATGAATTTTTTATTATTTTTTATTCCCGAAAATTGACAAAATGAAAGAATATACGGGGCGGCGTATTGGAGCCTAATACGAGAAAAGTGGACTTATGATCCTGCCCCCTGAAAAATTCTTGTGTACGCTACTGCTCATGTCTCGAACCCTTCAAGTTTCAACATAAAAGAAAACTGACATTAAATATACATACAAAATAAAACAAAAAATAAGACGTTAAATCAAATACCAAATTCTCAAACAATAATATTTCAGAAAATATATCAAATTTTTTGTAACAAAACAAATATTTTTCAAAATCGATCCAAATGCCGCCCTTAAATTTTGCCACACTGAACAGGAATCCGGTTTGTCCAGCCCTAGAGCCGCCCCTGCTGTACTATATCGCATGTAACAACAGAATCTAAAATTAACCGCTGACAATTAACCCTTTATATACGCATTATGATTTACTGCAGTTTTTTTCGTGCATCTTTGTTCTATCACTACATTGAAAATTAAGGGATATACATAAATAAAAATGCTCAACTCTTGGGAAATTTAATCCGTTAGAGCTGGTTAATTAGTTATATATATATTCCACTGTAAAATTAATTATATACACTGTTCACTTAAAATAAATATTTAAATCATTTCTCTAAGGTCTTCCTTAACATACGAAAGAAAAAAAGACACCATTTGCCATTGACTACTTTGTCGGAACAAAAATGGCAATCTTCACAATTTGATCAAAATGTCAGCTGAAAACGCAACTTCTGCTTTTAAACTTTTCGCCTTCCCCACTAAAATACTCATCATAGAACCCGTGCTGCCATATATCTTAGAAGAGTGGATTTAAAAGAATATTCCTGCTAAGTATTGTCAGAGTACTCGTCAAAAGTGTTATTCTATCTATAATTTTAAAGGGAGTGGTGTTTATGAGTACCGTCAGTAGATAAAGGGTTAAAGCAGTAAAGCCACGATTCCACATGCATCATGTATAATGGTGTATTTAATGTCTGCTCAGAAAATATTGCCACCATTAATTATTTCCTTATGCATTTTGCATCAACACGTTTAACCTTCTCAACCTCTTCAAAAAAACTAATATATCCCCCAATCCCACGATTTATGGACAGACTTCATTTATTTATATTTCCTTTAATAGTCCCTCCAACCAACTTACCGAATATTCCATTGCGCAAAGGTACAATTTAATTTCAACATAGAGCCTCCACCCCCTCGCCAACAAAAGAATCAGGGGAAGGCCGTTGATATATGATAGAATAAAGACATCAACCCATAAGAGTCTTGCCTTTTTCGATTCATCAAAACGGACCGACCATTCTGGCTTCCGATCAAGTCAATCTGCTGTATCACATCCAATTTTCTGGCAGAGATCGCGTTTTCAATGAAAAAAGTGTCACCGACGATTCATGAGCTCGGGTGCTGCTTACATCAAAGGAGCTTCGTCAAGGCACTTTTGGAAGGTGTCGTTGGAAATGGCCATATTACTTCAAAGTCTGTTGTATCTGATTAATTATTTGAAGATAAATTATAAGAAAGAATAAAATGGAGTTTGGGTAATGGGAATCATTACCGATTCCTAAATATCCTTCGGAAGAATTCAGTGATGTTCGCGATCAACAGATTTTTTCCTTCCTTTGTTTTCCTTTTATTAAACGAAAATATGAAAGAAAGTCATAATAGAATAAAGAAGATTTTCCATTTGAACAGATTCTTCTTAAAGAAACTAAGTTAAGTTTAAGGGCAACCACAAGAACATATCTCGTTTAAGGATTTTTAACCCGGCAATTCTCGTGAAAGGATATGTCATACCCAACGCCTAACATTTTTCAAAACTCCATCTAAACCTTTTTTTTTCAATAAAATGAATAGTTTCTCGTGTAACTTTAAGGTTATATCCTTTGAGGGGCCTTAGCTTGTAAGCGAATTCTAAATACAGTTGGACCTCTACATAACGAAGTTGCTAAATCCCGGAAAAAGTTCGTTATATGGAGGTTCATCTTTTAATATACTTTATAAACCACATAAAAAAAAATTTAATTCATAAACACTATATAATAAAAAAGTAATTATTCACATATTTTTAAAAATTAATATATGTTTATTTTATGTATCTTAACCATCGAAAAAGAAAGAAAGAAAGAAAGAAATAGTGCAAGGAAAACGATAAAAGAATTTCGAAGAATTCACTGTATTCTCAATATTAAGAAAATAATTTAATACTTAAATTAATGAATTTTAAGGTCATTTTATAGTTTAAAGCATACAAATAATATTAAACATGCATTATTTTATAATTAGAACACGGGAAATCTTCATTCAGGGTGAAAGAGAATATCAAAGATGTTTCTAGTGAACTGGATCATGGAGGTTAAAGATTACATAAGTGAAACGTACAGAACTCTATTGTTTTTGGCGAGTTAAGATCTAATAAAACCATTTCAAGATTTATGACCGCCGTAAAATGTGTTAAAGAAGAATAACTTGAAATTTTTTCAGAAATACTTGAAAAAAAGGGAGAACAAAAATTGCATCATAAAAGAAAAAGTTTGTTATATAGAAAATGCACTTCGCTATAGAGAGGTTATTTTACGAAGAAAATCGTGAAATGTTTCAGTTTCCAGAAAATGTTTGCTATATAAAGAAATTCGCAATTTAAAGGTTCTTTATATAGAGGTTCGACTGTATATATTTTTGGATACCGTCTCTTCGAGAATGTCATACCCTGCGCGTGAATCGCCGTTACAGCTCTAAGTACATGACTACGATTTAAAATCTTTCTTATGCTGTGGCGCGTTATTGTAGTTATGATAAAGAAATGTGATATTTAAGTAATAGATACAGTATTGAAAATATATATAGATATAGTACAACAATATTTTCGGATGAAAAAAGTCTTTCTGCCGGGATGATAAAAATCGAATGATGAAGAGTATGATGTAAGTATGATTCCTCTACAGAAATCGATCCAGATAATTTAACTGAGGGAGCAATTATCGTTCTTGATAAAATGACCACTATTCAAAAAATAGGCTAGAAAATGTATTCTTTAGCCTATGACAGTATTTTTGTGTTGTTGAACGTTGCCACGATAAATGCTCAAATTACTTTAAGCAGTCAGAAACCACCTACTAAACATCGAACCAACGCTGATTTCTGTAGTGTTTTGGATTTCGACTAAAATAAGAATGTAAAAAGTGTAGAAACCTGCAAGGAATACTTCTACGAATTTTTTAAAAAATTCAGTGAAATTTTCGCAATTCCTCGCGAAGAAGCCAAAAGGAGTGTATGAACAATGTACTGAATGCTCTAACAAAAAGAATACAGAAAACTAAATGTACGTGTGAAAAGTGTCACATAAACACATTTTACTTTCTACTTTTCTTCCTTTTTCACTTTTGTACACAAATTTTACGGTAAAAACATAGTTCAAATTAGAGATACCTTGTGCGTAAAATTCCGTTCGTTTTTTCGGGCGAGGAATGCAGGGTTAAGATCTTAGATTTTATTGTGTGTCTCATCGATAAGGTTGATATCGCCTTCTTCACTTCATTAAATGCTATTGGTCAGATTCTGATGACACAGCTGATTGGGTGTAAGCAATATCTAATTTAACCAATGTTATCATAGTTGGGCATTCACAGTTAAAGTTTCACCTTCTTTATAGGATTAAATTATTTGATTGCAGAAATTGTGCAATGAAGCTTTGATTGGAGGATGTTAATCATGTTATTTTATTCAATATCATCGTAGATTGGTTTTATATTTAAAATGCCGCCTTCTTTTTTTAGTGCTCCAATTCTAATGAAAATGGTGGTTAAATGAAAGTCTCAGTAAATTTAACCCCACTATAGCACACAATAGCCAATTCTTTTCTTGTAAAGTACCGCCTTCTTTCAATAATTTAATAATTTTGTTGTAATTGCTGAACAAAGCGTCGGTAGGAGGTAGTTTACAATTATTTTATTCAATATCATGTATTGACTTTTAAAGTACCGCCTTCTTTTCTTAAATAAATTTTATTGCTCAGATTTTGATGACAGAGCTAATTGGATGCCAGCCGTAACTAATTTAACCAATGTAATCATAATTAGGCCTTTACATTTAAAGTTTCGCCCTCTTCCAAGGAAGTAATGATTTTTATAGCTGAAATTATGCAACAAAGCGTTGATTGGATGTAAATAACATTTTATTCAATATCAACCTAGATGGATTTTACTTTTTGAGTACCGCCCTCTTTACTTAGTTAAATTTAATTGGTCCGATTCGAATGAAAGCGTTGATTGGAAGTAAGTTTTGATACTTTTAACCGATGTTATCATTGTTCGGCTTTTATTTTTTAAGTACCTCCTTCTCTTAGACGATCTTCCACTTTTACTTTTCAGAAACAAATCAAAATTCTCATTGGAAGTAAGGCACAATAATTTCAACCAATATTATCATAGATTGGCTTTTTATTTTTTAACGCAACGCCTTCTTTACAGCATTCATTAAATTTTATTGGTCTGTTCTATTGAAAACGCTGATTGATATACATAGTATAATTAATTTAACCAATATGGCACCATACTTCGACTTTCAAAGTTTAAGTAACGCCTTCTTTCTCGGAGTTACTCATTTATTTTTCAGATCCAATGAATGTAACCAGTATTTCGTCATAACCTTTTTCTTTATGTTACTTTTTTCACGTGAAATTAGGTCTATCATGAATCAACCGATTGGAGTGATTGGCGATTTTATTTGTTTTATTGGTGACCTTAGACCAGTGCTTCTTGGACTTTCAATATTTGCGACCCGATTTCCAATCATTATTTTCATCCCCCTATATATTAACAATATATTGAATGCAATAATGATGTTTGACTATAAAGCTACAATACAACCGTAATTGTAAACCGTACAAATTATCAAGATAAATATTAAATATTGTATATGTTGCTTTTTTAGGTAATATATATATATTAAATTAATTACTTTAGGCATTACGTTATTCTTCCTGTCTATATTTATAAGTATATTAGTGTAAATGTGTGTGTGTGTGTGTGTGCGTATTTTATTTTTTTATAATGTCTGAAGGCATTTTGTTTTGCTTCCTTTCAGTAAATTAATATATTTTTTTTAAAGTATTCTTTTTTTTCAACTTTTTGATAAGCTCGCGCCTCCCACGTAGGGGTGGCTGCGGTAGCCTAGTGGTCAAGGTAACAGACTCGTGGTCGGCGTGTCATGAGTTCGAGCCTAGTACCACTGAAGACCCACCGTATCGAGTTAAATCTGCCGATACTCAAATGCTCCCCCGTTGGTGTGATGTGGAAGTTAGGACAGATGGGTTCCAGCTCAGGTGTCGTCCTCGTTACTTGATCATGGTTAAAAATGACAAGGTTCATCACCAAAAGCGCTCGTACAGCTAAATAAGACGACGCCATTCGTTCATACCATTATTTTAAAGGTTTTATTCATAGGAGTAGATATTTTATTATAAATATATAAAATCCGCTGTGTGTGCACTCCCGTAACTATTTTATTTTTTAAATTTGAACCTAACCATGGCAGTGTTTACATGAGTAAAAGGTAATTTTCAAATTTAATATTTATCAAAGCATTTCTTCACAAAATGAGAAATATTCAACTCCCACATAGCTAATTACTTTCGTGTTGAAACGATATTTTACTAGAAATTACTGCCCCCGCTCAATATTCAAACCGAAGCTTTCCCACCTGCCGTAAAACGAGTTTTGATGATGAAGGCAGCATATTTTATGGCTGATTATTTATGAAACATCCAATAAAGAATATTATTTTATTATGGAATATCCTTAGTAGAGGCAAATACTCTCTAAATAAATTGGCGGATATTTTGGATCTTATTCTTTGACGTTTTCACGCAAACTATATGAAAGGAATTACTGTGAGGCGACGATAACAAATTTCTATCCCCCATGTAATATCCGATATACTGCTGCTATGCATTTAAATATCTGTGATATGTGTTTGGGTTGATTTTGAATTCTTATTGTTGTCGGTTTACATTCATGTTGCGTTATGAGTCTATGTACAGGGTGTCCAAAAAATATTGTACCTTTTAAAAATTTATCTCTAGTTTCTCTGAGGTACCTACTATGGGAATGTTTTATTGTACCAGAAGTTAAGTAATATATCAAAGATTTTTTTTGTGTACCAAAGTTGTACATTACAAAGATTCAATATGGGTGTCTTTCGTGACACGGCAGATATCTAGGCAATACTCTATTTCCGTCCATACTCGCACCAACATGTATTTTGTAAAGGCAGAAGAAGGATGTACCCTTTTTCTTTCTTTTTTTTCTAGGTACACAGTGTATAGAGCATTGATTCCCAAAGGGGTCTATACACACCACCCCCAGGGGTCTATAACGAACTGCAAGGGAGCCACGTCAACAAAAAAAAATAATTTGGGGTCCATGAGATGCAAATGGGGGGTCTACAATAGAGGCTTTCATTAAATCAAATCGTGACTTTAATTTTAAAAGAAAATTTTGTCAAATGGGAAAACAAAGTTTTACCTATTTATTGACTAAATTAAATGAGGTTAATTTTCCGTTACAAGGTGATAGCAGAAATTTTATTAAAATATTTCAGCGTTTCTTACCAGAACTAAGCTAAAGTAGTATAATATTGACGTCTTCGCAGTTTCTCAATTGCCACATACAATCTTCCAGGAAAAAGATGTTTTAAATTACGTTGAACAATCAAATGCCCTTTTATAAATTTTGATTTTATGTTTGAGAATGCTTTGACCACGGTAATGTTACAGTAGGCAATGAATTCATAAGGTCATATTGCGAAAAGAAAAAAAAAAGTCAGATTACAAGAATTAGGCATTAGGAATAGATACTAACGAAGAACTTAAAGCTGTGCTTCTCCAACTTTTGATTCTTGAGACCCAATTTTCAGTCATAATTTCCATCGCGCCCCCTCCATACAATAACAATGTATTGAATTCAGTAATACTATGCTTTGATGCTAAAGCTACAATACGACTTTAACCTCTTAAGTCCCACCAACGTATATAAACGTCTTGGTCAGCCAATGTATTAATTGGTCCGGACGTATATATACATCTTTCCGAAGTACGATCTTTTCTGTGAACTTCTATCTATAGAATTATTCCGAAAGCTTTGTAATGCAATAAAATTAACTTGTTAGTGTTTGCGAAGGATTTACGCATTTCAGAGGACTTGCTTCTTTATTCCTCTTTTATCCGCCCACCCTCCTCCTATACATCTCATACGCGCACCTACATGAAAAACAGCGGCATTCGGGAGTGAACCTATAACTTTTAATCTCGGCAGTTAAGGGATTAATTATAAACCGTACAAGTTATCAAGATAAGTGTTAATTTATGTATATAATTCTATGTATGAGAGACAAGGCCATGAAGTTACTGGTATTTATTAAACTTGCTCTTAACTTAATAGTGTTCAATTACTTATAAAATACATTGTAAAGTACTGATAAATTCATAAGTGTATTATATTAGTATAAATGTGTATTTTATTTTTTATTATGCCAGAATGTATTTTGTTTGTTTACTTTCAGCAAATTAATAATTTTTTAAAATCTTGCTTTCGACTCTTTAATATCTTCGCACCCCCCTTGTTGAGTTATCACGCCCCCCTAGGGAGGCGCGCCCCACAGAAACGCTGACTTAAAGTGAAGTTTAGAAATGGATGTAAGCAATGTTGTCTGTAAAAGATATACCTCTTATTTATCCCAAATTATGGAAAGTTTGTAATTGTTTTTCCGAATAAGAAAGTGTTTCAGCGCGTTTGCCAATCTTCAGAGCAAAAAAAAAGGAAGGATTGGACAATATTGAGAAGATACTTAGGGTTAAAACCAACAAGATTGATACCAAATGTTGAAAATATAATTTTTTATTAAATCCACAGAATCATCTCTCCCACTAAAAGCATTTGTTTGTTGTTCAGTTATTTTATGTAACAATCATTTTATGCATTAATAAATTTTAAGTTCATTAATTAACAAGTGTTTCTAAAGTTTTAAACACTCTACACTACAGTTAAAAATTTTAAATCTTTAAAGTAAGTAACTCTATCAGCTGTAAAAAAAGACATGCAAGGAAAAATTTGCAAAATTCAATATTAGTAAAAGTTTTTCTACCAAAAACCAAACAACCGTCAAGAGGTGTATGAGACAAAAGTTTGGGAACCTCTGGTCAGAGAGTGGTAAAAATTTGGTTTTTAAAAGCTACAGATTCTCCGGAAGGATTGTCGAACTCTACAACTGTTCCTCCAAAAGCTTTTGCCTTGCTGCAACCTGTCTCCATTAGTTGTGTATGCCAACGTTTAATTCAGTTCTTGTCCGGTGGATTGTTCCATTATTGTCACCGAAAAATGCATTGAATTGTGATAACAGACGTTGTTTTTGCTTTTTACAGCCCAAATACCCTATGATTTAGGGGGGCCCCATGTTGAAAATTTTTGTGCACTCAGGAGGGGGGTTTTCAAAATTTGGGAGATCTAGTAGCTTTGGCCTTTTTCACCACTTTACCACGGGGCAAAAAAAAAAAAGGAAAAAGGGTACATTCTTTTCTTCCGTTACAAGAGACATGCTGGCCGGTATGAACCGAAATGGAGTATCGCCTATTCTACCTTGTCACAAAGGGCGCCCACATTGAAACTTTGTAAGGTATCTCTTTCATACAAAAAAATGGATATATTACTTAATTTCTGGTATAATAAAGTATTCCAATAGTACCTCAAAAAGCTGGGGAAACATTTGAAAAAAGGTACATTCTTTTTCGGACACCCTGTAAATAAAGAAAAGAGACTCACTTACTCATTCATCACCAGAATCTTTAGAATTCGACCAAGATACATAAATTTTGGTAAACTTGTTTCTTTTGTTGAGCTAATTGCAGCATTTTCTAATAACGGCAGGATTAAAAAAAAAAAAAAAAAGTCGTAAGTAAAGCTAAAATTAATTTACTCTACTATGAGTAAAATATCTTAGAACCACTTTTTGAAGAAATTCCAACTTTATGTGGAAAGGACATTGATAAAGTTGAGCTTCATATGGACGGAGCCTCTCATCATAGGCCACGCTAGCCTAGTGGTATTTTTGGATCGTGGCTGGCTTATCACGAGTTCAGGCCCAGTACCTCTAAAGACCCGCGGCGTAGGGGGAGCACTTAAATCTGCCGAGGCTCAAAGAAATACCGTTGGTGTGGTGGGTATTTGGGGAGAGGGGTGAGCCCAGGTGTCGTCCTCGTCACTTAACCATGGCAAAATGACGAGGTCTGTCACCAAAACCCCTGGGGAGGGGGCAGTGCATGTTGTTTTCCTACTCACGCCTCTCGTCACACGTCTAAGTCAACTACCACTTATTTAGCCAAAAAAAAAGAATCAAAAACAGAAATAAAATGTATCCCATTTGATAAAATACGGGCGAAATCACCTACCCTTCTAAAAGGGGGTTTTCGTGCTTTGGGGAAATGAGCCTTAGGAAAAGGGGACCCAAAAACCCCGGGAAAATTTTGGAAGGCGGTTCAAGAGGAATAGAGTAAAACTGGCATGCCAGTACTAAGAAAAGTTTGCTTTCATGAAAGATTTAAGCAAAGAGCTATTGCCAGAAATCATTGATATCCAGACAGAAGTAAATTTCAGCAAAAAATGCGGTATTTATGGATAAAAATTAACTATCAAAATCGTTCCCATAAAGTGCGAACGATCTTCCATATGTATTAATTAATTCATTCACTTTTCTCTGCAACCCTTGTACAAAACAGAATTTATAATGTACAGTCGAACCTCTTTCCAAGTTTTAAATTTCCCGGAAAAAAAAAATTCGTTCATGGGAAAATTGTTAAATAGAATTATTTAAATTTTTTTTTCATAAACCCCATGAAACAAATCTTAAATTCATAAACGCTATGTATGAAAAAAAGTTATTCATATTTTTTTGTAAATTAATATATATATTTATTTTCTTTATCTTACCAATCAAAAAAAAAAAAAATGCAAATAAAGCTTCTTGGCGCCTTTATTCACTTCCTGAAGAATAAAATTTTTTCTTGGATGCTCGAACACTTACGTTTTGACATTTTCGAGCTACAAGAAAACGAAATTACCAGTACGACTGATCAACACTACAAATGAATGGAGACTAGTTCAAGGATACGGGGTCACGAGACAACTCCACTGAGGGTGAAAGGGGATATCGAAGATGTTTCCAGTGAACTGGACAATGAAGATTAAAGGTTATCTTTCTTGGATGAAACGCCCAAAATTCTATTGCTCTCAGTGAGTTAGGCATCTTATAAAACCAGCCAAGATTTATAACCACCATAAAGTGTTTTAAAAGAGAGAATACCTTGAAATGTCCAGAAATACTTTAAAAATAGAGAGCACAAAATTGAATCTTAAGAGAAAAAGTTCGTTATGTAGAAAATGCACTTCGCTATTGGGAGGCTATTTTACGAAGAAACTGTAAATGCTCCTGGTTCCAGGAAAAAGTTAGCCGCGGTAGCCGAGTGGTATAGGTATCGGATCGTGGCTTGCCTTGTCACGAGTTCGAGCCCAGTACCACTAAAGACCCGCCGTGTAGGGCAGCGATGCACGTTAAATCTGTCGAGAGCTTAAATGTCCCCCGTTGGTGTGGTGTGGTAGTTGGGAGAGGGGTGCCAGCTCAGGTGTCGTCCACATCACTTGACCATGGTTCAAATACGTGGTCCGTCGCCAAAAGCCCTCGTGTAGCTGAACAGTGCGACGTTAATATTCAATCAATCAATCCAGGAAAAAGTTCGCTATATATAAAAATTAGCAATACAGAGGTTCGTAATGCAGAAGTTCGACTGTGTATACATTACGAAATCTTGCAATATTGAGTGTTTTGAAGAACAAATGCTTCAGGGAGTAGAAATACTCCCTCTATTTAAATTTTTAACTCGTATGTGAAATCAAACTAAGTGGAAAAAAGTACACAGAGAAATCAATTTTTTGAATTCCATCAGGCAAGAAACAGAATTTTAAAGAATAAAAAATAAAAAAAAAAAAAAAAGAGTGAAATTTTAGCTTATTGCTTTATGCAATCAAAACCTGTGTTATCGGATACCTGATTTATAAAGAGAAGAATTTTTTATTTTTTTAAAAGAAGTAGCTCTTTTGTTTCTCTGCTGAACTGAAAACAAGAAAAGAATATGTGAATTAAGTTTTCCACTTATTTTACTCTTTGAAAAAAACTGTAAAGGTAGGGTTTGTACTTTTAGCTGTTTATATCTGTCTAAGACAAAAATGTTCCAAAAAAAAAGCTGAGGAATGTTGATGAAGAAAAGGGTTAAAAGAAGTCTTAATTTAATTTAGAAAATTGAATAGGGGGTATATTTTCTTTCACCGACAAATTAGGTCTGTTTCCCCGTTTGGTATTTTATCCCAGGAGTTGTGCTTTTTTTAATAAGATAAAGTAGCTTTCGGAGGACATTTAATACGACTTGTAAATTGTACATTGAATTAAATAATTGTCTCTTTCGGTTGTATGGAAACAAAGAAGATATTTCATGAATCAATATAAAAGAAACATGCTTTTAAAAACTTCCATCTTTTTTGTCTTCTAATTTTATACTGAATTTTTGCAAAAGTACCTTCTTAAAAGAATAGAGAGAAAATCGTTTAACACGAAACTGAGGGGACTAAAATATTTTTTCGCGTAAAAAGAATTTTGTGTTGAAGGGAGGGAGAGGGGATGTATATTGGACAAAATGAAGTTTATTAGAGCACATTTTGTGAGGCCCAGTGGTTGCTTCCACACCACGGGTCCGGGGTTCCATCCTTGGCTGGACTCAATCTTTTCCCCCTTCAGTGGGTCGATAAATGAGTACTAAGCTTGCTTGGGGACTAAACACAAGGGGTTGCTTTTCAGACTGACCACCTGATCGGGATATCTGCTTATGCACCTCAGCGCCCAATGGTCTCGTATACTGCGATGCCTTAGCCATGGGCTTTTGCGCCACTGAGCTTAGTTTAGAGTAGAGGTGTCCAACACGCGGCCCGCCATTACGTGAGTTGCAGCCCGCCGACTCTTTCTAAAAAATTTTTAAATATCAGATTTTTAAAGTTTTTCTCATTTTGAAATTTAATTGAGGGGAAATATATATATATATATATATATATATATATATATATATATATATATATATATATACAATGTGTTTGCCTGTTACTTGTTCTTGTTTTAAAATAAATCCTTTTTGATAATAGAAATGTCCTTTAGATAAAAATAGATTTATATTTTATCAAACAGTTACATTTGATTTTACTATAGTAAATAACTTGAGTTAACAGTCTTACCGCTATATCTTGGGTAAACAGCAATTCACTTGATTCTAACATTTAACTTGATCGCACAGGTACGGATAGCTAAAATCTTGAACTCGGGATTTCCTCTCACATTAACTTAGACGTTTGTCAACATAGACCTCGTATATTTACTTCTCATAGCCACACCGCGTACGCTAAACTTCTACAATTTATAAGATTCCTAATTTGAATACTCGCGCTTCTCTTCTATAGTTGGTTGGAAAGAATTCCCATTCTGGCCCCAAAGAAACTCTAGAAGACAATTAGTTAAAATCGCGATGAGCCCGTCACAAAATACATAGTAGTTTGCTTTAACCCTTGTATTATATATTTCGTGTTAACCAAAATTTCGTCTTAAAAGTTTTCGCGTTAAACGTATTTCACTGTATGTGTTAAAGCAGGAAACGTATTTCTTTTGTTTAATGTTCATTTTAATATTGCAAATCAATATTTTATGTATTTAGATCAATTGTGGTAATTATAAATAAGAATTAATTATTGCAACTCGAAAATTTATGGATATTTTAATAATGACGAAAAAACATTCAGTACTCATTTTTCATAACAAATGCTGATAAAAAAGGCAAGTACTCAAGACTGTCTTGTAGAGATGATGATGCAATTTTAATCTGTTGAGACGTTGGAGTAGTGTGGAAGTTTGAAGAGAGTGATGCCAGCTGTGGTAGTGTCGTTGTTAAATAGGGTTCAAAGTTACGATGTCTACAATTAATGGCCTTCTTATTGCCTGTAAGTGGGGCGATAAAAATCAATTATACAAAAAAATTAAATACAGTTGGACCTCTATATAACGAAGTCGCTAAATCCTGGGGAAAAATTCGTTCTATGGAAAATTCATTATATAGAGGTTCATCTTTTAATGTACTTTATAAACCACATTAAAAAAATTTAAATTCATAAGCACTATATATTAGAAAATGTAATTATTCACATATTTTTTTAAAATTAATATATGTTAATTTTATATATCTTACCCATCACAAAAAAGAAAGAAAGAAAGAAAAAGTGCAAGGAAAACGAGAAAAAAGGATTTCGAAGAATTCGCTGTATTTGTAATATTAAGAAAATAATTTTATGCTGAAATGAATGAATTTTGAGAACATTTTATAATTTAAAGCATACAAGTAATATTAAACATAAATTATTTTATAATTAGACCACGGGACAACTCCATTCAGGGTGAAAGAAGATACCAAAGAGGTTTCTAGTGAACTGGACCAATGGGGGTTAAAGATTACACTTTATAGATGAAACGTCCAGAACTCTATTGTTCTCGGCGAGTTAGGATCTAATAAAACCATTTCAATTCAACATTTATAAACGCCGTAAAACGTGTTAAAGAAGAATAACTTGAAATTTTTTCAGAAATACTTGAAAAAAAATGGAGAATAAAAATTGAATCACAAAAGAAAAAGTTCGTTGTATAGAAAGTGCACTTCGCGATAGAGAGGTTATTTTACGAAGAAAATCGTGAAATGTTTAAGGTTCCAGGAAAAAGTTCGCTATATAGAAAAATTCGCAATATAGAGGTTCGTTATATAGAGGCTCAACTGTATTTGTTATTACTATTTTATTTAGCTTCGTGTAGTCTGAAAAAATGTGTACTTAATAGTTATTCAAATATATTTTTGTATTGATTTGAATTTGGGCATTTTAAACTTGCAGCAAAAACTGATGGCCATTTTTTGAATTTGAAATCAATGCGAATAAAACAATAGCAAACTTAAATAGTAGTATAAAAAAACCGTTAAAGCGAGAAAGAAACTGGTTTTTTTTCATGAATTAAACAAAATGAACTAGATTTAGTGAAAACAAGTAATATAAAAAATTAAGTCAATTCCCAATTAAATTAACAAAGAAAAATTTTATTCTAGCTACTTTTTATTAAATAGTTACAATTAATATAAATATATATATACATAGGACAGAATCACAACATTAAGTGGTAATTGATTTTTATTCATTATCATTAAAGTATCGTATTGTCTTCCAAAACAATCGTGTCTATAAAATTTCAGTTCAACTGAATGCTTTAAAACGTGAGAAAAGAACCTTTTCAAGTTTTGACACAAGTCGCCAAAAATGATGCCAACGTGATTGTATTGATAATTCTTTAAATAATTAGTTTCAATCTATTAATTTTTGTAAATTATAGTTAAATAATTAGTTTCAATCTATTAATTTTTGTAAATTATAGTTAAATAATTAGTTTCAATCTATTAATTTTTGTAAATTATAGTTAAATTATTTTGTCATCCGTAGTAATCATGTATATAAAATTTCAGCTCGATGAAGCGCTTTAAAATATATATTAATAACGATTGAAAATTCCACCAAGATAAATAAATATATAGAGATTGTGAGCTAATAGAGTAGAGAGGAATTGAAAAATACACAGTGAATTTTATTTGCTGTTAGTTTAAGTATTTAATGAAGGGGGCTGGTGGAAAAACATTTGAAGTGAAGATATTCGCAAATTTCTTTTAAGCAAAAAAACAAAAATAATGCTATGTTAAAGTAAACTTATAAAATATTTATTCAAATATTAATATCTCTCACCAAATCAATTAATTTATTCTACATATTTTTTTTTCAACTTGTGAGATTAAATACCGAGGCTATAAGATTTTAAATGTTGCATTAGAAAATTTATATCTGGAAGATGTCAGCGCGTTCAATGAAAAAAATCCAATCTTCCTGCTTTTAAATCACTCGCTAACCAAATGTAGACTCCGAGAAAAAGAAGTTATCAATAATAAAGAAATAACTTGAATAATGTTTTAAACTTGCATGTTTTTCGTATAGGTTTTACTGTAATCGTAATAACAGAATCTAATGCGAAAGAAACTGAATTTCAATTTTCAGTTTTTAAGTTTTCTTGAAAATGAAATAATTTTGGTTGTACAAAATGGAAAAAAAATTATATTGTCTATTATACATGTCAGAATTTCGCATAAAAGTAAATAGTAATATATCTAAATAAATACACACGCGCATGTACACTACACAACACACACACAAATATATACACACGAAAGCACTGCACAACACACACAAAAACACTGCACAACACACACAAAAACACTGCACAATACTCACTCAAATACTACACAGTACATCCACAAACCCTACACAACACACGCACAAACTCTACAAAACACACACTCTACATTCACGCTACACATGCACATACTACATACACACACTGCATCTGAACACACTACGCACACGCACTACACATGCAAAATGATCTGCAAAAAAACCATATTTTTACATATACATTAGCAATCTGATTAGAATTTAAAAACCTGACGTTTTTTTACAAAAATCAAAATGTTAGGTATGTTAGCTACACACAGATTAAAAATGTACACTACTTATCTATATATATTATATATATATGTAATGAATAATAATTTTACATTTCTGGGGGTCTAATATTCTATTTTGGCAGGATGATTTAAAATTAGCGAATTTTGTAATGTTTTAAAACGGGGCATTAAAAAAAGATTCATAAAAAAAGAAAAAATAATAATAATGACTTACATTGTCAGAGTGGCATAGGAATAATATCTTTTGATCATAATTTGATGATAAATAATTGTAGGTTTATAAAATAAGCCAAAAGTTTCATTGGAAAATTAATTAAACTATACGTACTCCTGAAAATTTGACTAAAAGCAGATAATGAGATACCACTAATAGAATGGATAATTGCAGTTATGAATGGAACTGAAATTATACAAAATTGAATTTCTAACAATTAAGCCTGAAAGGCTTGATAAAACTCATTAATGTAAATTGAGATTTGTGACATATTTTAACGTATCTTCAGTATATAATATACTTCATATAAAAGTAATGCATAGAAGACATTTTATAGTACAGAAACAATAAATTTTTTTCGAGTTTATTACTGATAATATGGTTAAAAATTAGGAGGTTTTAATATTCAGTATCTATTTTCATAAAGTTTAATTCTAAAACAAACTGATAAATAATAATGCTTATAATAATCATGCATATATTCATTAGAATTATATTTCTCATTAAATTTAACTCTGTAACACATCAGCATCCACTCTATATATATGTAGCTTACACACACTCATTTTTTTATAACTTTTTTTTCAAATTTTCTTTTGATATTGATTATTTGATAGATTTAACTAAGGACTGAAAAAATTAATAATGAAACAATTTAAATTTTACCTTGTATTCATAAAATTATACCAGGATTGAAAATATTTATTTTTATGTGAAATATTGTTGAGTATATATTTGAAAATCACATGAAAATAAACTATGCAATTTTTTTCCTACTTTCTGTAAAACCATATTCCTAGATTTCGCAAAAAAATAATGGAATGGCTTATGAAAGGTGCAAATTGTACTAACTGGACACAAAATATGTGTTTTTTACAGAAAATAATTTACAATATCGTGAACATTCGTGGATAATTTAATTTTAAAACGTAACTTTAATGACAAAATAACTGAATGCTCTTCAATCGCAATCAAGTAACAAGGAATTGAGGAATTTCACCTGAGCTGACATGCCTCTCTTAAAACTTCCACACCCCACCAGCATTAGGACTTTCAGACTACAGTGGTGACCAAAATTGTGGACACCTTTTTAAATTGTTAGGTTTTTAAGTTTGTATGTGTGTGTGTGTGCTTATAGAAAATTTTACGTTGCACAAAGAGCTAAGTATTTTATAACATTTTAAAGGGAATTTAACACTAAATTCAATACAAAAAACCAAACTTAAATATTTGCAACGCAAAAAAGCTATGCTGCAATAATTTTCGATATACATTAAATACTGATGATAACAGTGAGTTATCAGAACTTAGTGAGGTTGCCTTTAATCTTCATTACAGCTTCATATCGATGTTTCATGGAGCTGGAAATAGTTTTAAGCTCTTCCTTAATCATTGCATGATGCCATGAAACAATTATATCCTTAATTAGTTATTTTTTATTTCATGGGTACTTCATTCGGACATTTTACCTTAATATTTTAAAGTCAAAACGCAGAGAGTGTGTGGATGTTTTTGTTAGAATAGGTACTATCACAGTGGCATGTACAGGAATTTTTCAGGGTTCAGGTCAAAAGTCCACCATCTTTGTATTAAAGACTAATACGCCACCAACCCCATATTATTTTTATTTTGTCGATTGTCGTGAACAAAAAAAGTAACAGCTAATAACACAAGCATTAATAATTAAAAAAATAAATTATTAATTACAAATATTAAATTAAGTTTTACATGCTGCTATATACATAAGATTAGAAATATCAAGGGAAAAAATTAAGGGCTATGGGTTTCGGACCTGCCCCCTCTCCCCTACAGAATTAAAGATTTCTGTTAGTCTGAGGGACTAAGGTTCCACTCATCCGCTACCGGTTAAGTTTAAAGAGGGGGCTCAGGGGTCATCCTATTCACTTGACCATGGTCCAAAATTTGCTATGTTGTGTCACTATCTAAAGATGAAAGCTGCAAAGCAAATATCTTGAAAGTAATTTAAAAAGTATTGTAATGGACTAGAGAGTTTCCATTTCCTGGACTTCAGTATTCAATAATAGACTTAAGATGAATGTAGTTTCGAATCTCGGAAACGTTTCACATGATATTGAAATTGATACAAAAATATAATCTACGAATTTACACACCATTACATACATACACACATAATTTATACTGATATTATTCCTCATTTGAAAGCTCTACAAGCCCTTAAGTAGCTCTTAAATATTTTTCCGTATTTACTTTGTTCCTGCGATACGCTACCATGCTTAGCATTTACTTGCATTACCTCCCAAAATTTCGAATTACTTTGTTCTGAAGAACCTGTAGTGAGGCGGCAGGTAAACCGAAATTCGTTTTCGGAGCACGTTCCTCTACATCTGTTCTCTGGGTGCACTGATACAATTCCCCTATTTAGGTTCCAGTGCAGCTCGGTAGCTTTTCCGGTAGTGGATCCAGAATGCATCCATTTGAAAATGAGGCCATTATTATTATTCATGAGTTTCAACTTCCGGGGAAAGTTTGGCTAGGGGATGTGCAACATTTCACCGAGGAACCGCAGGAAAAAATATCTGGGAGAACGAAACCACCATACCTCTTGACGTGCAAAATGGATGGAGGAAACTCAACAATAGGGAAATGAATCCACTGATTTATGCGATTTATCGCTTGTTTTAAAGGCTCAAACTCAGGAAAAGAAACTCGTTATCTTACGCGAATACATTTCGTGATGGTAAAGAGTCGTTTTGAGTAGACCATCTGGGGCTTTTAGGTGACGATCATACACAGGATGAAACGTTGTTGCTGAAGATTGCGATATTTTGCACTTTCCTCTTTCAAAAAGAACTTCAACGCCCTTGATCAAAAAATAATGTTTAAAAATATATATATTTTGCAATACTTTAAGTTGCTTTTGTGGAAAGAAAGAGAATGCTCATAAAAATTATTAAATGAAATATGAAAAGAAAGGCTTAAGAGAGAGGAAAGTATCATATACACAGAGTATCCAATAAGTTTCAAGACTGGGTCTGTAAAAGAAATGTGGAAACAAAGAAATTAATTCCAGTTTTGGTTTTTATTCAAAATAGGACCCTCTGGTTTCGATGCACTTGTTACAGGGATTTATTAATGAATGACCGAACGCCTGTTGTAAATTACTTCGCAGAATGGCCTGAAAGGCATGTATCGAAGTTTGTATGGTAGAAATAGCCTCAAAATAACACCCTTACAATTTTATTTTAAATCTTAGGAATAAGGAGTAGTCACTAGGTACTAAATCAGGTGAATACAGTGGATGGTTCAACAAACAATCATTATTTTTTGCCAAAAATTATGAACAATAAGGTGTGACTGGGTGTATTGTCGTGCGTCAAACACCAACTGCTCCCAATATTCTGGACGAATTTTGGCTATCAAACGCTTTAAAACAGTTAAGTAATACTAACCTGTAACTGTTTGTCTAGTAGGAATAAATGCTTTGTGGATAAATACCCTTACGATCGTGAAGAATGTAATGAGCGATGTTTTGATTTTAGATGGATTTTTCTTTGAGATTTTTGTTTTGTAAATACCATTCCACACTTTGTCGCTTTGTTTTAGAATCATATTGGGTACACCATGATTCATCACTTGTTACAATGAACTTCAAAATGTTTGGATTGTTTTCAGCGGCTTGAAATGATATCTTAGTAATGTGCACTTCTCATTATATATTTTGTCCAGGGGTTAAAATGCTGAAACAACTTTAGCACACACTTTCGTTTTGCCAAATTCTTCATGCAGGACGGTTCGAATTGTTTCTTTGTTGGTACATAAAGAGTCTTTCACCAATCTCAGTGACGCATAGCGACCGTTTGCCACGAAATGTCGTACTTTCTCAACAATTTCAGGTGTCCTAGATGAAATTGGTCTTCCCTCCGTTGATCATTTTATACCGTATCTCTTCCATCCAAAAAACGCTTGTATCACACAAGAATATTTGATTTTCTTAAATAACAGTAACCGTAAACTTATTTCAAGAGTTAGTATGTTTCCGAAGAACTTTTACTAAGTTTTGACTGAAATTTAAAAACAACTCTTTTCTCTATCTTAAAAAAAATCATCATGGAAAAAAAATCACTTCTACAATGAACGTTCGCATTCTCTCGGCTATTAAACTAAATGCACGCAACTTGTTTGCAGTGTGCCAGAAGACCATGAATGTTATGGCACATGCTCATTAACAGTCACGGTGTCATTAGAACCTGCGCTTTGGGACGAATCTTAAAACTTATTTAACTCACAGTGCATAAATATTAAGGAATGCACAAAATAAGCACCAAGAAAGTGCTATAGAGGAGAAAAGTGATTCACTTATTCTCATACTCACTCATCACGAGATTTCGGGAATCATTTGAACGGGAAGAACGCATTTTTTGCTTTTCTTTTTACTGAGAGTATGCTTTGCTTTAATCAACTCTCGCGTTAGCGTTATAGACCTATTCCCGTTTTTTATGTTTTCATCTACCATATATTTACTCTAAAACGAGCCAAACTGTTTTCCCAGGGTTAAGATGCCTGGTTAGTGCTGAAACGTCAATTTTGATGGAAATGACGATTTTTTTTACTTCAAATTTTATATAGTTGAATTTTCTGCGCTTCTAAAAATACCTTTACTTTTGTTTTACTCAGTTATTTACATAAAGTTATAGCAGTTTTATGTCAAGAGAGCAGAAAAAAAAAGAACCGGAAGACCACGAAACCGGAAGTGTTTGCATTTTAATACTTTTTTGAATTTTTTTTGGTGTTTTATCGAATTTATTTAAAAGAATATTAACTTAAGTGAGAGAGTGAGGGGACATGGTGATATTTTTTAAAAATAATTTAATAGTTTTTAGTAAAATTTGTGCAACAAATTCGTACATTTTTGGTCATTTTTCGATTTTCTTATGTATTTGCTTCCTCGATATTTTGCTTCATATTTAACTTTTATAAAATACTAAAAGAAAACGTGTTCTTGAAGACAAAATATTAATTACCCTTGCCTACAGCAAGATCCGAGATGTTCAAGAAGCTTCGATTTAATTGAATTAACTTTACCGGCAGTTGCGTAAATTACAATGTTGGAATACCAGCTAATCCCAACAATACTTTGTTATTAGCTGGCGACAAAAAGTTTAAATCTATCCGTATAAAGAATTCGAAATTTGTTCAGAAAGTCTTTTCAGTAACATTTTGGCGGTGTATTTACTCTAAAGGTACACAATTATTAAACTTGAAACATTTCCTCGCTTTAGAGTTATTAACGTTAATTCCTTTTAACTTCGCACGAAGCTGGTTTATTATCATTAGTTAAAACGCAACCCTTTCTTCCCAAGATTTTTGTACATGGATTTGTAAATTTGATTCAAACCTACTTTGAACTCTCAAAAGCACATACCCCCTAGAATTTCGTACTCTTCCTGAAAAAAGAAAATCTCGGCATAGAAAATAAAATTACTAACGATGAAAAAGAAGGCAAAGTAAATCATATGAAGGTTCAAAAGCTGTTCTTACATGTAAGCTTTTTATTTTAACTCTTATAACCATTGTGATAAGCAATATTTTTTTAAAAAAAGAAATTTTCGTGAATATTTACTTATATTTACTTATTTCTTAAGCTTACGATTCTAGGTATATCTAAGATACTTAGATACTATGTTTTTCCATATAAAAATTATTATTTTTCAATGTAATGTTTTTCTTGTGCTTCTATGCCTTGCTCTATTTAAAAAAACTATGCATTTAGACGTCAAGAAAAGTATTTTTGACTCTATAAAATTGGAAACAAAATTTAAAAAAAAAAGAATTTGAACAAATACTCGTATATACTAGCAGATATGTATTTACAGCACAAATTTTGATATAGATAGGATTTAGGCTGTTTTAGTTGTATAGTTTTTAAATATTTAAATGCGTTTTTCCGAAACAGATTTTCCATATTTTATCGCATGCAGTAAACATGATATCTCAAAGAGTTTTTGAGATAACTCCTGCATGAAATTTTGCATCATTGTTTATTACATATGTGCATGTTGTGAAATATATAGAGGATTTAAGGAAAACAATATAATTACATTTTATGATTGTTTTTCTTTGTGGTAAATTGATTTTGCGTAAATTTTTAAAAATTTTTTTGTGCACTTTTTGACCCCTAATTGTGTGATAAATGGAAAATTTTCAAAGATGATAAATCAAAACACAGGTAACTGCTTTCTGAATAAAACTCTAAGAGCATTTTTTATTTCATGGGTTAGAATTTATTTTACAGTGTTTGCCGTGATATTTTAAAGTAAAAAACGCAGAGAGTGGGGGATGTTTTGTAGAATAGGTACTATCACAGTGGCATGTACAGGAATTTTTCAGGGGTTCAGGTCAAAAGTCCACCATCTTTGTATTAAGACTAATACGCCACAACCCTATTATTTTTATTTTGTCGATTGTCGTGAACAAAAAAAAAGTAAATTGTTAAATAAATAATAAGTATTAATAATTAAAAAATAAATTATTAATTACAAATATTAAATTAAGTTTTACATGCTATATACATAAGATTAGAAGACAAGGGAAAAAGTTAAGGGCTATGGGTTTCCGGACCTGCCCCTCCCCTCTCCCTACAGAATTAAAGATTTCGTTAGTCTGAGGGACTGTTGCCCCACTCATCCGCTACCGGGTTAAGTTTAAAGAGGGGGGCTCAGGGGTCATCCTATTCACTTGACCATGGTCCAAAATTTTGGTTATGTTGTGTCACTATCTAAAGATGAAAGCTGCAAAGCAAATATCTTTAAAGTAATTTAAAAGTATTAATGGACTAGAGAGAGTTTCCATTTCGGACTTCAGTATCTAATAATAGACTTAAGATGAATGTAGTTTCGAATCTCGGAAACGTTTCACATGATATTGAAATTGATACAAAAATATAATCTACGGAATTTACACACCATTACATACATACACACATAATTTATACTGATATTATCTCATTTGAAAGCCTCTACAAGCCCTTAAGTAGCTCTAAATATTTTTCCGTATTTACTTTGTTCCTGCGATACGCTACCATGCTTAGCATTTACTTGCATTACCTCCCAAAATTTCGAATTACTTTGTTCTGAAGAACCTGTAGTGAGGGTGCAGAGGTAAACCGAAATTCGTTTTCGGAGCACGTTCCTCTCACATCTGTTCTCTGCGCACTGGATACTCCCTATTTAGGTTCCAGCAGCTCGGTAGCTTTTCCGGTGGAATCCAGAATGCATCCATTTCCTGAAAATGGAGGCCATTATTATTATTCATGAGCTCTTAACTTCCGGGGAAAGTTTGGCTAGGGGGGATGTGCAACATTTCACCGAGGAACCAGGAAAAATATCTGGGAGAACGAAAACCACCATTACCCTCTGACGTGCAAAATGGATGGAGTGAAACTCAATCAATAGGGAAATGAATCCACTGATTTATAAAAAGATTTATCGCTTGTTTTAAAGGCTCAAACTCAGGAAAAGAAACTCGTTTATCTTTACGCGAATACATTTCGTGATGGTAAAGAGTCGTTTTGAGTAGACCATCTGGGGCTTTTAGGTGATGATCATTACACAGGATGAAACGTTGTTGCTGAAGATTGGCGATATTTTGCACTTTCCTTTCAAAAGAACTTCAACGCTCCTTGATCAAAATAATGTTTGGAAAAATATATATATTTTGCAATACTTAAGTTGCTTTTGTGGAAAGAAGAGAATGCTCATAAAAATTATTAAATGAAATATGAAAAGAAAGGCTTAAGAGAGAGGAAAGTATCATATACACAGAGTATCCAATAAGTTTTAAGACTGGGTCTGTAAAAAGAAATGGAAACAAGAAATTAATTCCAGTTTTGGTTTTTTTATTCAAAATAGGACCCTCCGGTTTCAATGCACTTGTTACAGGGATTTTAATGAATGAATCGAACGCCTGTTGTAAATTACTTCGCAGAATGGCCTGAAAGGCATGTATCGAAGTTACTTGTATGGTAGAAATAGCCTCAAAATAACACCCTTACAATTTTATTTTAAATCTTAGGAATAAGGAGTAGTCACAGGGTACTAAATCAGGTGAATACAGTGGATGGTTCAACAAACAATCATTATTTTTTGCCAAAAATTGGCGAACAATAAAGGGGGTGTGACTGGGTGTATTGTCGTGCGTCAAACACCAACTGCTCCCAATATTCTGGACGAATTTTGGCTATCAAACGCTTTAAAACAGTTAAGTAATACTAACCTGTAACTGTTTGTCTAGTAGGAATAAATGTTTTTGTGGATAAATACCCCCGATCGTGAAGAATGAAATAGCGTGTTTTGATTTAGAGGGATTTTTTTTTGAGATTTTTTTTTTGAAATACCATTCCACATTTTTCTTTTGTTTTAGAATCTATTTAAAAAACCATGATTCATCACTTTTCAATGAACTTAAAAAATTTGGATTGTTTTCAGGGTTTGAAATGATATTTAGTAATGTACCCCATTATATTTTTGCCAGGGGTTAAAATGGAAACAACTTTAGCACCCCTTTCGTTTTGAAAATTTCTTCATGCAGGATTTCGAATTGTTTCTTTTTTGGTCAAAAAGATTTTTCACCAATCTCAGTACGCATAGCGCCCTTTTGCCACGAAATGTCGTATTTTCTCCAACAATTTGGTGTCCTAGATGAAATTGGTCTTCCCTCCGTTGATCATTTTTTCGATTTTTCCATCCAAAAAATTTTTTTTATCAAACAAGAATATTTGATTTTTTTTTAAAAACAAACGGTTTTATTTCAAGATGATGTTTGAAGCTTTTATTTTTGACTGAAATTTAAAACAAATTTTTTATTTTTTAAAAAAAGGGAAAAAAACACTTCAAAATGAAGTTCGCATTCTTCGGCATTAAACTAAATACGAATTTTTCAGTTGCCAGAAACCATAATTTTTTAGCTATTAACAGTCAGGGTTCATTGGAATTTTAAAAAATCTTAAAAAACTTTTTCCCTTCGGGGCTAAAATTAAGGAAATGCAAAAAAAGCCCAAAAATGCTATAGAGGAAAAAAAGGGATTCACTTACCCTCATACTCACCATCACGAGATTTGGGGAATCATTTGAACGAAGAACGATTTTGCTTTTCTTTTTTCTAAAATATGCTTTGCTTTAATCAACTCTCGCGTTAGCGTTATGGCCATTCCCTTTTTTTTGTTTTTATCTACCATATTTAAAAACGAGCCAAAAGTTTTTCCCCGGGTTAAGATGGGTTAGTGCTGGAAAAGTCAATTTTGATGGAAATGACGATTTTTTACTTCAAATTTTATATGTTGAATTTTCTGCTTTTTAAAAAAACCTTTCTTTTGTTTTACTTTAGTTATTTACAAAAATTATAGAGTTTTATGTCAAGAGAGAGAAAAAAAAAGAACCGGAAAAGACCACGAAAACCGGAAGTGTTTGCATTTTAATACCTTTTTTACTTTTTTGGGTTTTATCAATTTATTTAAAAGAATATTAACAAGTGAAGAGTGAGGGGACATGGTATATTTTTTAAAAAAAAATTTTAAAAGTTTTTAGTAAAAATTTGGGAAAAAAAATTTGTACATTTTTGGGCATTTTTTGATTTTCTTATGATTTGCTTTCGATATTTTGTTCATATTTAACTTTTTAAAATATTTTAAAAAAAAGTGTTCTTAAGACAAAATATTAATTAATTTTTCCCCAAAAACAAGATCCGAATGTTAAAACTTCGATTTAATTGAATTAACTTTAGGATGGTAATAAATGTTGAACAGCTAATCCCAAAATACTTTGTTAGCTGGGACAAAAAATTTAAATCTATTCATAAAAAACGAAATTTTTCAGAAAGCTTTTTTATAACATTTTTGGTGTATTTTTCTAAAAGGGACAATTATTAAACTTAAACATTTCGCTTTTGAGTTATTAACGTTAATTCCTTTTAATTTGAAATGGGTTTTTTATCATTATTAAAAGCAAACTTTTTCCAAGATTTTGTACATGGATTTTAAATTTGATTAACCATTTTAACTTCGGACATACCCCCGAATTTCGAAAAATTTCTAAAAAGAAAACTGCATAGAAAATAAAATTACAACGATGAAAAAAGGCAAAGTTATTCTTGGAAGGGTTTAAAAATGTTTTCAAGCTTTTTTTTTTAACTTTTTATAACCATTGTGATAAGAATATTTTTTTTTTAAAAAAGAAATTTTCGTGAATATTTACTTATATTTACTTTTTTTTCTTAGATTTAAATTTTCTAAGATACTTAGATACTATGCCATATAAAATTATTATTTTTTAATGTAAAAGTTTTTCTTGTGCTTTTTTTGTCTCTAATTTTTTAAAAAAAATATGCATTTAGACGTCAAGAAAAGTTTTTTGACTCATAAAATTGAAAAAAAATTTAAAAAAAGAATTTGAAAAAAATATTTTAATAGGATATGTATTTAAAAAATTTTTTATAGATAGGATTTAGGGTGTTTTAGTTTTATAGTTTTAAATATTTAAATGCGTTTTTGAAAAAAGATTTTTTCCCTATTTTATCGAAGAAAAAGATATCTCAAAATTTTTTAGATAATTGATGAAATTTTGCATCATTGTTTATTAATTTTGTGCATGTTGTGAAAATAGAGATTTAAAGGAAAAAAAATATAATTAATTTTTTTGATTTTTTCTTTTTGGTAAATTTATTTTGGGTAAATTTTTAAAAATTTTTTTTTGCACTTTTTTTCCCCTAATTTGTGATAAAAGGAAAATTTTCAAAGATGATAAATCAAAACACAGGTAACTGCTTTCTGAATAAAAAATCTAAACATTTTTTTTTTTCAGGGTTAAATTTATTTTACAGTGTTTTG
>BMAV01022988.1:0-18563 GCA_019973955.1 Trichonephila inaurata madagascariensis
GAAGATTTGATAATGGACATTAAACTAGATTCAAGAGAAAATAACAAGTAAAAATTTTTAAATTTAAGCCCAAGGAAAATTTAAGGTTAAGCAATTTTTAAAGTATTTAAAACAACAATATCGTTTGTTACAAAACTTGACGAAAAGGAAGTTTCAACATTTTTTTTCCAGAGTTTAAGACAGAGAATCATTAACATTAAGTGAATCTCGAGCATAACAAATTATTTCAAGAACAAAACCTTGTGGATTACTTAAAAATGAACTCTGGCACATTTCTTTTCAATTTTCTAATTACCTCACAATAAAGGCACTAGACACAAAGCGCTGAAAATATTTCCGCCAAAAAAGAGAAAAAAGGAATAAAAATGAAAAAAAAGAGGAAAACTTTTAAAGAGACCGGAGGCACCATCAACAAAAGAGTTAAAAAAATTACGTTTTCTCACGGGAAAACGTTTCTTTAAAAATGTAAAAAAGGGCTGGTTGGGCAAAAGGGAACTGGAAAAAACTTGTGATGGTTGAAAAGGGTGTTTTTGGGTTTGGACGCGAAAGCAACGAAAAGCACTAGAAAATCTGCTGAAATAAAAGGAATTATCTTATTGATGGTAAAGTCTTTTTTTCTTTTTAAATTTTTTTTGGGGTTAACCAAAAGAATTTTTTAGATATTTTTTTATGAGAGTTTGCGTTTTTTGCAGCAGAAGATAATATTTTATTCAAAAATGTAAGAATCATTAGATACGAATAAAAAAGGACTTATTTTGAAACTACTGGTTTCTTTCTTTGATTTTAGGTAGTGTAGTATTTTATTAATCGAAGGTGTAAATTGCTTTGTTATGCAATATTTAGGATAAAATTTATTTAAAAATAACTACTCTGTGTCTTGCGACAAAGTTAAACCAACAGGCACAGCTCCCAAATTTTAATTTTTAAATTTCTTTTTAGATGAAAGTACGACTTTAATATTAACCCCTTAACAGCCACCGACGTATATATCCGTCTTGCCCAACCAGTGCGTTGTGAGTGCTCCAGACGTATATATCCCTCCTTCCAAAGCACAATTCTTATCTTTGCACTTCAATTAAAAACTATACCATGGGTTTTGGTGGCTGTTCTCAGCACCGTTTTCGGAAGTTACTTATTTCAGAGAAAAGTTTGCATAGTAGGGGCCTGCTTTACATCGCTCAAGCGCCACGCGCTGGCGCTCCCTGCGCGCTGGTTGGAAAACTCGTGGCGCAATTGGCGGAAAAGGTTTGGAAATATTTGGTAATCTATATGACAGGTCTTGAATATACATCAATCGAAAACTGATCACTTACTCACCGGTGGACGGTTTTGACAGAGGCAGCGATCATATATTTGGTCGAGATTACTTCAACAACTATAAGTTAAAAAATTAAAAAAGGGTGTGTGTGCTTATGATCACACGATAGAAGTGAGAACTTTAAGTTTTTGGTAATGCTGTCAGGATTGGTTTAGGTGGATAGAAGGTTATTAGTATTATTTATGAGTTGTTTATATGTCTCTTTTCCATAAAGTAATATTTTGTGACAGAATATAGAATATATTTGTGGTCGGTAGACTTCTAGAAAGGAAGCAATATATATATGTTAATGGTAGCTGAAATAGGTTATAAATACTTGAGATTCAAAATTATATTTAGTACTGTAAAACTCCCATCAACGTGGCCTTTCCTCGTACTTTCATTTAGCGGATCATTTGACATAATTAAATTGAATTTTGATTAAAAAATAAACTAAAGGTTTTTATTTCGGTAGCAGAATCTACTTTTTGGGTTTCATACAAATCGCAGATGAAATTTGTTAAAGGCCCGATACGGCTTTCAGTTTTGGTTTGTAATTTAACAATATTCAATTATCAGCAGACAAATTTAAGCAAAAATGATAGTAAAAGAGGTTGTTGATTGGGAAGAGAGGAATCTAATCAGAAGATTTTTTTTATATCATAATCTCTACAAGCTCTTTGTCATTGCTAAGATTTGTGCAAAGCTCGCCGGGCTGCTACTGAAGGAGAGGATGTCCCTATTGCTTTTATGGGGTGTGCATGTACGATCAGGTTTTCCGACTACGAGAACGAAGAACTGCCGAATGAATGTTACAAGCGTTCATTGCGATTTGTTGCTCAATAAAATGCGCCTATAAAAGTTATCACTTCAAAAAAGTTTGTCTATCAGCTGTGGAATGAAAGAATCATTAAAGTGGGGATGTAATGACAGAAAAAAAATCGTAAATAGAAATTTACATAATGCCTGAAGATTCGTCATTCTTGCTTACAAAGTTGGGGAGGCTGCAACTTTGTATGATAATTGAAGGTCGTAGATTTCATATTTATTTAAACAGACAATGCTTCTTGAAATGAAACGTTTTGTCTTTTCAAGATGTTTGAAGAATGGCTTAAATAACGCCGATGCTTTTACCTTGCTTTTTAATAGTTTTCGGCATTCCCCTCGAAAAAAGTTATTGTTGTGTAATGCCACTAGGGGTTACTTGACGGGCGTACATGGGCACGCCAGGCGCAACAAGGCTTGCACCTGTAAAAGCTTCCACACCAGGTATCAGTCCCTCTACAAAGTGGGTCTTCACGCTGGACTCGTTGACCAATACTCACGGCACTTCGCTCGGTGTGGCGAAAACAGCCATGGGACGCGGGAGAATATAATTAAATAAAGAAATCTCTAATAAGGAGGATGAAGTGTGGACTGTGTACTAGTGGATTGTACGTTTTTATTTTGTTACAATCATTCCCTTTGTTAAATTAGAATATGCTCATTTTCTCGGTATACATACGGTGAAGAAAAAATCGTGTTCTCTTTTTTTTCTTTCGGAGGCTAATATGGGGAAAGATGATAGATGGCAGGAGCTGAAATATAATTCAAGAATTAAAATACGAGGGTGAGTCGAAAATAAGTTTTACACTTATGACTGCGTGCAGGATAAGACATAACTTTTATTTGCCTGCCATATTAGTGGATACATTTGTCCTTACTTTTTAAAACGACTTCAAAAACCCCTTCAGGAAAAAATTAGAGGTGTTTTGCGGCGGATGAAAGCGTTGCGGGAAGAACGGAAAAAGCTTTTGGGCGAATGACGAAACAGCAGGTGAACACACAAGACACCTATACACCATTGCGTAGATGGATCAAGAGATGGGTTTGAAAAGTGGCATGGGCTTCTCAGATCTGGCATTGGATGACAATGCGAGAACACACTCGGTGACGGTGATACAAAACCATATTGCAACTCTTGGTTGGAGCGCCATTAACAGGGATGACGACAGAGGCGTGCGTGCCATTGATGGCTCGCGGCGCTGTCTTTGGAGCGCCACTGATCTAAGAAATGGTTAAAAGAGTTTGGTATTTCACCAATTTATTCTTCAATCAAGGAATTTTCAGATATTTCTTGAGTTCCATTGATATCAAACGCACTCAAATTGTACTTGGCATTCATGTGACTTTTATTTGATAAACTGAACTCTCTTTTTCAAATTGGTGGTTAGGAAGAGGTTTTGAAATGCAAGCGTTTGATTGCGATTTGCAGTCTGGTTCAATATAGATTCGAAATATATATTGAAACGGGAAAATTGGAATTAATTAAAACGGAAAGATTAACAAAAAGCAATATAAGTATGCGATAACAGGAAATTTTGGAAACATGGAATTCGATTCCAGACACATTTAACTGTTTGAAGAAGCTGGTTCATATCTATTTAATCATATTTTCATTTATTTATGCCCTTAAGAGTCGTTATTTTGGGATGATAACGTTGAAGAGATAGGAAACTGTTTAGAAGATGACCCCAATTCAGCATGTATTCTGCTAAAAGTAACATAATACAATATTAATACAAGTTATTTGTCATTTAATTTGCAACAACAGAAGTCATACTACTGTTATTTTAATTTTAATTGCATTATAACTAAAACATTTACTACCATTCAGTCCAAAATGTATTTTTTCGTAGTAAATAAAGTCTTTTGAGAGTTATTTAGAATCCAGTTTTATTATTTTCTTAATATTCACAAGTCCAAATTATTTGACGGCACGTCTATACCTCAATAAACATTTCTTTAGAAAAAATGGCACGTTCATAAAAGGTTCTTTGTACGTTCTCTGGGCAACGCCGTCTGACGCGACTTTGAAAAAGAATCTCACCGAAAGGCCATTTGGAAGTAACACTGAAGTCAAACCAGCCGCTAAACGCTTCTTCCGTATGCAAAGCCCTGAGTTTTCCTGAAGGTGTTTTTGAAGCTTGTCAAGCGGTATGACAAATGTCTCAATGTACTTGGTATTTATGAGGACAAATAAAGTTATGTCTTATCTATAATGTCTCATTCTGTTGTTTGACTTTCATACACAACCCTGACCACAGTCGACATGGGAAACTTATTTTCCGACTCATCGTCATAGATTAGTCAATAAGACAGGCTATTCGATTGCAGCAATGTTTTAGTTTTAATATATTATTGTTTACGTTGATAATAATAAACGAAGTTTTCATTTTAGATTTCGATTGAGTAGTAATTAAACTTGAATTTAATATTGTTTATTTATGTTTCATGCACTATTTGTTTCCCTTAAGTAGGGATTTACTTTTAATATTCTACCAAGTTGAGATTAGTAAAATGCTTAATCATGTTGAATAAAAAAATTATTTTCCTCGTACGATTTTTTTATGATTCTCTTGTATCAACTCTGAAAACAACTCTGAGAAAATTATTGTATAAATCCGAGAGTACTACAATTTCGGATTAGAAACTTGATATTTATATATTAACAATTTAAATTTCTGTAACTATACTAATACTTTTTTGTACTTCTATTTCTTGTGTTAAAAGACAATTACGTCGTCATAAAACTTAAAATAGCATTTAAGTAAGAAATTAAAAAATAAAAACTACTTGTTTTTAAAAAGAATCGAAAAAACAGTCATTTTATTTCAATAGAAAATATTGATGAAAAGTTTTATTGATCATATACATTTTAAAGGGAGAAATAATATTTTCATAAGACATACCAGCATACTAATTTTTTTTTCATATAGTACTCGGAATAATGAGAATACTATCCATACAAATAATAAAATAGACACTCTGTTTAGATTGGAAAGAAAAATTATTTTCTTTTAAAATAAAGAAATGATAGTATTCTTCCAATAATTTTATTACGGAGACTTATGCTGATTGAAAAAAAAATCTTAGTATAGATACAACTTTTAATCTATGCACTGACAACAAGAAATGTTATTCATTTTAACTTCTTTCCTAGTTAAAGATTTATCTAAAACTATATTTTTCTCTGTCAAAGAAGCAAAAATTAGATTTAAAACTCCTGTATTCTGAAGCGAATAAAAGTTAGAATATATTTAGAGAAAGTTGAAAGATTTTTTTTTAATTAAATTTTGTGGCAAAAAGTTTTGTGTGCTTAAGGCTTATAATTTAAAGTGCACTTTCAACCCTTCGAGATTTAAATAGATTACCTAAATATAGAAGTAAGATGGAAAAAATATTCACGCTATTTTACTCTAGTGTAATAAGTTTAATATTTTATACGGATAGGCTTAGTAATATTTTTAAACATACGCATTCGAAAATTTACCGAAAACATATTTATTCATTTAGACTATTCTTATCGAATCGAAAAACAAAAGTTTATAAGTAAATAATTCTGATAATTAGCATAAAAAAATATATGATATTTTAAAAATAATATATATTGCAAAATTAATTAAAATAAATATTACATTAAACTCGTAAATACTGCATTACAATATACTGCATTTATTATTTTATGTTAAAATTAATAGATTTATGAATTAGAACACTTATTCATTTTTAGGAATGCACTGGAAGATCTAAGGAACATGATGTTTTTTAAATGTAGTCTCAAATAATAAGAAAAGTTATTTTCTTAATTGTGATTAAGATAAATGCATGGATATTAAACATTTTCAATTGTGTAAGGAGTATAATATATTTAAATATTTAAATTTATAAGCATACATGTATCTTTAAAAAGTTTTGTCTAGAATTTCAAATTTATAATATTTCTGAATATTTTGATTTAGTATACTAAAAAACAAATGTCGTATAACTTGAATTATTGGAACGTTTATCTTTACAGAATGTATCAATGAGTTAGTGAAATAATCTTTAGCAGTCAACTTCATAGACACGGGAAGATTTAAATAAGTTATTTAGCTGCCAAGCTCTAAATATATCTAAATTATAGAACTGGATAAATATATCTAATTTACATGAAATTTATTTGAGTCCAGTAATGCGTCGTACTCATAGTTATGTAGTTTAAATTGATCATTAGGGAATAAAACTTCTCAAAAGAAACGAGTGTTGCAGCATTTACTTTCACTTGATAGTGATGCGTCTCAGTTTGAAATTTATCATGCCAAATCTTATTTTTCTATTTGAAATGGAAGAAACTACAATTCGTTTGGTAGTTGAATTTTTTACATCTCTAAATTTTTCCCGAAAGAACTATTATGACTGTCAAGTTTGCTTTAATTCATCATATTTAATGGGATTTTATGTTGGAGAAGTCCTTTAAAAAATGTTTGATCCAAGTATCTACGCTTTTGAGTATAATTTAGCGCTCATTGGGGAGGCTGGAAGAGCGTAGTAATAAATCAGGAAACGGTAGCAATTGCTTCCTAATAATCATTCTGATTTGGGTATTCGTCCTTTTTCGTTAATTACAGTTCGTGCTATCGTATTTGAATGGAAATAAGATACAAAATTTTAAAATAGAAGATTGCTCGACTATGTGGGATTTTATTGGTAAAGTCTTTTAATTCTAAGGAAGACACACGCATTTGTATTTTTTGTAGCAGTAGAGGGATTTTCAGCGTATTACAACTGTAAGGCTGACTTGCGCGTATTATTGAGTAACAAATTGTAATAATTAGCTGTGAAACACAAAACTTAAAGTTTAATTTTGTATTCAAATGAATACATTATTGCTTTGATAGTATTTACATTTGGGCTCGAAAACGGTTGTTGTTTTATAACTAGTACCCTGATAGACAAAGGAACAGTCAGGTCCACGAAATTCATTATGGCAAAAGGCTAAGTGACACACATGTCGTTAGCCATAGCTTTGAGCACCAAACAGGTGACAGAACGATTTAGCTCAGTTTGACACACCCTGGGGTGGTCAGGGGCCTCCACCTATCTTCCCTTTTCAACAACCTCACGAGAGGACTTGCGGCTCGACGGCTATTATAAGTGTTATTTAATTGATAATGACAAATATTGAAAATTATCGAACTTAATGTTTGTGATATTTTAATTTAGGTATTGTATGGTTTTTTTGTTGCTTTTAATTCAGAGTACATTTAGAATTTGCATAATACTGTTTGATTTTTATATAAATATAACAAATATGTAATTTTAGAAAGTTAGTATGAAATAATTACTGATATTTTACCTTTTCAGAAACAATTGTAACGAAAATGATATTAAACGCATTGTTATTTATTATCAATTATAAATAATACAGTTACATATATCAGTATAGTTTAATTTGTGATCTGAAATACGCAAAATTTTCTTCCCTTTTACACATGACGCATTTTCTAGAATAGTTTCAACATAATACCTATTTTTTCATCACATTTCAGAACTTTTAGCAATCTGACAATGATTCCATATTTTTAACTAAAATATATCAACTTTATAGCATGAAACGCATTTTCTCTACTCACCTCTTACTATACTTCCTTTTTTCCAATTCTCTTGGAACGGCGCTTTAGCCTTTGCCATAAAAATATTCCCCTTTCGTTATCAGGACTGGGCTGAAGCGAACTTTTCCGGGCTTTCTCTCTTTTCCGTCTGCTTGTTGCTGAACCCTGAACACTCACTTCAACAATGGAAAAACGACGGATTATCTTAAACTGAATTGTTGGAACATCAAATCAGAATATTTTTCGACACCCCATTTGCTGGTCGACTTGTAGTCCTGAAATCTGATTGATCGCAAATGGCCGGCCAGATAATCCGCTTGGTTGGACAATTATCTTTCAGCCAATAATACACGACGATGTTCAGTTGGCTGGACGTGCTGCATAAGGGATGTGCAAGTGTCGCGCGGCAAGACTGTCCGTTGGTTTACGCTTAAAGGAGCAACACTGCGTCAGAAGGACCGAACCGAAAGCACTAATAAATTCCGGTTGGTATCTTAATGGACATAGAACAAACAGAAGGGTTTTCTCGCGCATTTGGGCTTTTCAAACTTTTAAAGTGGACTACAAAAACTAATCGACTGGTTGTTTTGCTGGGGCCTCGGGCCGAGCTGAGGATGGGTTGGTGGCATTTTTGTTATATTTTGGGGGCAATATTGTTTTTTGATTTTATAGGATTACTTAATTAGTGCTAATATTTAAAGCTGTGGCTAATTTCTAAAATTGGTACATATTTCAGCGTATACAGTCGAACCTCTTTTATGAACTCTGGCAGATCCTGGAAAAAAGTTCGTTATATGGAAAATTCGTTATATAAAGATCCATCTTTTAATATGCTTTATAAACCAGCAAATTTTTAAACTCATAAATATTATATATTAAAAAAAGTTATTATTCACCTTTTAAATACTAATATATGTTTATTTTATTAGTTACCATTTGAAAAAGAAAGAAAGGCTTTGCAAGTAAGGCTGAAAAGGCTGTGCGAATGCGTCACGCTTTCAATATTAAGAAAATAATTTTTACATTAAAATTAATGAATTTTAAGGACATTTTCTAATTTAAAGCTTACAAGTATTAAACGCGTACATAATGGAACAGGGACTCAGACAATTCCACTGACTGGAAGATTATCAGAAGATGTTTCCTGATGGACTTTGGATAAATAATCGTTAAAAGGTTGCACTCCTTGGATGGCGGTCCAGAACTGTATTGTGCTCTTGGTGGGTTAGAGTTTATCTCCAATTCCAAGATTTATGACCACCTTAAATTGTGTTAAAGAGAATAACTTGAAATGTTCACAAATAATTCAAAAAGTAGGAGACCAAAAATTGAATCGCAAAAGAAAAAGTTCGTTATATAGAAAATGCACTTCGCGCTATAGAGAGGTTATTTTACAGAAAGAAAAATCGTGAAATAATGTTCAAGTTTTTATAAAAAGTCCGCTATATATAGAAAAATTCGCAGTATAATAGAGGTTTGTTATAAAAAGAGGGTTAGATTGCAGTTTGATATTTAATTATAAATCCTATATATATATTTAAAAGCTAAAGTTATGGCTTCCAAGAGTTTGTTACAAGTTAATATATTTATGGTTTAAGCATTGTTAATTTGATGTGATAATCAAAAATTCAAATGAAAAAAATTTAGCTTTGAGCAGACTTTTTAAAGTAATTTATTTATATAAAATCAATGGCAATTGTGCTTGAGTTTGAAACTTGCCAATAAATAGATTTTTTCTTTAGATTATTTAACTTATTTTGAAGAAACTTATATGCCCTATATTGTATTTATTTCTGATTGTCACTTAGAACAAAGTGTTTTTTCTTTTTATTAGTTTATTCAGTTTAGCTTAACAATAAAGTAATACGAAATAATATTCCGCTAAACCATATATTTTGAGGTATTTTCTATTATATATATACCATTTCATTGAAACTCTCTGAATAATAATGATAAAAAACAAACAATAATTTTCGTCCTTCGACGGTTTTATTACGTACAATTAATTTAATATTAAGCTTTCTGGTTTTTTTTATTTGTAATAAACTTTTACTATACATTAAACAAAGAAACGAAATTCTTTCTGAAACGATTTACTTATTGTTTGGGTTAAAATGTATTTAATAATAAATTAATCTTCCTCATTCTTCTGCTGCAGCACTCTGTTTTAGTATTATTTTTTAATTTTAGAGTAAATTCATTTAAAATAAGTTTATAAGATTGTAAAAGTATGTTATGATTTTTGTATATATATATATACCTGTACCTTTAAATACATTTTTATTCAATGAAATAATATTAAGAACAAGGTTAAATTTTAAAAGGCACTTAACATATAATAACACACTGCTTGTAGACCAATTTATTTTGGGGCTGGTGATTTGAATAATGTAAAACAACATATTTTAAAACTGCCTGGATACGGAATGATTACCTTTCCATGTGTTCAGACAATTTCTAAAGATTTATACGAAGTTACGATTTGAAGGAATAAAACAGTTTATAATTTTAGCTCTTTTAATTTTTAAATAATTCATAGATTTACACAGAGACTTGTAATTCTTGTTTGTTGGTTTTATTTTGAATTCATGTGTGTGTATGCGTGGGATTAATATAATTTTTCTCTCTCAAAAGCTATTCAACATTTCAAATTACGTGGTATAAAAAAATATTTACCCAATAAAATTCTATTTTTTCTAATTTACTATACAGAAATATTTGATAAATTAAGGAGCAGCCGATGCTAATTTTTACTCTTTTTTTTTCCACATTTACATGATAATTAAATACGACTTGAAACGGTTGTTTCTTCTTAAGAATTAATTCTAGTTTAGTTTTGTACCATCCTTTAAATAAAACTTAAATAATTTTACGATATATCCTTTTTAGATAAAGTCAGTAATTTATTTAAAACAAACTTTTCTAGCGTATATATTAATATTAGTACATTTATATTTCCTTTTTTGGAAAAACTAAATTTAAATATTCTTTTATATCTGTGCTTAGTTTTCAGGGCTTTATTTGATGAAATCTTAAAAACTTCATATAACATTAATATTTTAAATTTAAAAGTTTTAAAATATTTTATTTAATTATTAACGACGTTTTCTTGTTGTTTTCTTTCCCCAGGCGTTTATCGATTAGAAAACCCGGCTTCTGGAACAAGATAAATTCCATTAAACCATGAAAAAGGCTTTTATTTTATGTAACCTTAACTAAAATATTCCATAATGATGAACGTGAAACCAACATAATGTGTGAACGCATTTTGGAGGTAACTTCAGTGACCAACTCAGATAATTTCATTGCCTTTTGTTTGCAACAAAGGCACCTTGGACAGACGACAGATTGACAAGTCAGTCCCTTTCCTGCATTTAAGGTTGGCCTTGACTTTTTATCACACATCATTCCGAAGGCAGGTTTGTTATTATTTCATCACGCTACTGTCTCCCACTCTGTCTTAGTGTGGGTCACTGGAGAGGGCTGACGGATTTCCCTAGACTTATTGTGCCGGGTTATCAGGTTCTAGGATGGGTCAACTGGACGGGCAAGAATCTCAGATATTAAAGGCAAAAGGCGGTATGGGATGAAAAATTCACGGGAACACGCCAGCTTATAAGGAGATATAGATGTATTCCGGACAAAATCGTTTCATCGTCTCAGTTCTTAATTTTGTTAGAATCAAATAGGGCAAGTGGTTGACTAAATATATTGCTTTAAATACATATTTCTAGATGAAACTTTTAAAATTATCATGACTAAGAATGCTTACGTTTCTTGCATCATACACGCTATCAAACAGCATTTAAAAAAAATTTATCCATGGTGACTTTACAAATATTTAATTTCAAAAATACCAACATGTAAAAGTAAATTTTTAAGTAAAAATACATCAATGCGTCCACTTAAATATTTCAATTTAAAAAAATTAATTTTGTAACTTGCAATCCATAAATTAGGAAATCATACAAGTAAATGTAAAATGTAAGCTGGAATAATCTTTACTATCAACATACGGTGTGGTTCGAATTTTTCTGTACAAGCCACTGTGTATATATTTATATTCATTTCATTTCCAATATATCCAGAAAAGTGGGTTCGTTTTTATATACATTTGTATACCACATAAAAACAAACACACGTATATATATATATATATATATATATATATATATAAATAAAATATATCTATAAACATAAATAAATAAATAAATAGAAAATATATATATATATATATATATACTGCGAGCAACTGTCTTGCCAATTTATATTTACATTATTTTGAAAGTAGTTACATTATCAATTCTAAATATTATGTTATCGTTGTATATGGATAATCATTTTGGCAAACAAACCAATTTTAATTTTTATCCACAATATCTTAATTTAATACAGACAAAATAATAACAATAACAATGAAGCAAATTTTCTTTTGTTGTAGCACAGTGTAATAGTTTCTAATATTTATGATAAAAGAAGAATTTAATTTCAATATAAGGGTTTATTGGGAGAGTAATGTACATGTTTTCTATATTAAAATATTATTTATTAATTATATACAACAGCAATAAATTTCTTGTGTCAAAATCAGACGGTATAAATAATTATAAACAACATTTTACTAAATATTGCTTAAATCAGAAATACCCAATTAATTTTATTAATAGTTATATAAATAATAAAATTATTTAAAATAGTTAGGGGTTAAATTCTGAGATTGATGTGGTTTTATAAGTTTAAATATTTTTTGTTATAGTTATCTCCATAATGTAGATTAGAGTACGCTTACTATTATTTTATTCGCTACTCGATGACACTTGGTATAACATAATATGCAACTCATATTAATTTTTTATTCCATTCTTTTTAGTATTCTTTTGTTAAGTGCTACATTCAGCCATTCTTTTTTGATTTAAGTACCTGTATTCGGGTATAGAATACAGCAACAAATTAATGTTTGCACTCTCAGATTTAAGCGCAGACTTTGCATTTGTAGGGTGCAATTTTTAGGTAAGTTACCTCTATACTTGTAATGGTTTAGATATTTCTATCAATTATTTCCTATTGGACATTCAGTGTTATTTAAGGAAAGGTTGGCTGGCCAAAAACATGTTCAACCCCGCACATATAAATTATTTTTTATATAATAGCTGTCCTAAGTCAATACAATGTTCACTTAACACTGCAGCATCCATTTTTTATTTATAATCTCGATTACTCTTTTGTCCTTCATTGTGTGATGATTTTCCCTTAATCTATATGTGATGAATGTTATTGTTTGGATGCTATCTCTTGTTTGTAGAAATTATGCTATATATATATATATATATATATATATATATATATATATATATATATATATATATATATATATATATATATATATATATATATCTCTCTCTCTCTCTATATATATTATATATATATATATATATTATATATATATGTATTTTATATTATGCTGTATGTCATACACATATGTTTGGCTTATGTATATATTAATAATATTAACATGTTTATATATGTATATTATAAAACATTAACTGTTTATGTAGTACATGTTATATATATATATGTATTATATATGTGTATATATATATATGTGTATATATATATATATATATGAATACATATATATTTAACATATATGTATATATACATATATATAGATACATATATATTTAACTTATATGAACTTGGAAATCACAACTTAATAGTCATTAAAAAAAATTGAAATTATACGAATCTTGTTAAATCCCATTTTAAAATATTGTGGCGAATATAGAAGATAAATTTACGACGTTTTCAAACAAAATTAAAAAAATTATAAAATAAAAATTTATAAAATATTCCAAGTGCAACCTGGACTTAGGACCGATAAGTGGGGGTTAAACTGGTTTGATGGCGCCAACCTCCTCCCCAGTATTTTACTTAACTTGAGTAAGTTAATTGGAAAAACCTGTTTTACATGAATAATTTAAAAATTAAAAAATTAAAATTAAACCATTAAACTTGAAAAAAATTAAAGCTATTCATACATCGCATTCTGAAAGATATTATAACATTTTAAAATATTTAAAATTCACAAAAACAATTAAGTGCATAATATAAGTGAACCATCGAACACTTAAAATATGATACTCCATCTTTTTCAAAATGGGACCATGAGGTAGAAAAAAAAATGTCTAAAATCCGAAAGTTCAAATTAAAAAACACAGCATGTTACAAATGAATAGCGTAAATCATTAAAACTCACCAAAAAGAGCATGTATATAATATAATTGTAATTCACAATTTTGAACGATTTTTTTCTCTCATAAAATATTTAATACAATTACCACTCCTACCGGCAGCATGACTTTCCACTAATGCCATGTCGAAATCCAAATGATTTTCGCGGCTCTCTCTATACACTAGAGTTTAACTATTTGGTATTAGATGCAAATCAGATTGCATGCAAAAAGTTGTTTGATTGGTCATAAATATGAATTCTCACACTGAGTTTAATATTTGGTATTAGATGCAAATCAGATTGCATGCAATATATATATAACACTTTATTTTATTTTATATTTCTATTTTTCATACTTATTTTAATTTTCAAAATCTCCAGTATTTTATTTATTTTATATTTTAGGCATTTAATCTTAACAAAGAGAGAAAAAGTCAATTATTTACATTTGTGTGATCACTCAAGCTCTACGTACTGATATGAGGGTTAGCAGCTCGAAAAAGCTGGTGCTCAAGTCATCCGCAATGTTCTATTTTTTCATACTTTTTGCTAAATTCTGCCTATTCAGTCATTCCCATGCTTAGAATTTGTATTTGGGTCCAAAATCTGTCAAATAACTTGTTTATTGTACTTTCAAGATTTAGCGAGGTACTCATTTTTGAATGTATACCATTTTAGGTAAGATACTGCTGTAATGGATTTAGATATCCTGTTTAGTATTTTCAATATAGGTTTTGTTAGTATTATTAACAAGAAAGGGGAAGGTTGGCTGGTCAAAAGCTTGGTCAACCTCAATTTTTATTTAGCAATACATTATATCTTATCACAGGCTGTCTTAAATCATCAGTGTTTATAATACTGTAGCATCCATATATTTTTATAAAAATTCTATTATTTTTATAATTTCTAATATATCCTTTCTAAAATCTTATGTCTGGTTTATTTTACAATTTCGTTTAGTTTTCTTCAGTTTTGATGATTCTTGATTTATTTATCTCTCAATAAGTAGAGAATTTTGACTATATATATATATATATATATATATATAGTGTGTGTGTATATATATATATGTATATATATATATATATATATTGTTGTATATGTATGTATGTATAAATAAATATTTATATTCATAACTAGTGGAATTGTTAATAATTTTGAAAAGTATATTAATATTAAGCATATTAAACATTTCATGTTTGGTCTTAACAAAAACGTAAATAGTTGTCTTACAAGTTCCTTTAATTGATGATTACTTTACAGATTGTCAAATCTTAGATTTTGTCATAGATATTAATATGTTATTAGTTAATAAGTCCAAAAACGTACTTGCTTCTAAAACGGAATACTGTAATTTTCTCTGTTCTTGCTTTTGATTAAATATTTTAATACAGTTAAATTTACGCGTTTTTATAAACCTTTAAATTTTTTTTTTTTTAAAAAAGTTAATATAGCAAACATTTAATTAGAAAAAAAAAATATTATCAATCTTCAACAATTGAATAATATTTTCCCTCAATTGTACGGTTGTAAACGTTGTTCCCCCGCATTTATTGACGAGCATCAAAACGGGTGATTTATATTACTAAATAAAATATTTTAAGGCACCCACTACTTGACAACTTTTTTTTTGAAAAAATTACGATTTGGGGTTTTTTTTTGTTTGTGATTTTAGATTTTTTTGGGATTTTTTGGAAAAACCCCAAAATTAAAAAGAAAAAAAAATTTTTATTAAAAAGGGGGAAAAAGTTAAAAATTAATTTCTGTAAAAAGATTTCATGAAGAAATTTTTAAATTTTTTAATTTTGAGTGTTACTTGTTATTCTGTTTAAAAATACCTTCAGGATAAGAGATTTTTTAAATTTTTTCAAAACTAGAGCATTTTTTTTGTTTTATTTTGCTTTAAAAAACGTGTTTATATTCCAAAAAATACTGTAACTTTTGAAATAAAACAGTAATTGATAAATCTGAAGACCCAAACTTTTTACTGTTATACAGAGCATACAAAAAAACATTTCAGCAAATTATTTTGAAAATTTTTTTGAGCAATGCTGCCCCTTTGGCTCGCTTTTCGAAAAAAAAAAACACATTTCGAGTAAAACGCATTTTAAAGTTTGACATCTTTTATAAATTATGGATCCTTTTTTAAACACTTTCAATTTTTTTTCTAGTGAATGAAAATAAAACACTTGGTATTTTTATTGCTTTTTTTTAACCTATAAAAAAAAATCATAAACAAAATTTGTCAATTTAAAAAAACAGATTTAGGGGAGTCATACCAAGGAAAGGGGAAATTACACCCGATTTTGAAACAATTTTATAAAAAGCACTTTCGTTAGTTAATAAGTTGAATTCATTTGTTACAAATTTCGAGTTAAATATCGTTTACTTTTTGGAAAGAAATTTAAAAACAATCAAAAAGGCCTCAGAAAATTAAACTGTGATGTGGGATCAATAATATATTTAATTTCACTGTTACAAACTACATTTTCAGGAAACATTCATTTAAGGAAAAGGGAAAAAATATTTTAAACTTTATAATGTAACGAATTAAATACAATTCATAACCCATTTTCGAAAATATTTAGGTTAGATTCTTGTTAAATTATTTAACAATGGAAAGTGTTGTACGTTATTATTTCTACATGATCATTGAAACAATAATTTCCTATGCTTTGTTGAAATGATTAACATGAATTATTAAATTTAGCCCCAGTTGACATCATTTGCATGACTATTCATCAAAATAAAGACCCACACCATCATTATAAGAACCATATCGCTATATTTTACTGATATTTTATGGTCGATGCACATTTCCATTGTCATGCGTAATAATTTGATGTTTAAATTCAGAAAATGTTTGAATCTACCAGTGGCGTAACGGTGAATTTTAATGCCCCCTGCAAAGTAGGTTTGGGCCCCAAAAGCCGGATCTTACAAAGGGGCATGGCATCAGTCAGGCTTTGAAGTCCCTGTAATCCTGCCCACAATACGGAGGCTTTCAGGGGTGTACGTTACACCACTGGAATTTACTTTAATTTGAAAACAGCACTGAGATCCAATCGTGATCAGACAAATTTTCATATTGTCACGACCATTGCTAATGATCGCTACTCTGCTTTCTTGTTAATGAGGGTCATACCTCGGACGTTCAATCTTACTTTCCCTGAGTGTGCATGATATCTGAGCAGCATGAAACTTACTTGCCACTTGACTGGATTTGGTGCGTAGGTTTCTTTTACTGTTAGGACGATATTTCTGTTATTCGGGGCCGTAGCACCACATGAATGACCTACCACAAACTGCGTCTTCTACATTTTCCACATTTTTGAAATAGTTTCAAAATCGAGACATAAAACTGTAGGTAATTTTGAATTCCTTGTCAACATCCATTACTTGCTGCTTTTCTTTCCTCGTTCTGATAACCATTTTACAGTTAAAATCAACCAAATGTCATTAGTCAGACAAGTCAATTTATTCCATTATTTTCCAATTTATATATAACTTCGACCGACAACACCTACAATCACCAATTACTCTCGATTCCTTATCAAAGTTGTCACGTTCGACACGTTTTCTCAAAACAGAAAAATTATGCAAGTATTTTTTAGAGTATCATCGAATTACGCTACTTTATTCATATTAATGTTTAATTCTGTGTAACTGTCACTAAGGAAATAAGATCCATGCATAAGTTTTTACTGCAAATACATTAATGCAAATAAATATTGGAAAATTTAAATCATCCCTTTTATTCATGAATATGAAAGAAAATTATCAAAAAAACTGTAAGGCTGCGTACAAATCGTTTTGTTGGAGCCTATTAAGTCAAAATTTTAAAATCTTTTCTACTTTATTTATCTTTTTCACCCCAGTGATTTTAATTTCGTATTGTGATGTATGAGACGTATGGAAATATTCTCGATAACAACTTGCTTTTTTGAAAAGTTATTTTTAGAAAGGAATGCAAACTGCAATAATTTCTCTTAAACTTCTGCAAACACATTTGTGTAACGAAGAAAATTGACTCTTACATATCCTGAAAAAAAGAATTAAATATTATTCAATGAATAAATATTTTCTTCATAAGGAAATATTTGAGCGAAAAAGGAAAGGAATTTTAAATTTTGAAATGCTGGAGCCAGAGAGTGTGCACTTTTTGTTCATATCATTGGATCTCTCATACATAACCTTTCTTTATTGGCAAAGAATTTCTAAATATTTGCATGATAATATTCCTTTCTTGATTCTGTTTTCACTGTTATTTGAGATTTTACTTTTTCGAAAGTTCAGTCAATTTTAAGAAGGTACGAAAGTAAATACATGCTGAAATATTCCACACACAGATTTTATAAAATGACCCCATTCTCCTCGTACTAAAACATTTTTCGTGCATTATATATTTATTAAAAATAGAAAATGATAAAAAATTAACTTACATTTTTATTAAAATTCTGAGAGAATTTTAGATTGTCTATTTTGAATTTATTTTGTCTATTTTGAATTTATTTATTTATAACAGAAAAAAAAATGCAGTTTTTTATTTACTTAACTATGGGACAAATTTATTTGTTAATTTCATTAAAAAAATTTTTTGAGATAAACTTAAAATTTTTTT
>BMAV01022989.1:0-69517 GCA_019973955.1 Trichonephila inaurata madagascariensis
AGTAATTAAAAAAAAATTTTTATTTGTCGCCCAAAGGGAATTGGCTTAATGTTTTTTTATATTACTTGTTATTTATAAGTAAATCACTAACAATTATGAACTGTGAAATATGACGGATTCTTTTATAATATAACGTTTCCTGGCAACCAAAAATCTTCATATAATACATTCCACAAAAAATGCGTAGCAATACATGAACGACAAGAAATTAATAATGCACGTAAAGCAAACTGCATATTTACTATTACATAATTTTTTTTTTTTTGTAGTTCAGTAACCCTCGAACCCAAAGTAACGTGATAACATATTATTCGATAGAAACTAATCCGATTTGGCGACATTTTTCTTGTCGTAGACATTTTTCATCAAGTCACAAAAAGATAAAAACTTTTCTTTCCTCGCAAAATCTAGTTTCTTTCTATGTCGTGCTGCGTGGGGGTAAAAAGTTTCAGAATTCGGAACTCATATGAAAAGAGCGCCCTGAAGAAAAAGGCGAAAAGCCCGGAAAAAAATTCGAAAGTCATCAAAAAGTCGAAGAACCGCAAGGGATTCTGGGTCAGGTAGATAGAAAATCCCTTTACTTTCAATCCTTGCCTTTTGCCGTTGAGTCATGTTCTGTAGTAATGCGTTTGTTTCTGTTGGTGAGGTGAGTATATATTGCAATGTGTTTAAATTTAATTTAAGCCTTATTTAAATAACAGTTTTATTGCTGATAAAGTAGAATTTTTTTAAAAATATAAATTAAAGCTTATTACACGTATTATTTATATCGAAGCTGATAAAATGTTTTTAATACTTATAAAATAAAAATAACGATATTTAAATGAAAATGATAAATAAAACAAAGGTACTTATTTTATCATTATACATTGCTATTTCAAAATTATAAAACATGGAATTGAAATCATAGATTAAAAAAATTAAGTTAACTTATTTCTACACAAATTAATGCTTGATAATTTTTCTTTACAAAAGTTTCGGAAAATTAGGCATTAATAAATAACTTGTTTTTTGGTAAAATTATAAAAAGTGATTTTTCAGTAAGTTATTTCAGAATATTAAACTAGAAATTAATTACATGGTTTCAACTGTTAATTGACTAAATATTAATTAAAAATTATTTTGCAGATTTTTTATTATTTTATTTTAATACATTCAAATATTTAAAAAATTTCGCTTTGCCTAAAATCATGCAATTTCGTTTAGTTTTTGAGAAACTATGCATCAAATGTACTCCAACATTATTTACGAGATGTTTTTAAGTATTATATTTTTCAGAAATTTTCTATGATTCAAGCAATATTTGGAGAAAGATTTCATTAAAAAACACCGTTTAAAAATATTTATTTTAAAAATATAGTTACACACAAAAAATTCTAAAATTTTTGTTCTTTAATAATTTTCGAGAGAAAATTTTTCGATAACTATAAAGCTATTAAAAAATTTCACTGTTTTTCGTATTAATGAAATTCAGTGAATGTTTCGTATTAAATTCGATTAAATTACAATTCCAGACTAAAACGAAAGTAATTCTCAATAGTTTAGGTAGAATCGTAATAATATATCTCTTTTTTTTAGATATTTATTTATATTATCAGTATTGAGGAATTGTAATTTAAATGCAATAAATACATTTATATTCAAAAAGGATTAAAATTTCAATGTTAAATTTTATACTTTGTAATCGAAATAAAATATTAATTCCAGTTAAATGAAATTTTTTGGTTAGATAAATTATATTTTATTTAGTTTTAGAATTTTATAATATCTAAAAATTCGTCTGCTCTTTCTAAGCAATTATTTTACCAAGGAGGGAACGAGATTTCTAAAGAATATTTCCGGAAAAGCTTCAATGGATGAAAAAAATATATAATTAAGAATTTAAAACATTTCCAGAACAAAAATAACCTAACTGAAAATTTTTAAAATTTTTTATTGTATTTATAACTGAATATTAAATGCAGTTGTATGAAGATCTAAAAATAAGTGAAAACTGCAACCTTCTAAAGTTATGCAGGCAATGAAATTATTTTTTTTTGCATTTAAATATACATATATTAAGAAACCTTCCCAATGGAAATATTGATGTTTTATATATTATTTCGAATATTTGCACTTTAACCTGTTTTAAATGAAATAAGTAAGATTTTAATTTTATACTTTTATTAAAATGTATTCAAAAATTTGAAAAATCCTTGTTTATATTTTCAAATGATACGACAAGGAGCAGGGCAGTTATAAATGCTTTTTAATAAAAGTTGGATTCATAAAATTTAACCCTTAATAAAACTTTCTTTTGGAAAGGGAAAAATTTTAAAATTCTTATTTTAAAATTTTGTTTTGAGCAGAAAAAATGGTCGAAACAAGATTTCTACAGGTTATAAACATCTTCGAAAATTTTAACATTATGATTTGAGTTGTGATTTGATACTTTTACAGTTAAAACGTTCTCCTCGAAAAATAGTAGTTTCTTTATCAAATTCAAAATTTCAATGGAGTTCTATTAAAACTATTTGGGCATTTGTTAACGAAAAGAACTTGCATATCTATACACATAATTATTAAATATGAAGAAGGAATTTTATATATCATAAATATCAAGCACACACAACACGCGTGCATTGTTTTTATATACTCACTTAAAATTTTTAGAAACATTCTGATTTAGGTTAGAAGACTGTATTAAATAGAATTGAATTACAACAAATTAGAACACACACACACACAAATTTTTGTACTCTGATTACGTCTAAAGTAATACCTGCAGGGGTAAGCGATTTGGCGTGATGTTTGTGAGATCTCTAGAGTTCCAAAATCTGTGTTATGTCAAATCTTCATCTTAATCTTACAGCACATGTGCTGCAATGAAAGTTCTCAAAGGACCTGTATTACAGATTTCCACATTGTTGAAATGTAGAGACGTCACAAGATATTCCTCTTTCACGTTGAAATAACTGCAGGAACAGATTTAGCCACGCCAGAAATCACATATTCTGTACGCACATAATATTTTCTGTTACTTGATTATAATTAAATGATAATTCAGCTATTGGGGTCTTTTTGAAGACCTTAACTCCTGTGATGTTAAATCCTGACCTTTACCTTAAAGGTCAGGCTGATGTGTCGAAAAGTGTGGTTCACTTTTCTTCAATGATCTCAGATTTGTTTTATCCATCTTCTTGGTAGGAATGGGCCTTAAGGTATCCGACTACGTTCAGAACCGTGATTTTGCAAAAGCGTATAAATGCATAATATTTATGATATTTAGTGTCACTTGGATTAGAAAATGTATATAAAATTGTTTTAAGAATATTGGTGCAATAAAAAATTATTTAAGTACAATATTTTGACAAAAAATGAACACAGAACGACCAATTTTCAAAATATTCTCCTTTTGTGAAAAATGTTTCTATTGTAATAATATTTCGCCTGCATATAGCTCAGACCTCTGTACAGAGAATCAACTAAATTTTTGAAATATATAACTTGAAGTGGGTTTATCCATGTTTTACGACAACAGAGGGGAGAAATTTTAAGAAAAAAAGCCGATAATTATTTGAATGGGTTGTAACTCTGAAAATAATGTGGAGTTTTCAAAGAATTATAGTTGAGCCTCTGTACAGAGGTCTGAGCTATATACAGGTAAAATATTATTAGAATAGAAGCATCTTTCACGAAAGGAGAACATTTTGATAAAGTTTTTGCCAAAATATTGTATTTAAATAATGTTTTTTGTCAAAATGTCCTTAAAACAATTTTATACATGTATTCTAATCAAAGTGGCATTAAATATCATGAAAATTATCCATTTATGCGCTTTTTTAAAATCTCGGTTCCGAACATAGTCGGATACTTAAGGTATCCGACTATGTTCGGAACCGAGATTTTGCAAAAGCGCATAAACGAATATTTGTTTAAATATTTAGTGTCACTTAGATTAGAATACACGTATAAAATTGTTTTAAGAATATTATTACAATAAAAAATCATTTAAAATGTAATATTTTGGCAAAAAATGAACTTAGAACTCTTATTTATTTTCTTATTTTCGAGAGAAACATTCTCCTTTTATGAAAAAGGCTTCAATAAGAATAATAGTTTGTGTGCTTATATATAGCTAAGACTTCTCCAGAGAGCCTGAACTAGGATTTTAGAAAAAATCACATTATTTTCGGAGTTAGTACCAATTGAAATAATTATTGTTTTTCTCTTCATTAATGCATTAAAATGTGGATAAATCCACTTCTAAGTTATATAAGTCAAACATCTTAGTTCAGGCTCTGTACAGAGAGAGAGAGAGAGAGAGAGGTCTGCGCTATATATAGGCAAAATATCATTATTATAGAAGCATTTTCCATAAAAGGAGAATGTTTTGAAAATAAATAGTTCTCAGTTCATTTTCTACCAAAATATTCCATTTAAATAATTTTTCATTATAATAATATTCGAACAACAATTTTATACGTGTATTCTAATCTAAGTGACACTATTGAAAAATCACGGCTCCGAACGTAGTCAAATACCTTAAAATCTTTGAATTTCAGCTATATTTCACGAGATATATCTTTCATGAAATTTGGAATTCTTATTTCAACATCATCTTCAACGTAGCTTTCAACCAAAACATTCGTCTGCCACAACGTCTTCTTTCTCAAGTCATAAGAAACAAAGGATAGGGTTAAAAGACGACTGGCCTGAATGGGGATTTCTTTTCGTCCTAGTCTCCCAAGGTATGCTCATAAAGGCAGTGAATTGGTAGGTTGGTGGTTCAAATAAACACCCCAGACAAAGCTCTTCATATCTATATCGGCCAGCCAATTTTCATTATATGTCAAGTGGAGATTTAGTGTGAAATGGGCCTAACCCATACAATACATTTTTTTCGAAGATAACTAGGATATCATGAACCACCAGGATCATGACCAGGCTCTCTGACCATGGGGTCTAAGTCTCAGACTAATTTGTATGTGGGAGGGCATAATCAGATCTCGTGTCTGGCTATGTATCAGTCCTGATTGAAGATGGATTGTAAAGAGGCAGCGGAGTAACGGAAAATACCGGGTGGTTATAACTAAATATACACTATCCAAAGGCCTGTAGAACCTGTTATGCTTATCGAATTTTGATGAAACTTGGAATATAAACTATATGAACCATAGAGAAAAGATTTCTGCAATAAAAAAATAGTACAAATTTTGACCACCAGGTGGTTTTTATAAAATATTCCTTATGCAAATCCTTACATAATCCCTTTGTGTAAACTTGTAGTCATATCCAGAGAATCATTCAGTGCGCGTTTATCATCGTTAGTCATTCCTGCTTTACAGGAACGACAATGCTTACAAACCACTATCTTTATGCAAGATGGAGAAACTCCTCACATTGAGCGCCAAGTCAAAGCACTGCTTAGTGCTAACTTTGGTGCTAATCGTGATTATCCAGATATTTTCCAGATGCATGGCCTTCTCGCTCACCTGACTTAAGCCACTGTGATTTCTGGTTAGGAGTATTTCTAAAAGATCGAATTTGTAGAGGAGGAATTAGGACTTCATCTGATTTGAAAGCTAGCATTATCCGCCATGTGGCTGAAATCCCTCGTGAGTTGCTTTGCGCTACCATTGAAAACGCTATAATGCGCTTTCAACACGTTATTGATGTCAATGGAGCACATATTCAGCATATTTTGTAACTGAATAAATTTTGACGATTCTAACATATTTTTTGTCCTTCTTTGGCCACCACCCCATTTCCTCCTAGTAGTCAAAATTTGAAGGTCTTTTTTTTATTATTTTTGCAGAAACCTTTTTCCCATCGTTCATAAAACATACATTCAAAGTTTCATCAAAATCTGATAAACAGAACGGGTTCCACAGGCCTCTGAACAGTATAAAATTAATTATAACCACCCGGTATTAGGGCCTTCCTGCAAACTCAAATTTTGGGCCCCAAGCCGAAATACGTACTTAGCGTCAGTCAAGCTTTGGGGCCCCTAGAGTTTCTGCCCCCCGCAATGCTAGAGTTGCCGGTGGTGCTCGGTACGCCCTCTTTAATAGACGGACTGATGCAGATTAAAAATGTCGCATCGAAAAATTGAATTTATTGGAGGGATATGAACGTAGAGAGTGTGGTGCTAGCTCATTATCTGACTGTGGGGGAAATTACGTGGCATGCTGATTGAAATTAGTGACATTTCTGTCTGGCAGAAATATAGAGCCGGAAGGTTTCTATTTAAAGAGCAGGACAATCTAGAAGTGTAGCATTCATTAAATGAAAATAAGTTTTCTTTTGTGAAATTTTTTTACGGTGCGTAGGGAAGCATTATTCTGTGTATGTTGTAATACCTAATTTAACCCTTTAAAAGTTCATTGAAAGGCAATACATGTAGTCTTAGAATCTTTGTGTAATATTCTGATTTTTGATGTTCACTTAAGAAAACTAAAGAAGTTTACCATTGATGGTTTGGTGAAACAATGTAAGACATAATAAACTGAACAACTTGCTGTCTACTGTAAAACTTCCAATATCTTGACGCAGGTCATACCAGAAGAATATCTACTCATCATAGCTATCAAAAATTCATCTATGAACAACTCTGAAGAACAATTAATGTCGAAAACCTTACGACTTGAAGCCAACTGAAACTAATTTTCATCACGATATTTTATAAGCAAGCGCATTCATAATATACCTTTATGAAAAATATATCACTTTTAAACCGGGAGTCGATACTAACAGTGTTTGCTTGGGGTGACAGAGTCACCCAGTCCTTTTACTTATCTTTATTGTATACGATAAAAATCAGGATTGATTCCACTGTGAATAATTTAATTAAGAGAAAGTATACTTACCTACTTTTAAGGACTTTTAAACTTTTATTTGATAAATTGACAAAAAAATCGAATCAAACTGAATTAAAATGTTCTAAATGTACGTGACTTTAATAAAGGACACAAATCACAGACAGTTTTTGCTGACACTACAGGTGTGTTACTTGCTGGCAAAACTATCATAAGTTGTTCGAGTTATTAGCTTTATTCTCCTTTGATGATCGACAAATAGCATGTGTTGAACTTTTTCTTGCTTGTGTCCTTTTGACAGGGCACCGTATATCTTTTGTGGTACACCTATGGCTTCAAATCTTTCTTGACGGAGTTTCTTAGGTTGTATTTGAAAATTTTCTTTTCAGCCCAAATGTTTCATGATCATCACTTCTCTGAAATTTGCTTTCGCTATCATGATTGATATTCATTTTTTCCTCGGGTTCTTCGCTTGCTTGATCAGTTTCAATTGCATCCAATAGAGATCGTGGTTACCCATTTCTTTTTTTATATTCTATTCATTTACATTTATAAGACATAATGAGTCGTACGACACAGTAATCGAAACCACTAATTCGTTCACAGGGAAAAATGTAGCCAGTTCCTAAAAAATATTTTGGAATAAAAGTGGCCACGTGGTAAACTCAGTTATCCTTAGATTATACCTTGAGATTGTAAAAAACGTTCACCATTCCCAAAAAAGAGGGAGATGCAGTAAGACCCCGCTTAACGCTGTTTCGATTTAACGCTCTTTTATTTTAATTGTGGGATTCCCCGAAATTGCACACAGTATTAGGCTTCCCGATATCCGAAGCGGTTTATCTGTGTTTCTTCTTTCCTGTGGTGTTATACGAACATATTTTTATCGTTTCAAACATTTGTTGACGTTATTGTAAGTATAAATTTTTGTAATATAAAGATTGCTATAGTGACAAATATTATGATTTTTAGTTTTTATCATGGGTGATGATAAAAAAAAAACACGAAAATAGAGCAACAAGAAAAAGCATTTTCACTTGAAACTAAAATGCAAGCGATTAGAAGATTAGATACTGGTGAACGTCCATCTCAAATTGGTGCTGCATTGAATTTGGCAACTTCAACAATAAGGACCATTATTAAGAATAAAGAAAAAATACTGTCATTGGCAACTGCAACTACGACAAGCTCTGCATCTGGAATTACCCGTTATAGAAATAATAAGATAGAGGAAATGGAAAAATGATTTTCTATATGGATTGACGACGAAATTGATCGGAATATGCCATTAAACCAAGACTTAGAATTTTATTTATTTTTATATGTATATTCGCGTTTATTATATTTCTATATTTGTAAGGAATAAATTTTTGTTTTATTGTTATAAAAAACATAATTAATAAATTTAATGGTAAAACATCTGACCAATTTTCTACCTATCTTCCCCAACCCCATTATTTACATGATGAGATAACCTCGTTTAAGGCTGTTTCATATTACGCTCTACTTTGATGGAACGTATACCCCGCGTTAAGCGGGGTCTTACTGTATATGTGACAAATACATTTTAGTTCCCATGAAGACTGTCAGATAGGAGGACACTGACAAGGTTATTGGTTATACAAATATAAAACAGTTTTCCTAGAATTAAAAGATTTCTTCAGCCTGGGGTGATTTTGAGCCCGGCGCGATCGCTTTCGGGTTTATGATTCTTCTATGAATTGTATTAAAATATTCAGGGTTAATGAACTAATTATTCCACCAACTTACATTTTCTGCGTGGAAGCCATTTTTCTAATTTTTCTATCTCTGTTACTTATGACTCCGTGATGATCCTGATCGATGCTTCAATGTGTATGTCGCTTTTGTTTTTAAAACCTTATAAATACTACTTACCTAAAGCATATGCATACTTAAGAGTACAGCAGGCTCTTGTATTTTTTCCCCTTGTCTTTTTAGTCTGCGGATTAAAGCGATCTCATAAACTGATAAACGAGATGATTTCAATGTCGCAGAGCTTAAATATAATTAGCATTCCGTGAGGTTGCAGGCATGTTTTGACACAAGATGCCACATAAATAACATAACATTCAGAATTTTTATAATTTGAGAGTTCATCTATACTGTGGGGGTATTAATATCAGGAATTTTTATATAGATATTTTTATGTTAATATTGTTGAGATTTATGATTTTAATTTATTTCTTTGTAAAATGCAAAACAAATTGCCGTGGCCCGAAGGCTGTGGGTGTAAGAGGGTTCGGGAAAGAGGCAGACATGAGCTTAAAAATAACTACTTTTATTCAATCTCTTATGAAATACAAAATTTTATAGCTGGGAGAAATCGGAAATCCTAACCCCTAAACTGATCTGCTAGATTATTGAAATTCCGTTACCTGGGTATGAAGCTCCATGTGACGATCCTTCTCGAATCCTGATAGCTCAATCAGCTCCTAGGTTGATTACTTCCACAATTCCTGGTGAATTCTGCGACTACTATTAATCGCAAGACTCTCAACCCCCCAGTCGCAATTCTCTTTTTCTAATTCTTGGATTCCACGCTTGACGATCAACGATTAACCATTAATCTCACATACCCAACATCAGAATTTAAATAGTAGTTACATTTGCATAAAATCAAGTCATCTCAACGGAAAGTGTTTTTTAAAATAAAATCACAGTTAAGGAATATTTCCCCCCAAGAGGATTCGTAGAGCCCAAATACAGTACCCGTTACAAAAAAGTCAAAGCCATTGTTATTTTACGTTTTTCCAAATGTTTAAAAATAAATGTTTTCTATGCTTTTGTGGAAATCTGCAGCAATTTAAAAAAATCGAACAGTAGAGTGAGATTTGTGTGTTTACAATACGATTGACTATTTTATTAATTCTGATTATAAAAGGCAAAAGGGTTCTTGTCTTTTTTCTACAATTTTTCAATTCCTACTATTAGCTCACAATCTCTATATATTTATTTATTTATATATTTATTTATTTATTTGTTTATTTATTTATTTATCATAGTGGAATTTTCAATAGTTAATAAAATACATTTTAAAGCGTTCAATTGAGCTTTAATTTTATATACATGACTATTTTGGATGGCAATACAGTAGTTTAATTATAATTAATAAAAATTAATTGATTAAAACTAACTATTTAAAGAATTACAAATACATAGTCACGTTGGCGACTTAGCGAACATTTTGGAGACTTGTGTCAAAACTTGAAAAGGTTATTTTTCTCACATTTTAAAGCGTTCATTTGAGCTAAAATTTTCTATACACTATTGTTTTGGGTAAAATTACGATAATTCAATTATAATTAATTAAAATTAATTGACTCAAATTAATTATTTAAGGAATTACAGATACAGCCGCTTTGGTTTCATTTTTAGCGACTAGTGTCAAAACTTAAAAAAAAAAAATTTTCTCACGTTTAAAAGCATTCAGTTGAACTGAAATTTTATATACACGATTGTTTTGGATGACAATACGATACTTTAATGATAGGTAATAAAAATTAATTACTGCTTAATGTTGTGATTCTGTTATATGTAGATACATATTTATATTAATTGTAACTATTTAATAAAAAATAGCTAAAATAAAATTTTTCTTTGTTGATCTAAGTAGGAATTAACTTACATTTTTTTTATATTGCTTGTTTTTAGAACAGTGGTCGCCAAACTTTTTGACCTCTCGGACCAGTAAATTCATAATTTAAATCCCACGGACCAGTAATAGGATTTTTTAAGTGTTGTGTGTGTGTGAATATAGTTATAAAAAAATTTTTAATCTAAGAACACATAAAATGTACCTAGTTAATAAACTGAAACTATTAATTATAACCAAATAATGAAAGCTTTATTAATAATCCATAATAAATAAACAAAAGAGAAACAACAAAAACAGTAAAAACAAACCAATTAAAAATGGTTTAAGTATATCAAATTTTTAGCATTATACATTCCTAGTGTGATGGATGTTCCTGCTTACTTGAAATAAGATTGTAGATATTTGAATCCAATATTGTTGCTGCAAGACAGAGAACTGCATTTATTTCAGATTGAGATAGGTACCGTTTTTTAATGGCTGTAACAGATGAAAGGGTCTTTTCACATAAATTTGAGGAGAAATGAATCAGAAATTTCATCGCCTGTGCACTAAGAAAAGAATTATTCACTTTTTATGAAAAGCCAAAACTGAAATTTTGGTAAGGATGATTGAAATTGAAATTTGAGAGTTTCGTCGGACGATAAGCCGATGACGCTTTCTTTTAGATACATGCTTATATTATTATCTTGAATTTTCGCTGCAAAGGGATCTATTATCCAGATATTACCATGTCTGGGATATTCATTCTTTGAGTAATACCGGGCAAAAGATTCTGTAAGTGACTGAATTACGTTTCAATGCATCTTAAAATATATAACTTAACGTAATGAGTAAGTATATTCCACATATTTTTGGGGGACCAGCAGAATTTTTTCGCGTACCACCACTTTGTCGACCTCTGTTTTAGAACGTTTCTATCACAGTAGATAAGTTGCTTACAAAACCGAAAAAAAAAAAAAAAAAAAATCGTGACAAAAAATACATGCGACACAGTGCCGGTTTATGCATTGGGCGCTTGGGGCGGGCGCTCAAAAGCACGGATAAGCTGGACTTAACCAGATTTTCTGGTTATAAATTTCGATCCTCCAGTGCTAAGGGGGCCTATAGATCTTCGGCACCCTGGGCCCTAAATGAGCCTATATCACCACTGAAGCGACATATGGCAATTTTGGAGATGTGTTTCACAATTTTAAAAAATCCTGAAAGAGGAAAAATTTCTAAATATTTTGACATAAAGCAGGTGCAAAAAAGTTATAGTAAAATCCATTTTACGCATTTATGAAACAAAAATAGTTTATTTTTATTACAAAAAAAACTTAAATTAGAGTACACTGAAAATTCAGTCTTAAAGTGCATGCAACATATAAAAATTCAAACTGAAATTAGAAATAAAACTACTAACAACTTCTCATCGCTACTTGATAACAAACATGTTCGTTATTTACGAACTGGATCCAAAATGTTATCATCAGTAGATGTGTCAAATATGTCAAGTACAACTGTCGGCTTTTGATTTGAATGAAGAATTTCGTTCGTTATTAAAGAGGTTTTTTTTATGTTGTTACAAAATCTGTTATTTTTTTATCTGTTTTTTTAGAGGGGAGGGGGTTTCAAGCGCTTCTATAGTTCTTGATATCCTGCTACACTGCTAAACTTATAATTACGTAGAAATTATATTGCATGCTCTATATCAGGATCCTGAGTAAGAAAATGTTCGATACTTGTAGCAAATTTCATGCCCTTGCTGATTAAATCAGCTGTTAATAGCTGAACTTCACCTTCGACTACTTTAACATCATAAACTGTCATAAATTCGATCAAATCGTCCTCATCCAATGGGCATGAATCTCCTATTTTTTTTTATTCGTGCTAAAACAAAAAATTCGTGTTAAAAAATTCATTCAATTTGTATACTATGTTATGTCAAAATCGTGTAAAAAAAAGTTGTGTGTAATGCAATTGTGAATAAAAATAATATACGAGGATGAGTTGAAAAGTAAGTTTCTCCTGTAGACTGTGGTCAGAGTTATGTATGCAAGTCAAAACATAGAATGAAACATTAATTATAAGACATAACTTTATTTTTCCACATAAGTAACAAGTACATAGAGATATTTGTCATACCGCTTTATAAGCTTCAAAAACCCCTACAGGAAAAATTCAGGGATTTGCATACGGAAAAAGGGTTTACTTTTGAGTGGACTTATTGGAGGTTGGAACCAGGGTGTCACAGTGCCTACGTAGTATTGTGACACCCGGTTCGAAATTGAAAGAGGTGATTCGGAAAAAGCGGTTTGGGCTTCTCAGTTCTGGCGTTCTGTTGTTGGATGACAAAGTGAGACCACACTCAGCGACGGCAAAGCCAAACCATATTGCAACTCTTGGTTGGGAGTGTCTACACCATCCGCCAGTCCTAATCTCGCACCAAATGACTTTCATCTGTTTCTGGCTATGAAGAAGAATCTCGCCTGAAGGCGCTTTGGAAGTAACGCTGAAGTCAAACAAGCCGTTAAACGCTTCTTCCGTATGCAAAGCCCTGAATTTTTCCTGGAGGGGTTTTTGAAGATTATCAAGTGGTATGACAAATGTCACAATGTACTTGGACTTACGTGGAAAAATAAAGTTATGTCTTACCTTTAATGTCTCATTCTATTTTTACACTTTCACACACAACCCTAACCACAAGCGAAAGGTGAAACTTACTTTCCAACTCTCCCTCGTATATACATACATACAGTTTGACCCGTCGATGCGTTGTAGGAGTCTATAATTGTTAAATTGCGGGTTAATGAAGCGCGAGCTATACAGTATTAAAATATAAAATTAGCGATAAATTCCAACACTGATTTGTGCGATTTCAGTGTGTGTCCTGCGAAGAAATAAAATAATATACATCTGTACTTAAGCACTTAAAACACTAAGAGAAATTGATTTTATGGTCTTATTCAACCCGAGGTGGGGAACCCGCGGCCTCAATACGTTTCTTGTGCGGCTTTCATAAAAACTAGCACTTGCATTAATTAATATTTAATTATACAGATTACAACAGTTTGCAAATCAATGGAATTAAGCAAAGAATGGTACGAATGTATGTATGTTTCAATGACTTCTTGTGGGAATAGTCGATTGTACATTTTAAATGGTACAACACCACCTAGTGCAACATGGCAACACTACCAGATTTGCTCATCTAGAGCAGTGTTCCCCAACCGGTTAACGTTGGATAATTTTACCACGGTCCGCTGAGGGGGAGGACGTTGATTGTTTATATTTTAGATTGTTTTGTCTTAATAATTTCATTTTAATTGTGTGTGTATTTAAACGTGCCTTCAGAATAAAATACAGCTACACTAAAAATGAATATAAAGTGATTTAACAAGGAATATAAAGTGATTTTCATAAAAAGTATCCAAAACCCAAGAAAAATATGCCGCAGTAAATAAAATAGAAATAATTTCATGTTTCTTATGCGGACCAGTAGTATTTGATCCGTGAATCGGGAGTTGGAGACCACTGATTTAGAGGATCAAGTATGGCTTCGCGTTGTAAAGCTTGATCCAAATATATACACAGGGTTATTCACTACCAGACCGACAAACTTTCAAAGTGTGTAGAGGGGGTGCAAAGAGGACTCGTTGGAATGCAGGGTCGCAAATGCCGTAGTTGCGAATTATGGTGCAAAAAAGAAGAGAAAAGAACTGAAACAGTAGCACATTAATGGGACAGGAAACATTTTATTGAAAGGTTATACTATAACAGGTGTTCGAAATTACAACCAGAAGTCGTCTTGCAGGCCTGGTATGGTCAGAAGTGGCAAATGGCGACTTAAAAAAGAATTGGTTTTTGCGAAGCCTTCCATTTAGTGTCATCTACCACAAGATTACTGGAAGGAATCTTCCAGAACCTAAGAAATTCCATTCAGCGCCAATGTCAGGCTTGCCAGACGACTTCTGGTTGTAATTTCGAACACCTGTTATAGTAAACCTTTCAATAAAATGTTTCATGGTCCGTTAATGTGTTGCTTTTTTAATCCTTTTTATCTGCTTCTTTGCCCCATAGCTCGCAAATACAGCATTTGTGACCCTGCATTCCTATGCAATTCCGAGTCGTCTCTGTACCTCCTACACACTCTACGAGTTTGTCAGTCTGGTAGCGAATCTCCTTTTAATATATATATAGGCATACATAAATAAAAATACCAATACTTAAATATAAAAAGTTACAAGAATATCTATGAATTTAATAATTTTATAAAAAAATAAAAAATAATTAATGATGAATGTTATAACAAGTTTTTAACTGTATTCGAATATAAAAATATTTTATATTGTAAATTTTCATGTCAAATAATAAATAAAAAAGGATTTAATTTTTTTATAACATTTCTGTATAATGCACAAAATTGTTAAATCTGTATAAAAACTATAATAATTTCATAAAAATCGTATTTATGGATACATCAACCTATGCGGCCTTCTTTATTTCCACTTAATCTACATGTTGCCTCTATTGGTAAAAGGTTCCACCACCTTTGATTTATACAAAGATGATTGTTTCTTTCGAGCATTTTATTTTTTCTCGATCCCTTGCATGACAAATTTTATTTACTGTGTCCTAATCCTAGATCCCTGTTGCTCAATATCACTCAGCAATAATTCTGTTTTTTTTTTATATGCGACTGAAGTCAATTTTGGTAACTTTCAATTTTCGTGAAACGGTGATACATATTCATTAGTGTGCAAAACTTCAGCGTCTTTTCATATTGTGTCATGATTTCGAAAAAACAAATGATAAAAATGATATTTTGCCTCCACTTTTCTATTGGCGATCACCTAAATATACAAGTCACTGTAGTTCCATAGGTAAGTGTGAATTTAAGCATGTTCTTTATATTTCAAAAATTACAAATGATTTCGTCTATCTTTTTCCTTAGAAATCTGTTTAAAATCTTGTTTTCCATGACCTTTGGCTATATAGTGTATCCAGTGAAGAGTGCAACTGCCGGAAAATGAAATCAATCTTCATGGGGTTAACACAGCATTTCTCAAATTGTGGGGCTCGCCCTTCTAGGGGAGCTTGATAACTTTATGCGGGGGCGCGAGTATATCGAAAAGTCGAAAATAAAACATCATTTAAAAATTATTAATTTACTGAAAGGAAGCAAAATAAAATACATTCCGACAGAATAGGAAATAAAATACACTGTTATTATGTACTTATAAAAGTATCAGTACTACGTAATTTGTATTTGATAATTAATTTATCAATACTAAATTAAGAACAAATTCAATAATTACTAGTGACTCTCATGGGCTTGTTATAAACAAAATTATACTCTAAATTTAATACATATTGATAATTTGTACGGTTTATAATTAAATTTATATTGTAGCCTTAGGGCCAGAGTAAATTGATATTGCATTCAATACATAGTTATTGTAAGGGGGTGGGGCCCGATGAAAATTATGGTTAAAATTGGATCGCAAGTATTGAAAGTTTGGGAATCACTGGTTAACATATACGTGTTTAATACCACTCTGAAATGTTTTGAATACTATAAATATTCCATCAATTAGTCATATCATATTATAATTTCAAAAATAAATTGTGATAGTTAATACACTTTTTAAAGTTAGTTCTATTATTGTAACTTAGTAAAGTCATTCAGATAACTGAAGCTGTATTTTAATCACATAGTTTTTTCTACTTAAGGTATCGGACTACGTTCGGAACCGTGATTTTTCAAAAGCGTATAAATGGATAATATTTATGATATTTAGTGTCACTTAGATTAGAAAATGTATATTAAATTGTTTTAAGAGTAGTATTACAATAAAAAATTATTTAAGTACAAAAAAAATATTTTGACAAAAAATGAACATAAAATGACCCATTTTCAAAATATTCTCCTTTTGTGAAAAATGTTTCTATTATAATAATATTTTGCCTGTATATATCTCAGACCTCTCTACAGAGGCTCAACTAGAATTTTTGAAGTATATAACTTAGAAGTGGGTTTATCCATGTTTTACAACAGAGGGGAGAAATTTTAAGAAAGAAAAAAAGCCGATAATTATTTCAAATGGTTGTAACTCTGAAAATAATGTGAAATTTTCAAAAATCATAGATAAACCTCTGTACAGAGGTCTGAGCTATTTACAGGCAAAATATTATTATAATAGAAGCATTTTTCACAAAAGAACATTGTGGAAAAAGGTTATTCTAAGTTAATTTTTTGCCAAAATATTGTATTTAAATAATTTTTTTCCCGCCAAAATGTCCTTAAAACAATTTTATACATGTATTCTAATCTAAGTGACACTAAATATCATGAAAATTATCCATTTATGCACCCTTTTAAAATCACGGTTCCGAATGTAGTCGGATACCTTAAAAGGAACTATCCTGCGTCGTGGCGGGCTTCTTCTGTGGAGGTAGGTAGTATGTAAATAACTGGTTAACTTCGTCTTACTTTTTCCCAAGGTCGTAATTTAGTGCAATCGATCCATGCGATTTCTTGAGAAGATACGCATCATGGGGTAGCCAAATTAGTTGCAGTACTTTCTTAGAGCTACCTACTGTTTAATGTCAGATTCGTCCTTGGAGAAACTGGTGCGAAATTTTTTTTAGAGAAGATTTGGTTTTTCTAACAGGAGTTAAAGTTCATAAGGAATGTGCTTTTGAAGATCCTGAGCATCAGTTTCTAAATTGTTTTAAGTACAAGTCGGCACGCAAATTAAAAAAAAAACTAAACAAAAAGTATTTATGTCAGTTGTTAGATTCCAGCGTATTCAAGAGCAGTTGTTTGTATTTTCAAAGTAATTATTATGAAAATTTTCTCGCTTGTTAATTAGTTTTATCTTCTTTTTTGACAAGGATTCCTTTATTATTTCTATTAATTTCACCTTTTTATTCCTTTAAACTTTAAAACAAAACAAGTTAACAAATTTTTGTACTTTTTCCAGTGTGGTATGTTAGTTATGATATATGTATGCTGTATACGTAGAATAGAAAAACCTTGAAGCTCTTTTTACACTTAAGGAAACTAACACAATATAATGAAATTTTAAATTTTATCGTGGCGTTTAGAATTAAGACTATTTCTTTTCCATTATATTTTTTTCTTGTTAAGCACATATACACAGTAATGCACCATCAATTACATATTTAATCGCTCCAATATTAAAAAAAGACTTGAATACTGAAGCATTCGACTACTGTCTTTTTGGTGGGATATTATAAAACACTTCAAAACAGAACGGAATAAAGTTGTAACACACTACAAGGACAAGAGATAACCACTCTTACTCTTACTCAGGAGACGCAATCACTTGTTGGCCCCCAAAATTTAAAAGTATTCTCAATTTTTTTTTAAAAAAAATTATATTTCAGTAAAAATGTTTCATTTACATTACTCCTAGATTAGAAAATCTTCTATCCAATATTGAAATAATTACCATTATTATTTTCAATATAAAAATCACACAATTTTTTTTTATTTCGCTTTCATCAGATTTTTCAATGATTTAGAAAGGTTTTTTTCTCACGTTTTAAAGCATTCAGTTGAACTAAAATTTTATATACATGATTATTTTGGATGGCAATGCAATGTTTTAATGATAATTAATAAAAATTAATTACCACTTAATGTTGTGTGATTCTGTCATATGTATAAACATATTTATATGAATCGTAACTATTTATTAAAAAGTAGCTAAAATAAAAGTTTCTTTGTTGATCTAAGTAGCAATTGACTTAAATTTTTTTTATATTACTTGTTTTAACTTACGTACTGCATAAGGCTCAATTCTATTTCACGTAAAAACCCTTTTTGCCACAATTATTTTTACTGGTGTCAAAGCACTCGAACATATCTAGCGGCCATGAACACTCAAACATTAAATTATGGTTACAATATGACGATAAAAATTACATGTATTTAAATACTAAAATTTAAATTTGCATATGAATAATTCTATTTTGAATCTTTAAGAACATTTCTACACAAAATCATAAACATTAGTACGAACACATCTGTTAATTTTAAAAAATATACTTTGGGAAGAATATCTCAAATCATTCATCTAATAAAATATTATCGTAATTGCATTCTAATTTCAAAAGCAGAGGGTCATTGATTATAACCGAATGGTGCTATCATCATTACCACCGAAACAAATGGTCAAAGGAACAAGATATACATGTGGATATTCTGGCTGGCACAGATCAAAATAATTGTAATGCTACCCCTCAGTGACATTCAGGATCAGGTAAAAGAGGAAGAGACCTGACTTCATTCGAAGGCTCACGTGCTGCTAGGTTGAAAGCAATTTCCGGTTGGGCAGTTACAGTGCCAATTTGATACTCTACCAATAAATGGCTTATTTCTGAGTTTCATTTCACAGATGGGATAGCCAGCAAAAGTGTAATAGTAATCGAAAGCTAGCTATTTATTCATCATATAAGTGATACATTATCAATAATTTGTCTCATTTCTTATTGAACTTAATATCGCTATCATTTATGCATTTGGTTATGCTCTGAAAATACAGAAATCGATTCGTTGCATATTGCTAATTAACCCTCTATAAGGCCATTTTTTTTCTAGTAATATTATGTTTAAGGTGTCCGACTACGTTCGGAAACGTGATTTTGCAATGCGTGTAAATGGATAATATTTATGATATTTAGTGCCACAGATTAGAATACATGTATAAATTTGTTTTAAGGACATTATGACAAAAACATTTATTTAAATACAATATTTTGGCAAAAAATTAACTTAGAATACCTTTTTCCAAATGTTCTCCTTTTGTAAAAAATCCTTCTATTGTATTAATATTTTGCCTGTATTCAGCTCAGACCTATCTACAGAGGCTCAACTAGAATTTTTGAAATGCATAACTTGGAAGTCGGTTTATCTATGTTTTACGAAAACAGATGGGAGAAATTTTAAGAAAATACGCCGATAATTATTTTAAATGGTTGTAACTCTGAAAATAATGGAAATTTTTCAAAAAATCTAGTTGAGCCTCTGTACAGAGGTCTGAGCTATATACACAGGCAAAATATTAATAAAATAGAAGCATTTCTTACAAAAGAGAACATTTGGAAAAAAAGGTTATCTCTAATTATTTTTGCCAAAATATTAGTATTTAAATAATTTGTTTTGTCATAATGTCCTTAAAACAATTTTATACATGTATTCTAATCTAAGTGACACTAAATATCATGAAAATTATACATTTATGCATTTTTTAAAAATCATGGTTCCGAACGTAGTCGGATACCTCAAATATTTTGGGAATTTAGACCGATATGTAACCTCCTCAGTTCCCTTGTATCACATGTGATACAAAAGTTTCATAATTTTTTGTGAAGGCTGAATTGCAAAAACAAACTTGGAACCGGTTGTATCACATGAGATGCAAAGTGAAATACCTCATGTAATTTCTTCGTTTAGTCAACAAATGGCAGTACCTGTCTATGATAGCGATTTCTAATAACGTCTCAGAATCAAAGTAAGATGTTTGCACGTCGTCGAAATAAATATATTTTTTTATATATATGTACAAATATTAAACTATTTTTAAAACATGCTTTTTCTTTGTATATGTACTTTTTACTATTTAACACCAAAAAAAGAAATTTTTACTGAAATATTAAAGCATAATGACTTATTAAATTTGTTTGTATCACATGTGATATATCCCCCCAGGCTTCTATAAATTAAAAATAAATATTTTTTTATTGCACTTTTCTACATCATAGAGATCAAAACAACTATTTAATTTTTATAGCTTTTATTTTTGCCTCAGGTCTGAGGAGGATAAAATAAACTATTTTAGCTTATTACTTAGAATTAATTTGACTTTTAAAACCAAAATTTGGTGGGAAGTATGTTTCCCACAGCCCAATAGAACAATTCAAAGATTGGAGGACATCTCATGTTTTCCATTTCTTTTTATATAGCATTACATGATATTTATAAAAATAACTTTTCAATACTAAAATATACTGAATAAAATTATAAATTAAATATAACACGAAATGATACAATGGTCCGAAAAAATCAATATGTATTTTCACGCATTTTTTTTTCTCTTAACACGAAATAAAAACCGCTCAACTCATAAGATTTCGCTTCTGGGAATGAACATTTAATGAAATGTTGGAGAAAGTTTCCGTATTATTAGACTGTCCTACTGTATAATTTAGGGGAGTTCGTTGCAGTAAATGATGAAAATGTGTGCTCAGCTCCTATTATGACAGACGAAGATATTTTGGAGTTTGTTCAAAGCTCAAAAAATATCATGGATGCAGCTTCCGGTGCCGAAAATGAAATAAATAATGCAGCTCCTGTTCCCACGTCATCTGAAATACGGAGCATCATGAAAAGTATTTAAAAATTGATAAATTAATTATTTTGACCCGCATTCTAATGGTGAAATGAATAACAAAATGGATAACATCGAACAATGTGTTGACTATTTTATGTTAAGAAAGACACCACAAAGAAAATATCAGATTATATTCCAAAACTCAATAAACGTTTTGTGCTTCAAAAACTTGAAAATTTTGTATTAATCTTCTTTAAACTATTGTGAATATTTTTTTTCATTGATTTTTATTAAATACATGCATATATACATATCTATGAAAATAAAATGTACTCTAATAAACTTAATTGTGTTGAATATATGTTGTTGTTTTACAATACCCTTTAACACGAAAAAATATTTCAGTCCCCTCAGTTTCGTGTTAAGCGATTCTCACTGTATACTGAAGAAATTATAAGTTAGATGTATTTTGTTTAAAAAAAACTCAGAATTTATACATATTACTTACCATGAAATTTCAGAAAACAGGGATCAATACATAGCGGGACATTACAAGCTATACAAACGTATCGTTTTGATGTGCTTTAGTAGAGCAAAGTTTGTGATACCCAGAGGCCCGGGGGTACCATCTCTTCATCCACGCGACCTAGATTTGTATGAAGAAGTGATTGATCCCCCAAATTCGTCATAATAAATCTAATTTATCAATAAATTAGATTAAAAATCTAAATATATTGATCAACACAACACAAGTCTTACTTATAGAAATGTAATCAGGAGTGATACAACGTAATTCTAAATTCTAAGTAAATAGCGCCTGGAATCCTAATCACTATCTTTATGAAAAGCTATCCTAAGAATCTTTATCTGCCTTAGATTCCTTAACACACCCGCATTCCGTTCTATAATTACACTTCCGTTTTATAATTACATGTCCGTTATATAATTACACTTCTATAATTAACATCTTACCAATATCTCATGGTGATCAGCCTCTCAGCTTTCTGTCTCCTTCTTCTATTCTATTCTTCTACTATTCTACTTCTATTATATTTCCATTCTACTAACACGCGAATACTAAAGCTCCAATATATATCTATTAACTGTATAATCTGTAAAACGCAGTTTCTTCTTGAGAGGATTGAATTGAAATAATGCCATTCTCTGGCCCCAAAGATTCCCCAAGAGGATTAGTAAGAAAATCCGATAAAGCTCCGTCACAAGTTGGTATAGGGCAGGGGTGGTGAACCTTTTTCGAATCAATGTGCCATTTCTTCTAAAGAAGTGTTTAATGAGTTATAAATGTGCCGTTAAATAATTTTGACTTGTGATTATTGGGAAATTAATAAAACTAAATAATAAGAACATAAAATTCTTTATTTACTACGAAAAAATACCTTTTGCACTGCATAGTTGTAAATTTTTCAGTTATGCGTGTAATTCAAATTAAAGTAAAGTACGACTTCTGTTGTTGCAGATTGTGTGTGGATGACAAATAACTAAAATTAGGATTGTAAGATACTACTTTTAGTAAGGAATGTATGCTAAATTGGAGTCATCTGCCAATCGGTTTTTAAACAATTAATTATTTTTGCTGCGGTTCACTTTTTTATCAAGAGGATTTGTGATTTGTTTCAAAATGCCGTTTTACAGGCGATGTTCTGTATATTACTATTCCAGAACATAAAGCCGCTTTGTCGCCTTTACTAATAATGCCATATTTCTAGATTCACACCTAATTTAAAATTCTCTGTTACAAATACTATCTTGACCTTTTTATTTTTTTGGCTGAACCAGCCCTTTTAAATAACACTTAAAATCGTAATAAACTTTAAAATACAGTTGTGTCAATGAAATTGATTATACTATGCGTAGACAAACTTTGCATCATAGGCAATTGTAATTAACGACGTAACTAAGTCCTAAGTCAAGACAATAACAAACGAGTGTGCTCCCCGTCGCACCGCGACTGATCACTCGCGTTTGTTCGTAATACTTCATAGTGAACTTTGCTATTTTGAAATAAATTGCAAGCCATTTTGATGGCTGGCGTGCTCAAAATATTATGTCGCGTTCCATGAATGGCACGTGTGCCGATAGTTCGCCATCCCTGGTATAGTGTCACCACTTTTAATCAATCGTGCTTTATCCGGAACAGTTTTCTTGCTGCTCAGAAAATTTACAGGTCGTCCTCTGCCCTTACGATTTGAAAAATCCAGAAATCAATTTGTTCTAGTTTCTAACTTCTAGTTTCAAATTTGGCAAATCTGATTTTTTGTTGAGCAGAGATATACTAAAAAAAACTTTTTGTTTTGTTTAATTTGCAATTCATTTAAATTTAACACATTAAAAAGTTATTTTTCCTTCAATCGCTATTGTTTTATTTTTCATTTCACCAGAACGGGTATACCAGCTAGTTTAAGTAATAAAATCAGTTATCCGCTGAAAGCATACTTTATGTCGAATAATTTAAATGACTGTAATACGTATGACTTTTAAAAAATACACTGAAAAACTTTTCTATTTTTCGGGGTTTGCTTATAAAAAACCCAGAAAGTTCATGTTTTATTAATGAAGAAACCGCGCTTTCCCAGAAAAGGAAATTGATAATCGAAATTTCTAGGAAGAAAAATCCAGGAAATCTGAATAAAGTCATAAGTAATGAAACTGTCTAACTGAAACAAACTTTCTGATATCAAAAACAGAAAAAATATAAGAAAAAGTGATTGATATATTTTGACGCTTAGACTTTCCATATGCGAGAAGATGAATTTATATTCCTAAAATCAATACAAATAGATTGAAACGAATCGCTGCTTATCTTAGTACGGCAAGAAGGGAATAAATCGAAACATTGTAAGGCGTAACAACTTTTTAAATCTAGAATATTAATATCTTAATGACCTTAATAGGATCGAAATAAACCTCGAATCCTAACCAAAAAAAATAATGATTCACGTAGCTGTTATACAAAGATTTGAATTATACCTAAGAAGGTTCTAAACCTAAAATACGTCAGCACAGTAATCACAAATGAATTTTAACCCTCTGGCCTGAACATCAATTTTTTTGCCGCTCTTGGAAACATCCGTCTGACAGACGGGTATGCAATTTTTTTAAGATTTTATTTCCTTAAGGACTGTTTTAAATGTCCTTATCGCTCTTGAAGTTGAATAGAATTTTTAATATTTAAGTCTTTTTATGGGGCACACACTATATTAATATATTTTTATCACAAGAATTGCGACTAGTATTTTTATAAAAACTGATTAGAAATTATTTATATCCATGTAAAAATAATAAAAAATAATAATACTAAAAAAGAAAAAAACATTAGAATATCCGTCTGATAGACGGTGATAGATAAGAAAAATCGCACATATCGTGATTTGAAAAAAAATCGCCACCACGGGATCCTCTCACTGGGTAGAGTACAACTGAAGATATCAAGGCAGCCCACCCCAAAAATCACACCACAGCGTTATCTACAAGCATCAAAGCAAACCATCACCGTCTGAGAGACGGATGTTCCGTTCAAAGAGTCTCTAACTCACCCATCCCGATAGTAACTAAACAAAATCAATTTTTACACTCACAACCTCAATACCTCACAGTATCTTACCCGTTCTCACTTCAAATCACTTTAAAAAACAAATCTAATTTGCACATATTACCGTTCCTTCATATATAAGGCGAGGCTCTCAAATCAATCAAAAACCGTCCATAAAATAGATTTCCCTTGAGGTTAATTTGAAAACACGATGAGGACTTTCAGTTAGGACACATTTAAGGTGCATCAGCTCCTCCTTATGATTGGTCCTCAGGGGCATTAATTCTGGAAACCAAAATTAGACAACGCCGACCATGAGTTCGCGACCAGGAACCATGTTTTCGCGGCCGCGTTTCTTTTAATGTACACTGACGCAATGATGTAACGCGAAAATTCTTAAGACGAAATGTCGGTTAACGCGAAATGCTACAACGGTCCCAACGAACTACTATGTACATTGAAGTGCCACTAAATTATGGATAGCAAGGGCTTATGCAAATTGTGTAGCGCTGCGTATCATTTATGTGCAAGTGAGGGCACTGTGGTAATTGCATAGATAGCGCGTACTGTAGTTGTCCTGAATTAGTTGTTGGAATTGCCAGAATGGGTAAACTACCTGATTTCGACGTCTTCAATTGCGAACAAATCGTAGGTGCGCGATGCATGGGCCACTCAATTTCCGAAATCGTCAGACAGCTAGGATTTTCAAGGTGGACATTGTCAAGAATAGATGGATGGTGGACAAAAATCTAGCGGTAGGACAAACTGCAAAGGACAAAAAGCTTTGACTGAGAGAGAGAGAGCGTGGTGAGAGACGGCTCAGGAGTACTGTACGTATAGGCAGCGAAGCCAAACATTACATCAAATTACCTCCCAGTTGAATGACGGTGAAAGTCGTACAGTCAGTAAACGGATTGTGAGGGGTCGGAAGTCGACGACCTACGAGGCCCAACTCATTACTAGATTGGTATCCTTATTTCAGTGGCACTTCAGTGTATTTTCATGCATTTATTTCTCTTAACACAAAACGGAAATCGCTTAAGGTATCCGACTACGTTCGGAACCGTGATTTTGAAAAGCGTATAAATGGATAATATTTAGGATATTTAGTGTCACTTAGATTAGAAAATGTATATAAAATTGTTTTAAGAATATTATTACGATAAAAAATTATTTAAGTACAATATTTTGACAAAAAAATGTACATAGAATGACCCATTTTCAAAATATTCTGCTTTTGTAAAAAATGCTTCTATTCTAATAATATTTTGCCTGTACATAGCTCAGACCTCTCTACAGAGGCCCAACTAAAATTTTTGAAATATATAACTTAGAATTGGGTTTATCCCTGTTTTACGACAACAGAGGGGATAAATTCTAAGAAAAAAACGCTGGTAGTTATTTCAATTGGCGGTAACTCTGAAAATAATGTGAATTTTTCAAAATTCCTACTTCAAACTCTCTGGAGAAGTCTTTACTTTATGTAAACGAAATATTATTAATATAGAAGCATTTTTTTTATAAAAGGAGAACATTTTGAAAGAAGATAATTCTAAATTAATTTTTTTGCCATAATATTGTATTTAAATAATTTTTTTTTGTCAGAATGTCCTTAAAGCAATTTTATACATGTATTCTTATCTAAGTGACACTAAATATCATGAAAATTATCCATTTATGCGCTTTTTTAAAATCACGGTTCCGAAGGCGTAGTCAGATACTTTAACACGAAAGGATTTCCCTTCTAAGAATGAACAAAATACGGAAAACGCCAACCGGATTGAACTGTCCTACTCTATCATTGGAAGAATTCGTTGCAGCAGATGATGATAATGTGTGGACAGACCCAACTATGGAAGATAAAGACATTTTAGAGTTTGTTCAAAGAGCTCAAAAAATATCATTGATGCAGATTCGGACGATGAAAATGAAATGAATAATGCAGCTCCTGCTCCCACGTCATCCGAAATGAGGAACATCATGGAGAGTATACAAAGTTTTTTTAGATATGCACATTCGAAAGGTAAAATGAATAACAAAATGGACGACATCAAACAATTTGTTGACAATTTGATGCTAAAAAAGACAAAGAAAAGAAAAATATCAGATTATTTTCCAAAAGCTGTGTTAAAAATGTTTTGTTTTTATAAAAAGTTGAAAATTTTGTATTAAATTTCATTAAGTTCTAGTGAATGTTTTTGCTTCACTGATTTTTATTAAATACATTCATACATATAGATTTATGAAAATAAAAAATATGTACCCTTATAAATTTAATTTTGTTAAGTATACATATATTTTGCAACATTCTTTAACATGAAATTCTTTTAACACGAAAAAATATTTCAGTCCCCCCTCAGTTTCGTGTTAAGAGATTTTCGCAGTATATAAATGTGATCATTGAATATAAGTAGGAAGAAATAAATTCCATTAATTTATGTATATGTGATCACTCAGTACAAGTAACAAAAATAAATAAATTTGCGAGTAAGTCAAAATAATTCGACGTCCATTATAATTTGATTTTTCGTTTGTATTATGAATTTGTATCAATTAAGTTTTAATAATTTTAGATAATGCGCGTAAATTTATTTAACTTGATTTAAAGCATATCTTTATTTAATGTATAACTTTCTAAAACATGTTATCATTTAAAACGTTCTAGTTATTTAATTATTATCATTCTAATTATTAAATTCTAAATAATGAATTCGAATTATTAAATTCTAATTAATGAATTCGAATTATTAAAGTCTAATTAATTAGCTCTAATTAAGTAATAATAATTATTAAGCTCTAATTAATTAATTCTAATTAAATAATTTAGTTATTAACTTCTAATTAATTAATTCTAATTATTAACTTCTAATTAATTAATTCCTATTATTAAATTCTAATTATTAATCTCAAAAACCATCGATTTCGATATTTCCTGGATTATTTGAGTAATAAAAGTTTTACAAATATCTCGATAATTTTTTTAAGTTTATTTTAGTAAAACAACATAATGAAATAAACATTATAATCCATTTTAATAGCAAATAAAATTATAATTTATTGATAATTTTTTTGTGTAAAAAAATTTCATATAATCTTTATTACTCAACCCTTCTAAACTAAGTGTATTAAACTGTTAGAAATCTTTAAATAAAATATTTATTTAATTACATAAAAAGATATTAGGTTTCAAGTATTATCCTTATTTTTTTAAAATTACATATATCTTTTTTTTTATTTTGGTGTAAAATTTACTTCTTATCAATTGAATGCACTGGATGCAAAAAGCTCTAGAAGCGTTACTTTAAGAGAGCTGTAATGAAATAGAATTTTATATAAAGACAGTATAAATATCTCCTTCTATATATATTCATATATATTCAGTATTCAAGATTGAATTAACCGGAAAAATTATTCAAGATACCAAATATAATTGAAAGAAAAAGAATCCGACCATCTGTTATATGAAACTAAAATTTACCTTGGAAATATAAAACAAGTTTAATATCAGTAAGTAAAACTCACTTTTATAGAAAAGACAAATAGAATTTTATGACGGAAAACAGTCGTAATGTTGATTTATAGACTTTCTGTGTATTTCAAAATCCTTACTATATGGCAGAAAAATAAACAAGTTAAATGGAAGTCAACGGTGTAAATGGTTTATGTATCAGATTCCATCTACTATAAAGGTAATTCATTTACGGAATTGGGCGTTGTCTATGTACAAAATGAAAACGTTATATTCCAATAGTTGACGTTAGGCCAGACATATTTTATTTTCTTATATTTTAGTAACTATTTGAAATAGTGACCTTAACGTGGCCGTGGATTACTCAAATGTTATTAGAATATAAAAATATGTTCATATTTTTCTGTATTTCAATGTTATTAAATATATTCCAGATTTCTCATTGATGTAAATATTTTTTTCTTAATTGCATTAAATGTTGTAGTGTGAATCAAACACGAGAAAATATGTACAAGAATTTATTATAATAGCTAACATCTAATTATTTTTTTTAAAAATAATTCTTTTAAAAAATCATTTTTGCTGATGCATTATATAATAATTTCTTATATATGTTATATTATGACTTTTTTGGAATAACTTTTCAATTATTTTCAAAAATTAATAAGGGCCGAGAAAATACTAGATTCAAGGGGAAAAAAGTTCAAATATTCTTAAGTTTGCGGAGGATAGAACTCATGCCCACTTCAGTTTGGAGGCTGTTACTGACTTAAAAAGATGATACCACCGCTACAAGTTTAACGTATATTCTTTACGTTTTTGTACTGTCTTTTGGTTTGATGGCAATGGATTATTCTTTTTTGAAGAATATTATTTATTTTTTATTTTCTCTTATTTATTTTATTTTTTGATGAATGTAAATATTTTGAACAATCATAAAATAAAAGACTTTGAAATACGCTTAAAAGTGCGCAAATTACAAAAACCGGAAATGAAATTGATAAATAATTTGAATCATTCTTATTTATGAATCACAGAATGTGCAATTCTAATAAAAAAGACACATTCCCACTAGGTGTTTACTAGAAAGACCTATGTGAGAAATCATATAGGAAGACACCTCGACACCAAAATTAATAATGTATTGTTTAAGTTCCTGCAGAGTTGCCCTAACGGTTGCATATACCTTATATTTCAAATATTCTCTTTGATAAAACATCAAAGGAGGCAGATCATGTGTGCGTGGAGGCAATGCTACCCAACCACTATACCCGATTATTGAAGTTATAACTTCTTTAGGCGCGTTTTGCTGAAAGGAACCAAAATAAAAGGTCTGGTTCAGTGAGTTCCCCATATTTTGAACCCACCTCCATTTGAATTGAAAACTTTTAGACGCGTGTTTTTTCTTAAGTAAAAACTTCATGCACGGTTTTTCCTGTGAAGTTTTTTTTTTTTTTTAATTAAATATTAGTCAAAACCCCCTTTTCCCACTCAACTTCAGCGAGTGAACAGAGAAGAGGCCGCAAAAAATAAGTGAAAAAGGGTTTTTATGTAGGATACAGGATAAGAAGGAACGAATCGGGGATTTTTTTGATTCAGCTTAAGGCATTTAAGCACAAAATTTTGCAAAAAAAAAAAAAATTAAATTTTAAAAAAAAGTTAATTGGTGAAAATGCGAACCCCTCCTTTTTTTGTTTAAAGAATTTTAAGAAAATTGGGGCTCTGGGATAATTTTCTTAGCCACAAGATAAAGGTTATATAAGTTATATATAAACGACAGTACTATCCAACAATGCCAATGTTAAAGGGGTTGGCAACCCTGATTTTTTTTATACGCGCTGAATTCAACCTTGATTTTTTTCTTTGCCGTCAATCCCGCGGATAATATTTGTACGTTTAAGATATATATTATATAAATATAATCCATATAAATAATTTATATAAGATATAAAATATCTAATATCTATATAAATATTTTTAAATAATTAGACTAATTGGCATTTAAATCGAAAATAATCAAAAAATTATATAAGAATGTATGATTATTTAAAATTGCTCTTTACGGAAAATGGGTGAAATAAACAAATCTACCGATTGATGGGCACGAAAAAGACAGCTTCTTACCACTAGCATGCTGAATTATCGTAAAAGAAAATGTAGCATACCGGAACAATTGGATTCTCTTCCTAGAATGAATCCGAAGTTTTCACTTTTATAGTGTGGACACATATTTTTTTCTTTTGATGTTGGAATATTTCCATCAGATACTGCTATACTTTTCATTTTTTCGTAGAGGTAGGGGTTAAAGTGCTTTGGGTTGGTACCATGCTCTTCCAAATCAAAGAAGCAAAGACAAATTTTCAAAAAAAAAAAATCGGATATTAGATCCTGTGGAATTATAGTAATATCAGGGTTTCTAATAAACAGCTTAATGTCTTATCCCGCATGACAATTTTTTCAGTGGGAAGTCCAAGAGTAGTGGATTAAGTTTTTGAAACAATTATTTAGGAAAGAGATGGGAGCAGAGAGGAACAGTAAAGACCTCACCTTCAAGAACTTTTTTTTGCAAAAATAAAAACTACATGGATAAAGAAATAAAAATAAGTTAGCTTTAGTAGTATAATATAGAAAGCTCTTAGCCTCAGGAATTAAGGCTGAAGAGTTAAACAAAATTTTAAGGCCAGCCAGTCTTTTCTAAACTTGTCTATACCACTGGGTTGGAAAAGTGTAAGAATAAGATTCCATTATACTAAAGGCAATAATAATAATTTCCAGTGATGGCCAAAATTGTAGACACTTTTTAAAATTGTTATGTTTTTTAAGTTTGAATGCTTATAGAAACTTTTACGTTGCACAAAATGCTATGAATTTTATATCATTTTAAAGAACATTTAATACTGAATTAAATACAAAAAGAAAAAAAAAATCAAATATTTGCAATGCAAAAAAGTTATGCTGCAATAACTGTCATTATACATTGGATACTGATGATAGCAGTGAGTTATCAGAGCTTAGTGAGGTTGCCTTTATTCTTCATTACAGCTTCACACCGATGTTTCATTGAGCTGAGAATAGTTTTAAGCTCTTCCTTCGTTATTACATGATGCCAGGAAACAATTATATCCTCACTTTGATCCTTTTTATTTCATGGGTACCTCATTCAGACAAGAGTTTTCAAACGGTGCCACAAGTTTTAGATAGGATCGAGGTCAGGACTGTTTCCTGACCAAGATAACAATGATATTCTGTCAAAAAGCAATGACATCAAATAAAAGAGCAGAGTGGACACATGTGTGATGAGAAAGTGGTATTTCCTTTGTTAAAATTACATAACAGGTACGTAGTTCAGTGACTACATTTGCAGGCTGAAAGTTTTTTTTTAAGATGTCAGGGGAGACATATTTAATTAAAAAAAAAGCAAGAAAACGCCGAAGAAGATGCACCACATCTTTTGATGACAGAAGAACAAAAATACTATGTCTCAGAGATAAAACAATTTCATGGACATCCATCAGAAGTGATCTGAGGGATACAGGTGTTTCTGTCAGTTCAAAAACAATCAGGAGTAGATTAGCAGATGTAAGACTAAAAGTTAGAATTCCACGAAAAAAGCAATGTCTCAATTTACAGCAGCGCTAAAAGGGACTACAGTGTCCAATGGAACACATTAATTGGACAAATGATTATGGGTCACAAGTGATATAGAGGGACGAAATTAAAATATCGGTATTCCGTAGTGATAGCCTAAAATATGTAGCACGTAGAATAGTAGAAATACTACATCCCGACTGCATCCATCCAACTGTGAAGTACCCACATATTTTTATTATTTAGTCATGCATATCAGCACATGGTATCGGTCGCCTTCATATCATCGATGGGACACTGAATGTCATAAAATACATTGAAACCATACTAGAACCTAAATTTCTGCCTTCCATCAGGGATCTATTTACCAAAAATGCTTCATTTATTTTTAAGCAAGATTCTGCTCCTTGCCACACAGTTAAGTAATTGAAAGACTGGTACCGTTTTAAGATCATTGAGTTGTTGTCCTGGCCAGAAAACAGTCCTGACCTCGATCCTATCGAAAACTCGTTGCACTGTTGGAAAACTCTTGTTCGGACGAAGTACCCATAAAATAAAAGCAATAATTGAGGATATAATTGTTTCCAGGTATCAAGTAATAACGAAGGAAGAACTTAAAACTATTTTCAACTCAAATAAGCGGTAATAAAGAATAAATGCAACCTCACTAAGCTCTGATAACTCACTGCTATCATCAGTTATCTAATGTATATCGATAGTTATTGCAGCATAACTTATTTTGCGTTACAAATACTTGAGTTTTCTTTTTTTGTATTGAATTCAGTATTTAATTCCTTTAAAATGATATAAAATACTTAACATTTTGTGCAACTCAAAATTTTCTATAAGTATACAAACATAACAATTTAAAAAAAGTGTCCACAATTTTGGTCACCACTGTATATTGCTCTTAAATTTACAAAAAAAGTATTATTATTGCTCAATTCTTCCTACATTAATTTAACTTCAGACAAAAGTCTATAGAATAAAAAACACCATATGTGTGTTCCTTTAATATATCATAGAATGATTATCATAAAACTGTTTGGTTTCGTTATATTACAAGGAATATCTCGTTTATAAATAATGTAAATCATATAGTGATTTTCACATTTTTCTGCGTGTATATTCCCGCTTTCAAACATAATTTTTGACATGTATAGTTTCCAGCATCTTAGAATATCGATTTCTTTAGATGTAGATTGTATCATAAAAAAAAGCAATGGATAAAAATTTTTTTTTCTTTTTAAAAATCTATGCTACGCACAAATGGCAAATTTCACTATTTCAGAAGCATTTTCTTTTCTTTTACTTTATTGCCTTTTTCAGAAATTTTTTTTATTATGCAGGTATTTTACTCTAACACTTTGCCCTATAAATAACTCAACTTGAAAAAAAAATCAAAGATGCTGAAAAAGATCTCATTCATTTCGCCTCTGTTCCGTTTTCAAAGCCCCGCCTAAAATAAATTATGACGTATCGTTTGTACGTGAAAAAATGACGCAAATCCAGCTCAGATTACAATAATAGCAACTTTTCTCGGATAGCATCTAGAGCCCTAGCATTAGAGAATCAAAATTTAGATTTTTATTCCAGAAAAAATTATTCTTTTTAATGTAAAAAAATAAATATTATTTCACACGCACACAAAGCGTTTTAATGGATGATATGCAATTGTGAATTCTTTTCTGAAATTCAACCTATTATTCTTCACAACTTATGAATAGAAAAGTAATGTAAAAAATCCATTTATGAAAAACAACCTTTAATATTCTGTTTATTGGAAATTACAGTAAGTTTTCTATTTCTTTATAAGGTGTTTGAGCTACTAAAGCTATGATATCATCATGATGCATTGATTTGCGAAATAGAAAAACAAATTTGGCTCTTATAAGCAAGTAGTTATGTCAGAGTTTCTCAAACTGTGGGGCACGCTCCCTCCTCCTTGGGGAGGGGGGAGTGATACCTCTACGGGGGGGCGAGCATATTGAAAATTCGAAAACAAAAGATTATTTAAAAAAATTATTAATTTACTGAAAATAAAAAAAAAAAACCTTTCTGACAAATTAAAAAACAAAATACACATTTGCATTGATATAATACACTTATAAATGTATCACTACTGCACGATGTATTTTATAATTAATATAAAAATGCTAAGTTAAGAGCAAGTTTAATAATGATCAGTGACCCCATGGGCTTGTCATACATAAAATTATATACAAAAATTAACAGTTATCTTAATAATTTATAGTGTTTATAATTAATCCGTTAACTGCTGATTAAATGTTACGCAATTCACTCCCCAAGATACCATTTTACACATAGACGCACTATGTGGCGCATGTGATGTATTGGAAGGAGGAGGGGAAGAAAAGGAATACATAAGCAAATCCTCTGAAATGAGCAAATCCTTTGTAAACTCCGTGAACGTCCTTTTATTGCATTCCAAAGCCTTTAAAATAATTTTACGTTAGCAGTGCACAGAAAAGATCGTACTTCGGAACAACGTATATATATATATATATATATATATATATATATATCCGGGACAATTAATGTTTTGGCTGAGCGAAAGGTATATATACCGTAGTGACTCTTAAGGTATCCTACTACGTTTGGAACCGTGATTTTGCAAAAGCGTATAAATGGATAATATTTATGATATTTAGAGTCATTTGGATTAGAAAATGTATATAAAATTGTTTCAAGAATAGTATTACAATAAAAAATTATTTAAGTACAATATTTTGACAAAAAATGAACATAGAATGGCCCATTTTCAAAATTTTCTCTTTTTGTGAAAAATGCTTCTATTATAATAATAGTTTGCCTGTATATAGCTCAGACCTCTGTAGAGAGGCTCAACTAGAATTTTTTTTGAAATATATAACTTACAAGTGGGTTTATCCATGTTTTACGACAAAAGAGGGGAGAAATTTTAAGAAGAAAACGCCGTTAATTATATATTTCAAATGGTTTGAACTTTGAAAATAATGTGAATTTTTCAAAAATCATAGTTGAGCCTCTGTACAGAGGTCTGAGCTATATACAGGCAAAATTTTATCGTAATAGAAGCATTTTGCACCGAAGGAGAACATTTTGAAAAAAGGTTATTCTAAGTTAATTTTTTGCCGAAATATTGTATTTAAATAATCTTTTTGTCAAAATGTCCTTAAAACTATTTTATGCGTGTATTTTAATCTAAATGACACTAAATATCATGATAATTATCCATTTATGGGCTTTTTTAAAATCAATGTTCCGAACGTAGTCGGATACCTTAAGAGGTTAAAATCGTATTGTAGCTTTAACGTCAAAGCATAGTATTATTGAATTCAAAACGTTGCTTTTGTATGGAAGGGGGGCGTGATGAAAATTCTGATTGTATATTGGGTCGCAAATGTTGAAAGTTTGAGAAGCACTGAGTTATGTCATCGAGGCTTACAGTAGACGATTTTTCATTCAGAAATGCTGTTCTGATTTCTGTGAAGGCGTCATGTTGAGGGCATTCGAATTTCTTTTCGTTAGCATGGTGTGGATATGAAGATTACGATGCTAGTACAGGTAATTAGTTTTCGTAATCTAATCGGGTTCAAAACAATGGGATAGTTGTGGATTAATGGGCAATTTTGTTGGGCAACTGGGAAACAAATTATAGCCAAATCCAAATATGTGCTTTTGTTTCTAGTAAATTTTAAAAAGGTTTCTAGTTATTATAATTTTCTATCCCAATAAGTATTTTATCTAAGAAAGTGGTGTGGAGGTTAGGATGATAGAGTCAAGTGTTACCCTTGGCACATGACTCGTCAAAATTCCGACATCTTGTGTTGTTGTAAATAGGTCTTGTTTTGCCACAGAAATAATATATAAATAATAGTATAATATAAATATAATAAATAATTATAGAAAAACTGCGTTCTAATTCTTTAATTTACATATTTAGTGATAAGTATTGAAACAATTTCAAATGTTAATTCCACTATCAATTGATCTCTCATTTAACTAATGTTATACTTTGAAACAATACGAGGATTAATGGTATAAATTTAAACCACGGCCAAGGGACGAGAATAACACCTGGATGGTATTAGTTCAAGACTTGGAGCTCAGGTCAATCTTCTACTCTTGGGTCTCTGAGACTAATTGAAGCTGCATTTTTCCTCTCTCCATGAGTTAGAATGACTTCACCAGAATATTTTTTTGATAAAACTAAATTTGCTACAATTATATATGAAAAGGAAAGTTAAACTTGCATTTGAAGTACTTAGTAATTGATCCTGTTTGAGATATACCATGTCTGGGCTCAGATTTAGACATGAATCTTGTTTATAATGTACATCTTTTATTTTTTTCTACACTTACAATTAAGTTCCTTCTATTTAATTGAAGTAAATGCTTAAATTTTATAGTCATACAACTTAATTTTAAGAATTATAATACAGTTAATTTAAATAAAAATAATTTGTATTTAGTTCTTGCTACTTATTTGATCTAGCTATTTGATCTCTGGAACTTGAAAGTTAATTCTAAAAAACCACCAGTTTCTTTAAAAAATTGACTAGAGCCCTTTAAAATAACTACAGTTAGTTTTATGAAAACGCGTGGGACTTTTTATTATTATAATAAATATTAAGAGATGCAACAAAGAATTTCTCCCCCTCTGTCTTATGTTTACTTCTCCCATTCTCAACTTTGTGTCTTCCGATAGCTTAAGTGACATAATTTTAAAATGTATTTCTGAGATAAATAATATTTAATAATATGTCTGCTTTCACGTACATTAATAAATATTCTATTTTCGTAGCTGTATTCTTTACACGTGTATTTTTATTTTGTAAGATATGCGTTGCAGGAAGTTCAATAACATTTCCAATCTAAACGCGTATTCACATTGATTGTGTTATTTATACGTCAAAAGATGGGTTACCCAGATAATTATGGTTACATTAAAGTATCCGAATACGTTCGGAACAGTGATTTTAAAAAAGCGCATAAATGGATAATTTTCATGATACTTAATGTGACTTAGATTAGAATGCATGAATAAAATTGCTTTAAGGATATTTTGACAAAAAAAAAATTTAAATACAATATTTTGGCAAAAAATTAACTTAGAATAACCTTTTTTCAAAAAGTTCTCCTTTTATAAAAAATGCTTTTAAAATAATAATATTTCGCTTATATAAAGTAAAGACTTCTCCAAAGAGTCTGAACTAGGATTTTTGAAAAATTCACAATATTTTAAGAGTTACCACCAGTTGAAGTAATTATCAGCGTTCTTTTCTTAAAAATGCTCCCCTCTGTTGTTGTAAAATATGGATAAACCCACTTCTAAGTCATATATTTCAAAAATTCTAGTTGAGCCTCTGTAGATAGGTCTGAACTACAGACAGGCAAAATATTATTACAATAGAAGCATTTTTCACAAAAGGAGAATATTTTGAAAATTGGTTTGGTTATTCTATGGTTATTCTATTTTGGTTATTCTATGTTAATTTTTTGTCAAAATATTGTACTTAAATAATTTTTTATTGTAATGCTACTCTTAAAACAATTTTATATACGTTTTCTAATCTAAGTGACACTTTTGCAAAATCACGGTTCCGAACGTAGTCGGATACCTTAAGCGATTATACCTTTACAGAAAATGTGAAGGTATAATCTACATAGATTGTTGCCGAAAAACGTTGTTACGCCTTTGCATTATATTGTTACACAGATCGGAGTTTGAGAACTTTATGCAATTAGTCGCAAAGAGCAAGACAGTTCTTCAGGAATGGTGGAAATTTATTGTCGAAATCTAATCCTTAAAATACAGCAGCTATATTCGCAGAATAAATGTCAGAAAACATTTTTACCTTCTACGGCGTTAAGACACAAGTATTAGTGTCTAAAGTACTACGTAAAAGATTATTTACAAGCACTCATTCGTCCTACACAACAGCCGAAGTGATTACTAATCGCTAGTCAACTCATCACGGTCAAATCAATACTATTCTTCAATGGTTAATATAAGACTAACTCAGTTTCGGTGAGTGTTACAGGCCTCACGGATTTTTCTCGAAAAATCCGCTTGCGGCATAGATAGTGATATTGGTAGATTTTTCCACTAATTTCCAGAAGAATCCATAGAGTCACCAACTCGCTAAAAATGGTTTCCAACATAGTCACCAAAAATGATGTTAACTTACAATTTTACAATTTTTACATAAAATAAATACAACATAGAGTAATATAAACGTATTACACATCTAGAAATAAACAATTTACGCTATTTTAAGTATTCTTTACACAAAAATTCGTAACAATATAAATGTGAAACAAATAAAAACAAAAATAGGTTAGAAATATAATTTAAAATTTTATTATTGAATTAGTTCAATTATATGTAAATACATAAAGAATAAGAATTACCCCATCCCCTCTATTTGTACAAAGGAAAGAAAAAAATCGCATAGATGTTTACAGGGTGAAAAAGAGTAAGAAACAAAGAATTCTATATAGCAGATTTTTAGTAATAAATAAATACTTTTTCGAATTAAATTTCCATTACAAGGCTTTTCCTACTAATAAGTGAAGTGGCTGATAACTTTCGAGCGTCTTGTAATGTATTTAAAAAAAAAAAAAGGGGAAGAATAAAAAGTGCGAAACATTCCCGTCTGGGAAAAAATCTAAATAGCTAAAAATCACCAGGGTTAACGGAAGTTTTCACAAATCTAAGTTCACAACTAGTGTTTGAATGTTTAAAAACATAGAGAACCCAACCCTTTGTCTAATCTTTTTTTGGGCTAAGAGAAAAAGAATGAATTTTTTTTATTTTAGGAATAAAAAAAAATTTTTTTACATTAACGTCGTTGTAAACATTTCCAGAATATGTGTAAAAATATATAAGAGATTTATAAGGTTTATTTGATTATTATATGATATTGAAAACTTTATGCTGAAAATAGAGATATTTTTAGTAAGAAAACACTACCCTCCTCAAAAAAAAAAACCCAAAAGGTGGAAAAAAACGAAAAGAAATATAAAGAAAAGAAAATGAAAAAATTCTTCGTGTGAAGTTAATTTTTGATTGCACCGAAATTTATCCAGTCCTTGAGAAGATTGCACGTTAAAACTTCTTATTAAAGTATGTCCAACAAACTTTTGCAAAAGCAGAGGGAAAAAAACTATCATTACTGTACAACTAATACATTTTTAATGAAAACCTGGTTTTTCCAGCTGATTATTAAGTTTCACAACTTTACTAAAGGTGCATTTGCTTGTGTTTGTATTACATATCAAGAAGTAATAAATTACAGTTTAAAAAAACTAAAAAACACGCTTTTATGGTTAATTGCACTATAAAAAGTAAAAAAAATAATTCTTAATACAAGAATAAAATGATTTAAGAGAAAATTAATGCCATTGGGGTAAAAGCGTGGGGTGTTCTATATCAATTATTATAATTTCTTGCTAGTTCTATTCATAAATGCTGAGTGAGTGTAAAAATGTATTACAAATCACCCCACGCTTTTACCACAACGACATTAATTTTATCGTTAATCATTTTATTCTTATAATAAGAATTAATTTATTATTTTTTTAGTTCGATTACCGATTAAAGCGTGTTTTTTAGTTTTTTAAACTATCATTTATTCATACATTTTTTAAAAAAAATTTTGGCCCGCGGTTTCCATTTTCAGCAGAACTGGACAATTGTTTATATTATGGTAAGCCCTGGCCCTCATGGGCTGTTGCGCCACTGAGTTTGAGTTGAGTTTAATTATTTTTTTTCAATATATTGTAAGCATGAAAAAAAATAAGCTTCAAATCTTCATTTTCGCATGATTTGCAATATATTTTCACGTTTAACTATTTTTGCACGTTCATACAAAACTTCACTATCACTATAAAATAAGTTATTACTGCATCAAGAAAAATTTTTTAATTTAGAGAGAGATTAAGGAAGGGTTCGCTCGTGCAGCAGCGATAATCGGAAGCAAAAAAAAAAAAAAATCTTTGATTAAGAAACAAATTCTTTAAAATACATTAATCAAAAGAATTTTTTAAAAAATTAAGGATCATTATTATCATTTATGTTCAAATAAATCTAATTAAAAAATGGCTTTAATTAAAATCACGAATTTAATTCAATTATTTCCTAATTAAAATTAATTTTTCAAAGGTAAAAAATTTATATGTTAATAAAACACACATAGAAATTTTACAAGAATCTAATGGGGCAAAACACAATTTTTTTACGATGCTAAATATTATAATATACAAAATAATTATAAAAATTATAATAATATACTAAAAAAATTTATATACTAAATATTATAATAAACAAAAATACACAATATTTAGAGACTAACGACGCATTTAAAAATTATTTCCTCGTGTTTCAGTGTCTAAATTTCATACAATTTGTTCATACAGCTTAAAAATTTAAATTGGCGTACAAAACTGTATCATAAATAAACATTTCATGCTTAACATTAAAACTACAGTGAAAATCGCTTAACACGAACCTGAGGGGACTGAAATACTTTTTCATGATAAAAGAATTTCGTGTTAAAGGATTTTGCAAAAAATTTAAAAAAACATATATTCAACAAAATTAAGTTCAATAGAGTTAATTTTATTGACATATATATATATGCATGTTTTTAATAAAAAACAATGAAACAAAGGCATTCACAAGAACTTAAGAAAATTTAATATAAAGTTTTCAAGTTTTTGGAAAAACGAATTATTTATTGAGTTTCTTGAAAATAATCTGATATTTTTCTTTGCGTTACCTTTTTAGCATCAAATTATCAATAAACTGTTCGATGTCATTCATTTTGTTATTCGTTTCACCATAAGAATGTGCGTCTAAATAACTACACATGCTTTTCATGACGTTCCTCATTTTGGATGGTGTGGGAACAGGAACTGTATTATTCATTTCTTTTTCGTCTTCGAAATCTGCATCAAAACGCTTTGAAAAACCCAAAAAAGTTTTTTTTTCCATAATTGGGGCTGCCCCACAACCCTTTATCATCTTTCTGCAATGAATTCTTTCCGGGTATACAAGGGCAGTCCAATAAACAAAAAATTTAAAATGAAATGATCCCTCATTTTTTACACACCTTTTTAAATCAAGCCCATAGGCTCCCAACCTTTTTTGAACTGGCGCCCCCTTTTCTAGTGAATATTTAGATAATGTCCTCCCACTCCTTTATATACATGAGATATTTCATGTGATATTGGGCGGGGAAAATTTTTTTTAAAGTTTAATATATAAAATTTACTATACCATTCAATTTAAGGTAAGTCTGAATGTACGGTAAACTAACTCCACGTCCTGAACTACCGAAAATATGAGAATTTTCGCACATGTGATAGAAATGATTTTACATGCACACAATCAACATGAGGTAACCAGTATTTAAGTTTACTTTTCTTAGTACATAATCAGTGTGGTTTTCCAGTCTTTTTTAGACTATATTTAGTTAATCTGCCACGAAACCCCCTGTGGGCCCCAACACCCCAATTTTTTTCTTTTCCTTTTTCTGCCCCCTGAAAAACCCCAAACGCCCCCCAAGGGAAAAAGTTTTTCGCCCATGTTTGGGAAACCCATGATCAGCCCGGATGGCGAACCATTGGCACGCGTGCCATTGATGGCACGCGGCACAATATTTTGGGGCACGCCACCGGGTCAAAACGATCAACCCGATTGGGTTCCCTTTAATCAAAGAATTTTCAGTGAATTTTTCAGTTCAAAGAGTATTTAAAAAACACTGGTTTATTATGTAAACCCCGGTGGGGACACCCAAATTTTATAAAATTTCTCCAATTCGATTGGTTGAAAATTGAAGAATTTAAAATGCAACTTATTGATTTCTAGTCTAGTTTAATATGGATTCAAAAATTTATTAAAGCAATGAAAAAGTTAGAATTGATTGAAATAGAAAAATTAACAAAAAATATAAGATATGAGTAAAAACGCCAGTAATGAAATTTTGAAAATATTAAATTCGATTCCAGACACGTTTAACTGTTTGAAGAACTGTTTGCTATTTTAATCATATTTTCATCGGCCAATGTCTACGAGTCATTATTTTCAGATATGAATAACATTAAAGACTCGCATAGAAACCATTTGGCAAATTACTTCAATTCAGCAGGCATTCTGCAAAAAAGTAACATCTTACCCATCCCTAATATAATTTATTTGTCATCTAATCTCTCTCTCTCTGTGTGTGCAACAGTAGAAATCACACTAATGTTACTTTATATAATTTGAATTACACGTTTAACTAAAACATTTACTACTATAAAGTACAAAATGTATTTTTCTGTATTAAAAAGAGTTTTGTGTTGTCAAGTATTTAGTTTTATTATATTTGGCCAAAAATCACAAGTTAAAATTATTTAATGGCACGTCCATACCTCATTAAGGATTTTTTTAAGAAAAAATGGCACGTTGATCAATATAGGTTCGCCACCCCTGATTCTGGCTGTTCGGCTGCTGTTTTCCATATTTCGTTCATTCCCATAAGGGAAATCTTTTTGTGTTAAGCGATTTTAATTTCGTGTTAAGAGAAAAATGCATGCAAGTACACAGTAGTATGTCGAGGCCGTTGTATTATTTCGTATTAACCGATATTTCGTCAAACGTTTTCGCGTTAAACGTATTTAACTGTATATCAATTACAGAAAGTAAAGAATACTGTGTAAATTCCTAATGAAAGGGAAATTTTTAATTCCTTTATAATTTTTGTAAGCGAACGAACGACTGATGGTTGTACTGGATGTTTTCGGGTTTTCTCATGTCTGCTCGATATTAAACTTTGTTAATCACTTTCTAGTTTTAAAACCAGGTCAGATAACGAAATCGGCACCTGAGATGACGCCACTTTCTTCACGCAGCTTAGAGCCCCGACAAATTTAACGTGCATCAGTCGCTCTACACACAGTACACGTTTTTAGTGAAAACTAATAATATTTTTCAAAATTTCAATGGGAAATGCTAAAACAGCTGCATTTGTCTTGACTTGGTTGTTTCACGCAATGCCCTCAAGTCTATGTTCTTTGATACATTTAAGGAGATGCAAAAATATTTTTCAACGAAGTTAATATTTCTTACGTAATATAGAAAAATAAGCCGAATAAAACAAAAAGAATAGTATACAGCCTGACAAATTTAGTTATTTAATTTAAAAAAAACTATAGTTTCTTTTCAACAGCAATACACTGGATTTACAGTGAAAATCACTTAACAAGAAACTTAGAGAACTGACATATTTTTTTGTGTTAAGGATATTGTAAGAAAGAAACATATATTCATCAAAACTAAGTTTATTGGAGTACATTTTATATATATATATATATATAAATTTATTTAATAAACAAAAACATTCACAAGAACGTAATGAAATCTAATACAAATTTTTCAAGTTTGCAAAAAACAAATCATTTATTGAGTTTTTGAAAATAATTTGATATTTCTTTGTATTGTCTCTTTTAGCCAATTTTCTCCAATTGTCAACAAATTATTGGATGTCGTTCATTTTGTTATTCATTTCCCCATTGGAACGTGCGTCTAACTAACTGCGCATACTTTTCATGATGTTCCTTAATTCATACGACATGAAAACAGCAGTTGCATTATCATTTCGTTTTGTTCATCGGAATCTGTATCCATGATATTTTTTGAGTCTTTGTACAAACTCCAAAATGTCTTTGTCTGCCATCATTGGGGTTGTACAAACATTGTCATCATCAACTGAAACGAATTCTTCCGATGAAACAGTAGGACAGTTCGATAAAAAAAATTGGCTGTAAAAAGTAAATGTTCCAGTCTATCATCAAATGTCTGTTAACACCGTAGAAAAACGAAGAAAACGTTCTTGGCCTCTGTATTTAATGTTATGCAAAGGTAGATACAAAACATGGATAGCTTCAGATAGATAGCACTATTTCATCTGTCATTCACAGCTGGCAAAACGAAGATACAATATATTTCTCGCAAAAAGCGTAGTAAAGACGGAGCTGTTTTGCAAAAGGCAAGTTGGACGTCAGGTGCTATGGTATGGATGGGAATGTCCCCTCAAAGCTTGAAAAAAACCATTTTTAAAGAATCGAAGTCTAAAATTAATGCTAAATACTATCATAATAAAGTTTTGAAACACTTGATCAGAGAAAGTAAACGTCTTTACACTCAAGGAAACTTTGTTTTTCACCGACATTGTGAACCAAATCATACTTAAAATCAACTATAAAATGACTGAAATATTAAAAAATAAATTTTCTTCCTCCTGATAAATGACTATCACTATCCCCTGTCTGTGTTCCGTGTGATTATTCTGTATGAGGATTCAAAAACAATTAAATAGACGTAAAGTAAGAGACTTTCAAAAAAAGGGCTTCAAAAAGCAATTTAAGAAAATTGGAAAAATACCCCAAATGGTCGAAAAAACTATCTTAGCTTATCCGAAACGCTTACGTAAAGTGTATTGTGCTAGAGGAAATTACAATGAAAATTCCATGTAAATAACTTTATTTAATGAAATGTTATGATCCTCTAAAATTGGTCACACTATTTATGAATTAACCGGTAAAGGTCATCAAAAGTTTTCGTTTATGCTTTGGTCATTTAGTTAATTCCATTCGCTTTCACAATGAAAAAATATTTTTGCTGTGCTTGCAAAAAATATCTTCTCAACATGTATGTTGGTCATTAATAACATTCCAGTTGGAATGAATCATATGCGAAGAAATCATTTATTTAATCTGAGAAGATTAAAAGACCAAAATGTTTTGGGGAATTTTTTCGACTAAAACAATTACTCCTCTCTAAAGAGAATGATCTTTTCTTTCATGACTACTGAAAATGATTATTTTTCAAGAACGTGGAATTCCAGATCAAATTACATAAATCTGTTGTGTTCTTAGGAAACGAATCAATATAACAATTTCTGGAATAGAAGCATCTTTGACAAATAAATCAAAATGTGCATGGATAAATAAAGGAATTTCGAAATGATTTAAAAACTTTTATAATCGTTCATAATATATCAGACCTAACACCTTTTACATCTGCAGAAATAAATAAAGAGCATTTGTGAGAAGCATTTCATAGCGGATGATAATTTTAATGTTCATATTTTATATGAGTTTTAATTCTGATAAAAATGAAGAATTTCGACTGTCCCAAAGATAATCAAATAATTCAAAATTCCGCTAATTTTATTTAAAAAAATCTCGATTGTTTTATGTCTACGTCAAAAAGTAAAATTTTGACTTGCGTTTATCTTTTAATGTGCGTCTATCTGCAATAAATCTTAGATCAATTCATGTAAAATAAATATCCATGTTAAGTGACCATCTTAAAATAATTTTTGCTTAAAACTTTGCTGTTAATATTGTTATACGGTTGGTCTAGTTTCAAACCATGAAAAGTTCCAGCAGTTTCTTTCCAAATAAATGGTAATTTATTCTGGAACTCTCATACAATATTATAAATTTACAGCAAACAGGAAATAATAAACACACAAGTACAAATCCACAGTTTATATCGATTCAAAAATCACTCAGATACTGAACACAATAATTCAAATTCGTAATCACAGTTTTGTGTAATACACATGAAACACACCATCACTGTCGAATGTTTTACTCCAAAGGTTGCTTTTTGTGGTGGGGCACCATCCTTATATAGGCAACGGAAAATCCTCTAGGAGCTTCTAAAATATTTTTGACAAACAATCATTTTAGATCTTCCCGGATTTTTCTAGGTGCATTTATTTTTAGCAACAAATTTGGCGACACATGACAACGAAATTTGTCCCAAAAGTTGCTAATATTTACTTGCTATGATTGAAAGGGTATTCTTTCTTTGCCTGCAAACGATATTTCCATTTACTGTACTCTTTCGGCAGAGAAACACAAAGTCGAAATTCTTCTAACAATACACATAAAAGAAAAGTAAACTTTGTACACTTTTGTTATGATAAATCTTTCAAATTTTTGATTTCAGAAGTAAGATGAATTATATTAGCTTTCCCTTATATTTTTAAGGTAATACTTTTGTGTATTTTGCATGTAATATTTTTAACTCGTATATATTGCTCAATGCAGAATTTTTTTATTGATGAAATGTAAAAAATCTGTAGTTATCATAATAATTTTCATTATCATAATAATGAAAATTAATAAAATTTTTGTGTTAGCCAGATAGGGTACTTACGTATTATCGCAACCATCGCCAACTCTTTCAACTCGCCAAGTTGGCAACCCCGATTTCTTATGTGTCATACACACTAAATTGGCATCCATGTGCTTCTTTTCAAATAATGTCGCTAATAGGTTGCGATAATACTTTACCCTAAATAGTTACAAAGAATAAAAGTACTTTTTTCCTTTTAAAGTTAAAATCAAGCATGTTTTTTTCAGTGTTCCACAGGTATGTTCTTCAGAAGTCAAGAATATCTGATGGGTTTGGAAAGAAGTGCGTCTCAGCCATGTAAAAACAAAATAATTGTACACAAAGTATTTAAAAGTCTTCAATGAAATACAATTGAAAGTATTTAAAAAATCAAGCTTGCCAGAAATCAAGAACAATGACACATAGGATAATTTCAAAAATTAATTAATAACATCCTAACATTTAAGGTATATTTAACAGAAAATTATTACAGAACTATTATCAAACTTATGGTTTGTGAAAATAATAAATTAATTCAGTAATTTTTTTCAGGAATATACGTGCATTAATGTATAGTATACGGGATATAAACTACATTAGCAAAGGTGTTCTAATCCTACAACAAGTGAATGTATATTATCTGAAACTTTAAGAGTAAAATTATGCAATATAGGTTAAATATAAATTATCTTTTGCAATTTGATTAAAATATTCGAATCCAAAAATATAGCTTATAGAAATATTCTTGATTTTTTCCTCAATAAAAGGCTAAAAATAAAACAAGTGAGAAACTATATTATTTTACGACATAAGGACCTTTCTTTTAAGAATATATAACAGCTTCTCTAAATTGAATTTGAGTAGGGGTGATTATTTTTTACTTTTATCTTCCAAATTGGCTTTTACAAGAGCTCACTGCTTTGTTAAATATTCCAAAAACAATCCCAGAAACAAATATGGTCGACCATGTAAGCTTAGTAGCATGGTTACATTCACGTGCATATTCGTTACCATCACCCTCATTCTGACGACATTGGCGTCTTCTTTCCTTCTCTTGAGTCTTCATTCCAACGAATGGGAATATATGAGCTACAAGGTGGAACAAGTGGAAGAAATCGCTCGAAGGAACAACGCCAGTCTTCAGTGGCTTCCGGGAGAAGTTGCAAGAATCGAATGCTCTGATGTACACTTCGAACAATCTTCTGAAGTTACGAATAAAACCCAAGCAGTGGAGAGCAAGAATGTTGTCTTCTATCTCATTCCTGCTTATGGTGGAGTAAACAAATTATGTACAGATATAAAAGGTAAGGTGATTTTTCTAAAATAAAAAAATTAAATTTACAAAATTGTTAATATGATTTATATTCTGCCTAATTCAATCATGATTATGTTTTGAATTCTAGAAAACTTGCACTCAGCATTCAATTACCGTATTTACTCGAATCTAAGCTGGTATCGATTCTAAATCACATCCCGAATTCTCAAAATATTTTTGTAAAAAAGTACTGTTATCGATTCCAAGCCGTATCTCCAATTTTCTATTTGTTTTTGAGAAAAAATAAATATTGTGTAAAAGGTTCATGTATATCCGATACTTAAGAAATTTTAAAAACTTTTAATGAGAGAAATAATAAGATAATAATTCATTTATTTTACAAGTATTAAAACTTTTAATACATACGTTAACCTGTAATTACTCTAACCGTCAGTATTATGTTTCGAAAATGATTCGTTACTCCCATTGTCACAGCTGACTTCGGAATTGGTTCCGGTGTCGCCATATTCCCACGCGGTGTTGTCTTCCATGCAACATTTATTTAAAAGAAAGCATTACAGAGGAATATAAAAGAATTATTAAAGACTTTTGAACAATTATAAGCAAAAATTATTTCAATTTATTTGCACCATCGACGTATACTTGTTTTGTCCGTGTCCAATTTTTAGTGGTCTCTGCTCTGTTTCCGTTTTTTTTTTTTTTATGCATAGAAAATTGCCTCCCATTTCATGATTGCGTCTTAGTGAACTCGTCTTGATACTATTCTCGATATCTTTGATGTTCAGATGATTAAAAGAAAGCGTATACAAAAAAAAAATCTCCTAAATACGAGCATCAACAATGTTTAAGATACTAGACTGAATACTGGAGATAAACTGCTGAATGGGATAAGTGATCGGTTCAAGTGATCAGAATGGACAATGACATTTTTCGTTTTAAAAAAAAATAGAAACTCAATTTCTCCCATCCATCAATACATTTTGCCTTCTATTTTAAGGCGCACTCAATTTTCCCTAACATTAACACTGGAAAAATATTACGACTTACAGTTATATTCGAATAAATATGGTGTCCATCAAGTTTGAATCGACAAAGCTTAAACGTTCTACAGAGCACAGCAGACATAGCAAAGGTTTCTCTGGATTTCGATTTTCCTAAATTTTTCTAAATACTTTTAAATATACAGTCAGACCCCAATTTAACGAACCCCTATTTAACGAATTTTTTTTTTTTCTCGATTAAATGAAAAACTCTCTATTTAACGAATAATAAACCCCGAATTAAATAATTATTTTAACAGCGGAAAACCTTTTTTTATTAGTTTGTATTAGAAAAAATTGAATTTTTTTCTCCAATGACATATCCTTTTTTGTCCGTATCAAAAAAATACTTTTTTTTATAAGGAGCAAATTTCGACGAAATAGGATGCAAGCCATTATTGGACTTAACAGATGCAAATGAGTCATAAGTGTAACCAATCGAGTGAGTTTTGAATAGGACAAAAAATCCTTTTCTTATTTCAAATATCTCCCCAATGGAGTAGATATTTTAATATTTTAATGATTATGTTACAATTGATGAGACGGATTGCCTATCTGTGCAAATGAAGTTGAAGAAATTGTTGACTTGTTGAGGTTCAATGAATAGTGATTCTGATGACCAAATTGATAACGAATCTTCCATCAGAACCAGTGGCGTAACGGAGAATATTAGAGTCCCCCTGTGGTGTTAGGCCCTCAAGAATCCTTTGGGCCCCTAGAATCCTGGGTCTCCCGCGATATGCGGGTGTACGTTAAGCTACTGGTCAAAACTGTGTTTCAATTTCTAATGAAAATTTGTTTGAAAATTCTGAAAACATACCTTATAGAGCATGATGGAAAGCAAACAGTATTTTCTTCTCTGCATAAAGTCGAAGAACTCTTTCGAGTCAGAAATAAAAAAAAAAAAGGTTGTCAAACCTCTATTAGTATTTTAAAATTTCGAATTAATTGTTGCGTAATAACCCATAAACACTATTTTTAGCTGTTAAATGAATGTCTATTTTCTATCTATGTATATTTTTGTGTAGATGCTTATTGTAGAATTTCCTAAAGGTTAAGTGCCAAAAACATTTTGTGTAGACACCGATGTTACGAACAAAATGTTTGGTCCCGATGAATTCACTAATAGGGGTCCGACTGTATCGTAAAATCCACTAAAAAATAATTAAACAAGATTTAAAAATATTTTAAGAAATTAGAAGAAAAATACAACCAAATACAAACCTTCAACATTATGCTTTTTAAAAAATTTTATTACATTTAAATTACTAGTATAATTATCTAGATTTGTGGCTGTATATAGTTTCCACAACAAATTTCCATTTCTAAATTAACCCTCTAAGCGGTCTGCACTTAAAGTCTTGCCATTCTGGAGATGCTTCTTAAAAGCGGTTGAGCCGTATTTTTAAGAATGCGGCTCGGCCGCTTTTGGGAATCTTGCTTGAAGGCAGAAAAGGCATCTCTGGAATGGCGGAATTTTACGCCCAGACCGCTTGGAGGGTTAAAAAGAGGCTACTGAACGGGATCTTGTTTAATCTCTAATTTGAATGCTATGGACAGAAGGCAGAGACAAAATAGCTCAAACCGTTGAAATCTGTTATTGATAAATGCAATTCTGACAACGTTTCTGATTTCTTTCGGTTTTAAGCACTCAAATATTTCATCAAAAGTGTTCGAAGACAGATGTTTGTAACGGTTATAATTCCCAATATAAATATGAAAGGAAAATGTACTCGTATGAAAGCTTGCAAGTGAAGTTGATAGATTATACAAATTTTTATTAACAAAAGGAAATTAAAAGTATCAATATATTAATACCCCGAACTTACACAATGGGTTGGACAGAGTGATAACCGAGTATGTCAAATTCGCGTAAGTCTGGGTGAATAATTTCGCTTTAAGGTATCCGACTACTTGCGACAACTTTTTTTGAAAGAATGAAGATATGGGGATTTTTTTTGTGATTTTTAGGTTTATTTATTATTTTAAGCAACAAATCGTAAAATTGAAAACAGAAAAAAAATTTATTATGATTAAAATGGGAAAAAACTGGTAAAATGTACAAAAAATTACATAACGGGGCCGCTCTGTACAAAATTTTTCGAGCAAATTCTCAATTTTCAATTTTAATGTGTTACTTTGTTATTCATGTTGGAAATGACTTTTAGGATAATAGATATTTTAATTTTTACAAAAACTAGAACCCTCTATCTTAGTGACTATATGAAATTGGGTAAAAACAGTGATTATATTCACATAAAGGACTGTAAATTTTGAAATAATACGGTAAAAATCTGAAGAACAAAAAAATTTACTGTTATACAAAAATTTAAAAAAGTTTATTAAATTATTTTAAAAATTTTTTTGAGCAATGCTGTCCGCGTTTAAATTTTTTTAAAAAAACTTTTTTTTGAGAAAAGTTTTTAAAGTTTACATCAAAATTTTTTGGCATTTTTTAAACACTTGTATTTTTTTGGTTCTAGTGCAAGTGGAAAAAAAAATTTTTGGTTTTTTAATTAATAAGATAGTCTATAAAAAAAAAATTCATAAAACAAATTTGTCAATTTTAAAAAAATCATGTTTTTTAGGGTATTTTGGATACCTTAAATACATATAAAATTTTTTTCCCAGTTAGGTCCAGAGATAAAAGGGAAAAATAATAATTTAGAGCAAAAAACCCCCAAATAAAAAAATCGAAAACTAAAGGGTTTTTTGTTTAAAAGGGTTTTTCATAAACTTTTTAAAAATTTTTAGTTGGGGGTTGAAGTTTTTTTTTCTAAAAAAATTTTTTGTAGCATGTTTTAACAATTTTTTTTTCCCCTTTTTTTTGTTGAAAAGGTTTTTTCATGGAGTCCATTTTTTTAAAAATTTGCAGCTTTTTTTTCCAACAAAACCCGGGGGCCTTCTGTCGAATTCCCAACCATAAATTCGATCTTCTGATTAAACCCGGGTCAAAAAGTTTTTATTTCTTTAATGTCTTCCCTATGTATTGTCTATGAGCTCATCAAACTGTCACCCTCCTGATTGGGGGAGAAAAATCCAGCAGTTCTTGAACGTCATCACTACCCAAACTTTTGAATTTATTTGTCTGGCAAGATGGGACATTCTTTTCTGTCATTTTTAATACCCCTTCACACACTGGCACTTTTCCCCCACTTTCAGTGACCAAAAGGGGGGAAAATAAGACACATTTTTTCCCCAAACGTTTTTTAAAAGGGGGGGTTTTTTAATGCAAAAACAAAACAAAAGACGACCCCGGACGAGTTTAAAAAAATCGGGAAAACCCGAGTTCGCGTAAGTCGGGCGAGCGGAATTCGAGGTATTACTACATTTGTAAATCTAATTTTTCTTTATATTTTATTTTTCTTAAATTTCACGTGCAGTGCTTCTCAAATTTTTAAATACTTGCGACCCAATATTCAATCACAATTTTCATCGCCCCTCCATAAAATTGTGTTTGAATTTGTTTAAATACTACTTTGGGGCCCATAGCTACAATACAACCTTAACCTCCCACCGCTGGCGTAAAAACGTTTTTCTGGCCAATGGTAATTTGCCCCGGGCGTATATATCGCCCTTTTCGAAATACGATATTTTTTTGTTCACGGCTATCCATAAAATTATTCCAAAAGTTTTGGGAATGTAAAAAGGGGACTTTCGACATTGCAAGAATTAAATTTATTTCAGAGGATTTTTATATATTCCCCCCTACAGCAAATATGCTCGCCTAGTGGTTTTGGGGGAAGCGAATCGAAAAACATTTAATGGGCATTTAAGAGTTTAAATTAAAAAACGTACAAATTATCAAGATAAGTGTTAATTTTTAATATTATATAAAATTTTGCTAAACCCCATGTGGTCACTGTTAAATATTAAACTTGTGTTTTAACTTAGTATAGTTAAATTAATTAAAAAAATACTTTGGCACAGTACTTATTTTAATTTATAAGTGTATTATATCAGTGTAAAAAGTGTATTCTGTTTTTTTATGTTCAGTAAAATTTTTTTTAAAAAAAATCTTTTGTTTTCGACTTTTCAAAAGGCTAGTGCTCCCCCCCAGGGTTATCATGGCCCCCCTAGGGAAAGGGGGCCCCACAGTTTGAGAAGGGTTTTTGTAGAGTTTAACGTTAAGGGTTCCTGGGGGGGATTCGGGTTTGGTTTAATAAAGCCTCTTCTTAATGTAAGAAGTATTTATTTAGGTTAAGCGACACAAAGACAACAAATATCGCTTACAAAAATTAAGAGCGAAAAACTTAGACGGTTTTTCATAGCAATCATATTCCTTCCTCATGTGGTCTGTCCTTATTTATGTGTATTAGGTTTTACGGTGTTTTTTGCTTTTTGGGAAGGGCAGTTAAGAGTTATTAGAGGAGTGAAGGGGGCAGCTTTTTTTCAAAAATTCTTGCTCAGGAAAAAATATTCCTTGAAGCCGATACCAAAGGTGTTTATAAAACTCACATTGACTCGAATATTTTTTTTACTTCTATAATTAGCACCTTACTATACATTTATATCCTTTTTTCCCTCCTTTAAAGTATAATATTACAAACCGAGATGGAAAAAAGAAAATATTTTGTTTTTACCGTTGGACTAGACATTTATGCACAAGTGTATTTTCTGAGCACTTCATGAATATTCATGAAATCATTTAAGTGAAGAGGAAAACGTATTTGCCTTCATTTATTTATGTATTTCAACATTTTTATGAAAATGAGGAAAGTACGGAAGTTTATATGGCCTTGAAACACGTATTTAAAAGATTCTGGGCTTTTATAGAAATGGAAAGTGAATGGCGTAAATTATTTCCAACAAGTTGTAGAAATATACTGAGATATACTTTAGTACCTTAAAACCTTAAGGGATCAAATTTTGCCCAAAATGTTCCAAAAACACATTTTTTATTGCGTATATTTAAGTATAATACACTTAACGGAATACAAAAATGGAAGAATTTTATTTAAATATTCACTATTTTTTTATTTTATAACTGAGAAACACAAAAAACCCTAAATGTTTGCTTTCTATAAATACATTCTCAAAAGGCTAAAAAATGTCTATGTTCTAAAAGAATTTCTCTCATACTTACGAAAAAATTCATGTTCGTGCCTATTTTTTAAACGGGGAGGATTTTTGGTGCGTCCTCATGTCGGGGGAAAAGATTAAATTAGATTTTAATTTAAACCCCTATGATCAATTCACGCAAGATGTTAAAATAAGAGTTTTGTAAGGTGATTTCCATAAGGAAAATAAGTGATTTGATCAAATCCCTAACCTGTTTTAGTGAAATGATGAATTAATATTGTCAACAGTTTAAAAATTTTATTTAGCAAAAAATGGTGTATTTTTAAAAAGTAGAAATTAACAATAATCATTGAATTACAAATTATTTATTCAAAATTTAAATTTTAAAAATAATTAGATAATAAAGCTGGTATTTTTTTAAAGAATATTTGTAGTAGAATTTCAAACATTTTTTTGAAAAGTTATACGTTAATGTAGTACTTCAGAAATATCCGGCTTTATTTGAACACCTTTTTTTCAGTTATTTTTTCCCCTTTTAAAATAGCTTGGCGGGGTCAATTCCTTAATTTGTTTGTTTCTTTTTTCAATTTTTTACCAGTTTCAAATTTTTTTCAGGAAACAAAAGTGATATATCAATCGAAAAGTAATAATGAAAAAATATGCTAAAAAAACAAAAATGACATGTAGGTCATTTTGTTTGGTGTCATGTTAGAACCCGGGGGGTTGCCTGGCATGGACGAGGAGAGAGGGGGAGGTAAAAGGGAGTGGTAACAAGCGTAACCAGAGCTCTACAAATTCTGACTTTTCATTTCATCATTTCACTAAAATAGTTCAATTTGATCAAATCATTACTTCATCAAAAATTTTTTTTAACATCTTCCGTAAATTGATCATCCCCCCCTTGGGGAATTGATAAAACCCCCTTTTTACATTTTCCTGCGACATATGTATATATTCACACAATTTGAAGCATGGTGTAATTCTTAATTTTACATTGCAATAGGGACAGAAATAATATCGGTCTTTTTGGATTATCTTTCCATTTTCAATTCTTCTCAAGCAACTTATTGCACATTGCCTTGCCAATCCTTGTTCTTTATCGAATATTTTCTCGAATCTAAATTCCTGTCTTCCATGAAAACTTCCCGCCTTTACAACAAAGAAAATCCTGGTGAAGAAGTAATTCTCAGTGCCATGGACAAACTTCGTCTCTTAAAAGCACTAGAAGTAATAATATCTCTATAAGAGTTGAAAATATGTGCAAGTACGGACAAACCGGTTTAACCCAGCTTTCGATTGCCGTACGTGTACAGGCAAACCATTTACGGGGTTAAAAAGGAATTAGTAGTAGAGTAAATTTCAATTTATTTATTTGGCATATTTTTATATCTTGAAATTTTAGGCTGTGTTAAGTAACATAAACTGTAAAAAGTATCAATAACGACGTTATAAAATAGAAGTGAAAATAGTATCCATCTATTGCTTTTCCTCATTATTTACATGCATGTTAAGGTATCCGAGTACGTTCGGAACCGTGATTTTGCAAAAGCGTATAAATAGATAATATTTATGATATTTAGTGTCACTTAGATTAGAAAATGTATATAAAAATTTTTAAAAAAAGTATTACAATAAAATTTTTGAGTACAACATTTTGACAAAAATGAACATAGAAGACCCTTTTTTCAAAAAAATTCTCCTTTTATGAAAAATCTTCTATTATAAAAATTTTTGCCATATCCTCAGACCTCTGTACAGAGGCTCAACTAAAATTTTTTGGGAAATATAAAATAACTTGATGGGTTTATCCATTTTTTTGACAACAGAGGGGAGAAATTTTTAAAAAAAACACCGGGGTTTATTTCAATTGGTGGTAACTCAAAAATAATGTAAAATTTTCCCAAAATTTTTGTTCAACTCTCGGGGAAAGCCCCATTTTATAAAAGGGGAAAAATTTTATTATTTTGGGTTTTCTTATAAAAAAAGGGGAAACTTTTTTAAAAAAAAGATTATTCTAATTTAAATTTTTTTCCCAAAAAATATTATTTTTTAATTTAAATTTTTTTTTGTCAAAATATCTAAAAATTTTTATCATGTATTTTTAATTTTAACTGACACTAAATATCATGAAAATTATCCATTTAAGTTCTTTTTTAAAATCACGGTTCCGAACGTAGTTGGATACCTTAAGGCAAGTTCCAATGATGGATTACTTTGAAAATCTCGGACTCTCTCGGTCAACACGTGACAACACAAACACGTGATTTAAAACAGATATCAAACTAGTTGCACTTGTTGTTCTATTTATAAAACTTGGGTAACTTTTCAACTTTTATAATTGGGTAAAAATGTTCAATTGTTATAAAAAATGAATATCTTAAAAAGGTTTTAAAATTAAAAAAAAATTCTTATTTTATGCATGTACTTCTAAATAAAATGCATTTTGTCTACTTAAATGGTTTTTATTTTAAAATTTTATATTTTTAAAGGTTTTGAAAAATGAAAAGTTTGCAACAATAAAAACGAATGAAACTGATTAACCGGAAACACGATTACTTTTTTCGTTAAAATTTGAAAAATCCCCATGAGTATTTGAACTTTAAATTTGCTCAACTTCCAAAGTTTCAATATTCGCGACCCAATTTTCAATCATGATTTTCATCGCGCCCCCTGATACAATAACAAGTATTTAATTCAATAATACTATACTTCCTCGCTTAAACTGATACTACCATAACCTCTTTTGTGCCACCAGCATATGTAAACGTTTTCGCTCAGTCAAAGGGGTTAATTTCCCCGGGCATTTTGTATACGCCTTTCCGCGAAGGGACGATCTTTTCTCTGCCCTTTCTGTCCATAGAAATTTTTCTGAAGGCTTTGGGAAAGCAATAAGAGGACATTGGCAATGTTTGTGATTTATTTTTCCCAGATTAGTTGTTATTTGTTCCTTTTTTCCCCCCCCCAATACATCACATAAAAAAACCTAGTGAAAAATGGTTGGCAGGGGAAGGGAACTGAAATTTTTAACGGGATGGGGATTAATTAAAACCAAAAAAATTATAAAAGTGTTAATTTTTGTATATAATTTTATATGACAAGCCCGGGTCACTGGAAATTATTAAACTTGTTTTAACTTAGTATTTTTAAATTTAAATTATTAAAAAAAATACATTGTATAGCTTAATAATTTATAAGTGTAATATATCGTGTAAATTTTAATTTTATTTTTTTTTCCAGAATGTTTTTTTTTTTCACTTTAAATAAATTCAAATTTTTTTAAAAATAATTTTTTGTTTTGACTTTTATCCGCGCCCCAGAGTCCACCCCCAAAGGGGGCCCCCCACAGTTTGGCCGGGGATTGCTAAAAATCCCCGGGTTATCATTATCGTGACATGACGCAATAAATTGAGTTTCATTGACGATGCTCCTAATTTTTTTACCCTAAGTGACAAAGTGGTAGGGTGAAGGGAAATTTATGAAATCACCACTTGCCCCAGTTCCTTATTCCTTTTTCCCCTTTTTAGTAAATAATTTACTTTTTTCGTTTTTTTCGACTAAAATTTACAGTACTTTTTTCTTCTGAATGCCTTCATATCATAAATCGTGAACTGTTTTTTTGTTTGTTTGCTTAAGTTTGCATTTGTCTTTTTAATTTGATATCAAATCTTTCAAAATATCTTCCTCCTTTCTTAAAAAATTTCTTTTAGCATTCGATTTTTTTGGGAGGTTCCTTTGTGTTTTCAATAAAGATGATGAACATAGCTTTAGCAATTTCATACTTTTATAACAGGTTACAGATGTAAACTGAAAATGCATGATGTACTGAGATTCATTTTAGAGGGATTTTTTGAAATGTATTTTATTAAAACGTTAAACACTCTGTGCTTAATATATTTTATTTTAATTTAACTTATATTGATATAATTGAAGATTTTCTACTGGTTTTCTGAAACAAAATATCAGTTGTGCGTTTTCGGTAGCCGAGGGTCGTTATAAAGTTCGCAGCCGGCAATGTTCCAGCTGAGTCGCGCTTGTTCGAGTCCTGATTTTGTTGATTAACCACCGTGTAATAGATGCACACAAAAATTAAGTGACGGTAAATAATAAAAATAAGTAAGAATAAATCACAACAACATGAGATTCAAATTCCTCACTTTGATGTGGGGCAAAAAATAAGAAAGTCGAACGTGTATCGTACACGGTCTGTCACCAAGAGCCATTGAGTTGCTTTGAAAAGGAGTGAGTGCTTGTTAACGTCTCAGTTAAGACACTACGAGGGCTATTGGCAAAGGACTTCAAAATTTTGAACCAAGTGGGATTAGCAATCGAACCCGTGACACGGAGACATTGGTCACGAGTTCGTGGACATTATCACTAGACTTCCATGACCACCGTGTTCCTTCGAAATGTGATATTCATATACAAAATAATCACTCAATCAATTTTTGATTTTTCTCACAGTTTAGTAATATTCTAAAACAGGGATCAGTAACCTTTTAGCTGTGGCGTGCCAATCTACCAATAGGATTCCGCGTGCCACATAGTGGGATATTTTTTAAACAAACCTATTCCCATGATAATAAATGCAGAGTTAGAGAATAAAGTTTAATAATATAGGTTTTATTATAAATTAATTTTGCTTCATTTAAGGATAGTTGTTAACATAAAAATAAACAGCACAAAATATAATTATTTCCTCAACAAAAGTAAAAAAAATTGTAAACATATATTATGCATTTTCAAACACATTTATTAAAAAAAAATTAAAAAAAATTAAAAAAAATAACAAACATAAAAGTTACACTTCATTTTAGTGTAATAAAAACTTTAACTTGCACCTAATTCTTGCACTGTTACACACACACACACACATACACACACACACACACACTTTCATATCAGAGGTTTAATTTGTGACTTTCAATTTGATACGATTCTGTTGTTAAACAATTTATTCAGTCCACTCAAAATTGACAAATTTGTAGAGTATTGCAAAGTTCCACTGCAATTGTACAGCGGGCCATAGGTTTTTTTTGCCGCCCCCTGTTTTAAAATCTTCTTAAGATTTCATTAACTTTTTTGGTTTGGAATTTTTAGTCAGTCGATTTCTAGAAATGTAACATGTTAATTTTTTTTTTCTGGAAAAAAGTCGCGATGAAAAACGAAAACGATTTATTAACGATTTTCTTTGCCTACATAAAACCAGCTACAGGCATTTCGAATCCAGCAAACTCGTGGTCATTTAAGTGTTCCCGAAACGTTACGAGAAATTGCACTACATGGACGAAGTAGGTGATAATCCAAATTACAACCCCTTAAATCCTGAACAACTTGAAGAGGTAGAAGGAAAAAAACCTATGAAAGTGCATTCATCAATGAACATAAAATCTCAAAACCCATTTCTTACAGTGAGTGCTTTATTGGCGAGTTGGTCAGCTAATTTTCCTAATGGACTGTCTCGTGGAATGCGACAGCTGGAGGCCTCCATGGTAACCGGGGTCCAAACACTCTGAATTAAACAGTTTCTTGAGAACCAACAAATTAAAAAAAAGTTTTTAACTTTTGCGTACATTTTTTTTTCATATATTGTAATGGTATTCATTCATTTATTTGATGAAGGGGCGGTTTCTTGCGGCGAAATTGTGCTAAAAAATTCAAGTTAATTTCTTAATTTCCGTTTTTCTTTGACTGGTAGTTTTATTAAAATTAAGAGCGAAACTCACTATCCAAAACTTGAAATCTTTATGGAATAAAAGCAGGCTTTTATGAAAAAGAGTTCTAATTATGTTGAGAATCGTATTGTGATGGAAACGAAGTACATCCCACTTTAATGAAAGCAAACGAAAAGTACTCATTTTCTTTGTCTTCCTTTTTTGAATTATACACATTTTTAATTAATTTCATGTTTTGAATTTGTTGCTTTAGTTACACAAATGACCATTTATAACCACAGGTGAGTGAAGTGATAGCTGCTAATTTGCACATTAGGATTTCGGGAGACTAATTTAAAACAAATTATTATAGTTTACCGCAACAGGTATAAAGACATACTTACACCAAGTCTCAGTTTTATCAGCCTGCATCTTCCGGGCAATTAAAATCAGCATTATCGCTTTCAACCAATAATTAATATCTCAATAACTTTGAGCATTCTTAATTTATCTGTGTATGGAAAAACATTTTTTAAATATTCCTTCAATTTAATGTTATCATTTTTCAAGTGAACTACTTAATGCAGTGCTTCTCAAACTTTCTATATTTGCGACCCAATATTAAATCATAATTTTCATTGCCCCCCCCTCTTTATAAAAAATAACTGTATTGTTCAAAATACTATATTTTTACGCTATAGCTCGAAAAAATTTTTTTTAACCTAATGCCAGGGTATATAAACGTCTTGCTCAAAGTGTAATTCCCCCGGGACTATAAAACGTTTTTCCGAAGTAGGTCTTTTCTGTGCACAGCTTTTCATAAAATTTTTCCCGAAGGTTTTGGGAATGGAATAAAAGGCCTTGACAGCGTTTACAAGGATTCATTATTTATTTCTTTTTTTCCCGTGCCCCCCCCATCCTAACTTTGAATGAAGTTTATACTAATATAAGTGTTAATTTCTGTATTTAATTTTTTAAAACAACCCATGGGGTCACTGGTAAATTTTTAAATTTGTTCTTAACTTGTGGTATTGTTAAATTAGTTATAAATAATTGTGCAACCTGATACATTTATGGTATTTTTTTCAGTGTATTTTATTTTTTATTGCATCAGAATATATTTTGTTTGCTTACTATCAATCAATAAATAATTTTTTAAATTATCCTTTGTTATTGACTTTTCAATATGCTCGAGCTTCCTTCGCAGAGTTATCAAGCCCCCCTAGGGGGCGTGCCCCTCAGTTTGAGAAACACTAACTTAATGTTTTGGGTAGTTGGAAAATATCAAAAAAAACTAAAAAAAATTTATTTTTTTTTTTCCCAGGGATTTTTTTAAATTTATGATAGTCTTAAGCCCTACAGGACGTAGTGTGATAATTAATTCAGTTAATTTACATGCCTAAAGGAAAATACCATTTTAGCCACAACTTTATGTTCTTAAAAACTGCCCTGTTTACACATTTCAAAGATGATGTAATACTACACCATCTACTGATTCTGACCAATCACTGTATTACGTCTACACAGTACCCTTTTTCAAAAAAATTTTCTGAGACAGTACCAGTCAAAATAATTTATGTTTTTATTTGTTTTTTTATAAAGCATTCTGTAAGTAAAAGTCGTTGACCAGCTATTGTCTTTTCAAATTTAAAAAATTTGAATTTTGAAGTTTTTCAAACCCCCATATATATATATAAAAATTTTAAAAAATTTTTTTTAAAATTTTGGGGTCATTTTAAGTGGTTTTTTTTTTTTTTTTGGATTATTGTAAATGGGTTGAAGGATTTGAAAATCTGTTCCCTTGTTGAATTTTAATAATTATTTTCTTACTAAAACCTTTAAAAAACTTAAATTTTTAAAATTTTAAAATTCAGCTTTTTTAAAAAAAAAATTTTTGGAACCCCCGGATCTAAGTCCATCCCCAACTTTTATAAGAGCATACTTTTGGGAAATACATAAAAAAAATTTCAAGATTCTATCTCCAACAAAAAAAGCCCGGGGGATTTAGAAAGCCCCTTAATTTTTAAAAAATTAAAAAAATCCGGAAAAACGCATTTAAGTTTGTAAAGGCATAAAAAAAACTTATAATGCTGTAAAACAATTTTTAATATGTTTTTTTCCCCCCAATGTATTTTCACATTAAAGCACTACTTTACTTAAATATATTTTGAAAACTTTTTTTTATTTAAAATTTTTTTACATAATTTTTTTGCATTTGTTCCCGACGACGGGTTATTCAGTTTAAATTTTAAACCCGTAATATTTTCACAAATTTTTTCCCAAACATAAAGTTTTAGGAACCCCATAATAAATAATACTAACTTGCTTTAAAAAAAAACCATGTTTTGTAAAAAAAAAAATTTTAAATTTTTTTTCCTTTTTTAAATTTGGGGGAGTTTGTAATTTTTGGATTTGTTGTACAAGATTTTAAAAAAATCCTATAATATTTTAAAATATTTCAAAATCCAGTATGTTTTATTTAACAATGGAGTTTTAAATGATGGAAATATTCATTTAAAAATCTGAAATTACTTGTTTTCGCGCGCGGGAAGTCTGTTTTCAGTATTAACTCAAAACTTTTTAAAGTTTTTAACATTTTCAGTAAAACCTCCTTTCCCTTTAAAGGGCATTGACGAAACCAGTTTGAGGGGCCCTGTATAAAAAATTCCTTGAGGCCCCTTTTTGGGAAAAGTAATAAAAAAAAATTATTTCAAAAGTTTAAAAATGTTAAAATTTTTTTTACCCCCGTTAGGGCCCGTATCATAGATATGGCGGGAACTACCCCCCTGTTTTGAATTATTTTTTTTAATAAACCTGAGAATATTTTTAGGCCATGGAAAAGCCAACGGGAAAAATTTTTGATGAAAAAACTTCAAAATTATAAAAAATTATTTTAAAAAAAAAATTGGCCCTTGAAATCAATTTGAATTAAAAAATTAGAAAACCCTAAAAAACTCAAACGTAACCCAAAACAGAAAAAATTTTTTGGAATGAAAATTAAAATTTAAATAATTTTTTTACACTGAAAAAAGTTGATTGTACTAAAAAATTTTTTTTAATTACTTTTTTAAAGAATTTTTAAAAAGGGGAAACCAAAACCCAAAAAACTTAAGCCCGGGAAAATTTTAAATACCCTGAAAAACCATTTGTTTTTCAAATCTGGGAAATTTTGGAGGAAAAGTTGCACAATGATAGGGACCACAAGAAAAAAAAAAAAAATCGGTATTTTTTGGGGGATTTTTGTGGGGAATTTTAATTGGAAATAAAAAATTTATTTTTAAAAGCTTAAAAACTTAAAGAATTGAAAACCCCCAAAACCTTTTTATTCGACATCAAATAAGGGAAAGGGAAATAATAGGATTAGTCCCAAAATATTTAGAACTTTGTTACAAAGCTTTTAAAAGGGGGGAAAAAAAAAAAAGGGGAGAGAGGGAAAAAATCTAGTTGTGAGATATTATCATTCATTACATGTTACCACCAATAGTAGTTCAAATGGAGTGTTAAAAAACATCAAAAACCCAAAAATTTAAAATTTTTTAAAATTTTTTTAAAAATTTTTGGGTTTTTTTTACATTGGGGAAAATTAAACCCCTTTTTTTCAGTGGAATAAAAATTATTTTTTTTGATTTTCACCTTTTTATGTAGAATTTTATTTTTCTTATGAACAAAGAAATAGGAAAAACCCCCTTTTTCAAAAAAAAAGCGTAATGCAAAAAAATGACGTTTTTGGGTTGGGTTTTTAGATAAATCGGGAAAAAATTTAAAAAATTTAACCCTTTATTTTTCTGTACAACGGTAATGGAAATTTTATTTTTTTAAAAAATATCCGACTTTGGGTTTGGAACCGTGATTTTGAAAAGCGGGGTAAATGGATAATTTTTATGATATTTAGGCCCCTTAGGGTTAAAAATCATGTATAAAATTGTTTTAAAAATTTTTCAAAAATTATTTAAATACAATATTTTTCCAAAAATTAACTTAGAATAATTTTTTTTAAAAATTTTCCTTTTTGGAAAAAAGGGTTTATTATAAATTTAAAATTTTTGCCTTTTTATGGGTCAAATTTTCTACAGAGTCTGAACTAGAAAATTTTTTAAAATATATAACCTTTGAAGTGGGGTTTTTTCATATTTTTTCGACAACAAAAAGAGAATTTTGGGAAAAAAACCCCCAATAAAAATTTTAATTGGGGGTAACTCTGAAAAAAAAATTTTAAATTTTTCAAATATTCCCCTTGAACCTCTGTAAAAGAGGTCTGAGCTATCAGGCAAAAAAATTATTAAATAGGCCCTTTTTTCGGAGAACATTTTGAAAAAAAATTTTTTCTGTTAATTTTTTCCAAAAAATTGTATTCAAATAATTTTTTGGGCAAAAAAGTCCTTAAAACAATTTTATGCATGTATTCTAAACTGAGTGAACTAAATATCGTGGAAAAATTTTTCCCCTTTTTGGGTTTTTAAAAACGCGGTTTCCCAAAAAAAGTCGGATACCTTAATTTAGATTTATTTGTTTGATCTGTTCATTGAACAAAATTAGTCTGAACCAGATAATTTTACATGCACACGGCTTTTTTTTTTACTTAAAAGTAAGTTTTGTCTCAATTTAAATAATTTAAAACCGGAAATTTAATTCGGGGAAAAAAAATCCGAGGAGATGAATAATTCCCTTATCGATACGAAGATTTATTATGCCAGCTGTCAAAAGTTTTAAACTACCAAAATACTTAACTGCTCACAGAGAATATAAGTCATTTTTCTGATTCTTATCAAGCTTTTAAATCTACTTACCGCATTTTTTTTTTTATTAAGGAAAGGGGCAACCTTTTGTTCGGGGTGATTTTGTGAATATTATGAAAAAAAAACAAACATCTCGGTGTGTGTTTAAAGAGAACAAAGGGCGAAAAAAACGTGAATCAATAAATATTGCAGCTGATTTCATTCTCTGCGCAGCACCTTCAAGTCTGGCATTTAATATTCTTTTTACATATGTTCAGCTTACAATTTTGTTATTGCTACTTCTCCTGTTCTATATCACTATTAAAATAGAGGTAGTTGAAAAGTAAATACATTTGCTTCTTTGACAAAAAGTTTGATTTGTTGAAGAAATTTAAATTGATATATCTTTTTTTTTTAAAGTTGTGTTTGCTGTTTGGGTAACTTTTAAATGTTGTTAAAAAAAAACAAATTATATATGTAAGGGTGTATTTATATAACGTTTTTTTTATAAAGGGGTTTTAAAAATTTTTTCTAATTTTTTCAATATATTTTATCAATCACTTTTAATTTGACAAACTATTTACTATTCAGATACCTGTTTTCTCTCAGCCATATTCGCAAACGTAATATTATTCCTATAGAACTCTTTAAATACTTGTCCAAATATAAAATGATGCATTATTGAAATCCCATAAAATGCAACTCGAAAGGAAAGAATAAAAAAGTTTCTATCTGTTTATTTTTGCTCCTAAATTTTCAAAGGTATTGTTACATGCACTTATGTTTTGCAAGTTTTTCAGATCTTAAAAGTATTTAAAAGTATAAAATAAACAAACTTATTTCATTCTTTCGGAAGCATTTTATATATATAGCTTCTAGATAAATTCATTAATTTTAGTTCAAAAACAGTCAGCGTCACTTTCCCCTTACCGATGGGCGGATTTATTTGTTTGTGGCCTTTAAAGAGGGTCAGTGAATCCAAAACCGGGGATGTCTGGCGTGGGTTTTTAAAACCTTTGCGCCGAAAACTGTGTTAAGGAAACACTTAAATCTATTGTTGTTCACAAAGTCCTCACATTGGTTGGTGTACAAATTTTGAGAATGGAGTGGCAGTTCAAGCGTCGTCCTCATCACATGACCGAAGTTCAAAAGTAGGAGCCAGTTGCCAATGAGTATCTTTAATTCGATTTTATTTTAAACTAAGTTGTGCTCTGGATCAACATGGGAACTATTGTCAATGGACTTCGTAATTTTCAGGCACTGTTACCTCTCACCAAATTTCCCACCACCAAAAAGGGTCTTTTTAGCCTCGACAATTTAAAGTCATCAGCCCTGTTTTGGCGTGTCTTCAAAGCTTGATTCGACACTGACTCGACAACGTCGGCCCGAGTTTTTACCCTGACTTTGGACCGCAACGGTAGCTTAAAAAGGGGGGTAAAATAATCAATTACCCATTATTTATACATTAAATTGGCGCGTCACAAAAAACAATAAGTTTTTTTTTGATATTAAATTTTTTTTAAAAAAATGGTTCAAAAGTCAAACAAATTTCCCTTTTTAAATACAAAGACTACATATATATTAAATATTCATTCCTCTTTAACATTATATCAATGTTTGCTAAAAAACCTGAATCTTTAAAAAGTCCAAGAATTTTAAATTATTAATTAATTTATTATTATCGTGACGAATATAGTTCTTAAAAATAGTTTCTCTTAGAATAAATACATTTGAAGAGGTACCTATTTTTACTCTATTATCATTAATGAATAAGTTTTTTTTTAAAGGAAAAGAAAAGAAAAACCACATTACCGGATTTTGACGCGTGATAACCCGGACATTTTGAAATCACCCTAGATTTTCTATAAAACCTGGACCACATATCACGCGATTTCTAGAGTTTGTGATATATGTATTTTTACAGTCTAATTTCCGGATTAATAATGGATTAAATGTATAAATTATCGTTTTCGCTTGGCATCATATTTACTTGTACAAGTTTTACTCGTATAAATATAACCCATTAATTGTCTTAAAAATTAAATTGCTTTGCGAGAATCATGTTGTGATGTCTCTCGCGTTCTTCTTCTAACATAACTCCTAAGTTCTTTGACGGCCACGATTAATGGCAAAACTTTTCCAACCCAATACCAAGAAGAGAAACAAAACGAAATGCAAATGGGATATATTTTAAAAAAGGATAGAAGGTTTGGTGAGAAAAAACGAAAAGCCTAGAATAACTTAGTGGAATTGTTCGGAATAAATGTTGCGTCCTACAGCTCTGGAAGAAGGATGCTCATCGCAATTGAATATAATAAGGATTAAGAAAGCCCGAGTCTTTCACCACAATGAACATAATAGGGAAATTTTTTCAACCCAGGGAAAGGAAAGGTGACTCTATGGTAATATTTTTGTATAGGGAAATTAGATTAGACAGTTAAAATTAAAAAATTAAAAAAAGTGATCTAGTTGTGCGTCTGACTTTAATTTAAAGTTTAATTGGGGGTTTTTCTCATTTAAGAAAGGGTTTTTTGAATTAAGTAATTTGTTTTCAAAAAGTTGTGTTAAAATCCAAAAAACCATCTTTTTGATAATCCCCCACCTCTACCCGGGTCACGTAAACATGGCTATCCCCGGATGGCTATGTCTCAATGTAAGCTAAATAAATCTATGACAAACGATTAATGATATTATTCAGTTAAAAATAGTCTTCTTAAAAAACAAGCATATAATTTGCTAATAGATACGCTTTAAAAATTTTCAAGTCTAAAATAAATTGAGATTGTGACAAAAAAGGAGGATGCATTAGCCGGGGGTTGGGAGCAAATAGCGGCCCACGTGCCACATCAAGACCTCCTGAAGTTGGCCACATGCAGCCCTCCAAGACAGTTGGAAAATGTAATACAAAATGTTCTCAATTTTTAATCGACATAATTTTGAGAAAAAGTTTTCTTGAAAGAAGGTCAAAAAGGAAAATATACAAAGGTTAAAAAGTAACCCCAAATTTGGAAAAACAAATCAAGACAGAGGGGGAGGGGAATTTATTTACATATCAAAGGTACAGCTCTCCTCTATTTTTCAACATAATGTTCCCCATTATTCGAGCACTTGTCGTTTAGTTTTACCATTACCTTCTGTATAGAAAATGGCTGCCTGCGATTTAAACAATGTGCCCGGGAGTTTTTTAAACAAAGCGTTTTCCGGACGTCTCGTACAAAACTGAGGGCTGGGGAGCCCAGTGGTTGGTATGGGACCATGGCAGGAGTCATGAGTTCGACCCGACCACTAAAGACCCCCGGAAGGGCAGCATCCAAATCTGTCGAGAGCGAAACGTCCCCCGTTGGTGTGGTGTGGTGTTAAAAGGGGGGCCAGCTGGGTGTCGTCCCGTCCTTTACCATGGTTCAAAATTACGTGGTCCCTCGCCAAAGCCTCGTGTAGCTGAACCAAAATTAATATTCACTCACTCACTCACTCACTCTACAAAACTTTGTAGAAATGTTTGGAAAGGGTTTTGAAAGTTGGAAGAAAAAATGAAATTTTGAGTTTTTCATGGGATTTTTTATGGTGCAACCACCCCGTGATTTCTCATGGATGTTTGCTCTTCCGTCCTGAAAAAACGTATCCATTTACGCATAAACCTTTACTCATGATGTTTTTCCCAAGGGCACACAATTCCCATGGATATCCACCTGACGGTTTATTTAAAAAAAACCCACCCCCCACCTCACATTTCGCGGTTTTTTTAGCGGCATACATTTTTTCAAAAACTTTCAAACTGTTTGGGCCACAAAACCTCACAGCCGACTGGAAGCTTACTGAACCAGAGATTGCTCTTGCATTCAAATGAGGGCGCTCCGAACCGTATTTCCAGCACCACGCCCGAACGGCGGTTAGTTTTCGAGTTGTCTTTGTAGATGCAAGTCAGATGACATAAACTTGCAGGGTATAATGAGAATTTCAAGTAATCTCACTTTTGATTTAAAAAAATTTAGAAGAGTGATAGGGTACATTTGTCCCATTAAACTGATTCTAAAATGAGCTTGCAGCTGTAGAGAATATGAAATTATCACAATGAATTAAATAAAACTGCCACTATTTTGTTTAACTTATATTTATTAATTTTTATGGTACAGTTTATACCTTTTCTGAAATAGAAAGTTAATAAGAAAATGCAATCCTTTAAAAAAAAAGCCCTCCTGTATCCTCTACTCCCACATTATTGCTCTCAGGCCAAAACAATTGTCCACCCTTGACATAAACATTTTTAAATATGGGGATGTTAACGATTCAAAATTACAATGATATTAAAAATTATTCTAAGAGGTTTTACACAGAAATATGAAATAATTCTTTAAATTTTTTCTGTTTTACTTTTATATTCTGTGAATAAAAACATTTACAGTTTTGAAAAAAAAATTTTATTTTGAAACAGCACTAGAGAACCTTATTCTCGTTGCTATTTCTAAATACGATTTCTATTATTAAGTATCAGTTTTATCAAAATTGAAAAGTTAGGAGATTATATTGATTATGATAAAACAAAAAGATAAAATGCATTTAGAGAACCACTATTATAAATCAAACCATGAAAAAACCCATAATATAAAGAAAATTGCTAAACCTTTTGACAAGAACGAATTTCAATATTCGTTTTAAACCCAACAATTGTGTAGTAAAATAGAACATTGAAATCCTATAATTTTAATACGTTTTATAGGTATTACTCCATCTATTTTCACCCAGACATGCTTTTAAAAAAAATCCTAAAGGAGTTTTACACTTTTTAAAAAGTTCGATTATTGAGTGCTTTAAAGTCTTATATTTTCTTCACTTTGGAGGAAGTAAAAAGTTAGACTCACGCATAGAGATAGAGATTAGTTTTTGGACTTTCTTCATGAAGGACAAGTCATAATTATGCATTTAAACTGTCGCTTTTTTCAAATATTGTTCCTACTGAAAACAATTGGTTCTATCCATAGTTTTCTAAGTGTTTTAATCAAAAGATCAATCGATGTAGAATAAAAAAAAAACCCTCAAGACTTCAGCACATTATCTTCTACTTAAAAACCAACTACGAAAACATAAAACTCTTAATTTTCTGAGACACATCAGTCCCGAATTTTTACGGTCAGGGTCATTAATACTGTATTTATTTCATTAAAATTACAATTTGTTGGACTGGAAATTTCTTATTTAATTTTCCATTTACTGTTACAGCAGTACTTTTAAAATCATTAAGGTTATAATACCAGTTTTCTTTTTACGATCTTTAATGACATTGTATACAGTAATCATTAAATTTCATGATATCCAACAGATTTTTTCCCAAAATAAAAAGTCCTGTCGCATTATAAGCAAATTATAAGATGTGAATTCCAATTTTATTTGATTAATACTGTCGGGGCAGTTTTAATAAAAACAAAGCATGTCTCGACCCTCCAGTTGCTTGTGAATTCTGATGCACAAAGTTAACAGACATTTTAATAAAATCAACACCTTTATTTAACTTTCAAAAATTACTATAAAAAATTAACTAGCTCTTTCATGCTTGGTGGTACATGTGTTGTACTACTAATTCTTGTTCTTTTATTGTGTGGTTGGTACATAAAACGCACCACTTGTATGAATGCCTCAGAAAATGGTACTAGGTGGTACATTCCCTGAACCACCACAGAGATCAGTTATTAGTACTTACTCAAATTTCCAACACATGTCAGAAGCTAATTGTGTGCAATGGGTTTATGCAGTGGTTCAATCTTTGATCAGCGGTGAGTCTGTTGGGTTTTTTTGGAAGTGTGTTTTGGGGTATTTTTAAGGTATCCACTACGTTTGAAACCGAGATTTTTAAAAGGGCATAAATGGATAATTTTCAATATTTTTTTGTCATTTGATTAGAATACATGTTAAAATTTTTTGGAAATTTTTCAAAACAATTATTTAAATACAATATTTCGGCAAAAAAAACTTTAACCCTTTTTAAAATGTTCTCCTTTTTTTGAAAAATGCTTTTTTTATAATAATATTTTTCCTTATATAACTAACCTTTTACAGAGGGTCAACTATGATTTTTGAAAAATTCATTTACAAGGTTACAACCCATTGAAATAATTATCGGTGTTTTCTTAAAATTTCTCCCTCTGTTGTCGTAAAAGATGGATAAACCCCCCTTCTAAGTTATATATTTCAAAATTCTAGTTGAGCCTCTGACGGTTATGAGCTATAGACAGGGAAAATATTTTATAATAAACATTTTTCACAAAAGAAAAATTTAAAA
>BMAV01022990.1:0-24544 GCA_019973955.1 Trichonephila inaurata madagascariensis
TGAATTTTACTTTTCAATGTTTTTTAGAAAAAAAAATTTTCTGCTATAAAATATTTTTTTTCCTTTTGAAACCAAGCATTTGAAAGGTGCTCAGGTATATGTTTTTGCTAACTAATGCAATAACCTTTTGATGGCTAATACTTTGAGTTTTATCTTGGGGTTTGTGTAACTGTGACTGTCTGATTTTCTTCTTGCTGCAGTAGTGTTTGTAAAATAAAGAATATGTAGGATTTTAGTAATGTTTTAATTTTATGTGTAAAGAAACTCATGAAGTATTGAGAAAAATGTACTTCCCAAATGAAAATGTTAACATATTGAATAAAAAATTACGGATTTCAAAAGTTGTTTCACGATATCTTTATTATTTTTAATATAAAATATACATCGATAAATCATTTTTTAAAACATTTTTAATTCAGTTTTTTTAAAAAAAAATATTAACTTCATACTTTTAGCGTGCAAATTTCGACACTATTACGAGCAACATCTATGTGTACATATAATTCTACTTTCCAAAATTACATCATTTTCTGCAAAGCTTAATGTTCTTTATTTCACGAATTTTATTTTAATAATTTCCTCTAACTTTTATAACATGTTTAGTATCTTAAATTCAATTAAATCATAATAATTCAATTCATGAACTAGACCGGCTCGGTGGCGTAGTTGGTTTGACGCTGGCCTTGTACACCCCCAAGTTTACGGATTCTACCCCGTCCTAAGTCATTGGATTTTCATGATACAGAAAATCAACAGTGTTCGTGTCGTATGGTTATGTGACATGTTAAAAATACCTGGAGTGCCTGTTTGTCTTAGATGTTCTCGGTAAAATTAAATTCCTAGAGCACCTGCACATTGCCAGAGCTCAGGTTCCTTCTTCTGCGGAGGAAACCGTGTGTCAAAATTACATTGTGGCAATTGGTATCCACCTATATAGTGCCACACTACAAAGTTATACCAGCTCCCGGGGAATGTACTAGGTCTGCAATGGTAACTATTAATCCGCAGTCCTATTTGAAAACGATTATCACGAACATGTAAAAATAAAAATAAAAACTAATTTTGATCATTCTTACCAGCGCCTCACATTCAGAAGTATATTTATCAAATAATAACTTTGTTTGATGTTGTTCCAAGTTGATATTCGTAACAATCAGTTAATTCATTTATTTTGTAGAATTTCAAATATATAGAGTGTATAAAGGCATCAAACTTAATTACTGCCTAACTGAGCAACAGAAAATTCTCAGAAGTAAGTTTCTCAGAAGCTTTTACTCAGTAAACAAGTTAATAAGATTTCCAGGAAGTCCAAAGAAGGGAAGAAAATCTGCTTTCCAGGAAGTCAGCTACTTCTCTCTGATTTAAAATAAAGATCATATTCCCCTCAAATATCGATTACTATAGATAAATTTTGTCAACTACCGCATTTTTTCGCAAGTTTTATTTTTTTTAAAAATAAACTCAAAAGATTCAGAATTCGATTAAAAAGTTATACATACACTTAAAATTGAAAATAGAGTTCGAAAAGGTAATATTAGGATGAAGAATTGATTATCTATAACAAATTGATCAGTACGAGCTTTCTTGGTGAGCAATATTATGTCCCGACAATTTTCCCTCTTACTTAAAGAGCTATATAATTCTTAACACAATCATAAATTAGAATTAAATAATCTATGTGATTATTCCTATAAATATTTTAAATTTATCTTTATTATACTTGTGGCTAAATTTAATCGTTTAAAACTTTAGCATTTTTATACCTTTTATTGTATTATAAATGATTTGTAGGAATTTGTTTTTGTGAATGGCAATGTTTTGCCAATAAATGCTAAGAAGAGAATATAAATAAATGGAGTCAGATAATTGTTTTGTTTTGTTATTTTGCCTCTAGAAATCACCGAATTACACCTCAGCACTGACAATATGTAATGCTCTGTTAAATTCTTTAAATGTTTTAGATTATTTTCCTACTTAAAGTATTAAAAGGTAATTACTAAAAATTCTTTTTCATGTATACAAATATATAAAATTGAAGTGTTTGTTAATTTCAAATTAACAGCTTTTTACTAAATGCATTTAAAAGGATATACGGCATTTATATCAAAAAATTAATTTTCTAAATTTTTGTCTGTGTGTTTATTCCGGCTAATCACTGAAACTCACGCGCGCAGCCTGACTGATTTTGGCGGGACTTTCACTGACAAATAGCTGATGTTGTAATTTAATGTTGTAAAAATTAAAACCAATGAAATAGTGAACAATATCCGATTCAAATAGAGAAGTATATCTATATATATATTTATAAAGAAGAGCTACTTACTCACCCTGATATGTCCTGAACTATTAAACCTACAGACTTGAAATTTGGTAGACATGTTCCTTGCATGGAGTAGAGATCGACTAAGAATGGATTTTGCGATAATGGACCTCCAAGGAACGTTGCGGGGATGAGACGTTATAGATAATTACTTCCAATTTTAAACTATTAGACGTACAGTCATGAAATTCGGTAAGCAGATCCCTTTTATTGGGTAGAGATCCTTTACAAAATGTATTTTGCGAAACTCTACACCCAAGTGGCGTTGCGGGAGATTAAAGGGTGTTATAGGTAGTTACTTCCATTTTTAAACCATTAGACGTACGGTCTGGAAATTTTGTAAGTAAGATTCCTTTCATGGAGTAAAGATCCGCTACAAAATGATCTTTACGAAAATTGAACCCTAAGTGGCAATACAGGGGATCAAAGGGCGTTAGAGATAAGTACTCCCGTATGTGAATTATTAGACCTACTGCCTTGAATTTTGGTTGACAGATTCATTTCATACCGTAAAGATCCGATACAAAAGAGGTTTTATGAAATTGAACCATAAAGGGGGATAACAAGGGATAAAGAGGCGTTGGGGGTAAATATATTCCCAGAATAATAATATATTTCATAGAACAGAGTTCCTCTAAAAGTTAGTTTTGCGAAAATCATCCATCAAAAAGGGGTTGAGAAGGGTCAAGGGGCGTTATAGATAAAGAATTCCTGTTTTTGAACTGTTAGACGCATATACTTAAAATTTGGTAAGCATGTTTCTTTTGCTGAAGATCCGCTATGAACGGATTTTACTAAAATCGACTACAATGGAAAAGGGAGTGGGGAATTACGGGTGCATATTGATAAAAAAAATATTCCCGTTTTTGATCTACTAAACCTGCAATGAGGAAATTTTGTATGCATGCTTTGTTTGTTTAATTGAAATTTGCTAAGAATGGGTCTCACGGAAATCGAAATTAAAGAGGTGTGCGGGCTTATTAATGAAAAATATTTCCGTTTTGGGACTGTTAGATTCAGACTTTCAATTTGGCAAGCATTTTTATTTTGTTGAGTATAGATGCACTAAAAATGAGGTTTGTGGACACCCACTTTGAGGGAAGGGATTACGGAAGTGAACACATAATTCTAATTAAGTTTTAGATATCATTATTTAGAAGTCCTGTCCTTTTTTTTAAATCAAGAGGTGAGAGTTATAATAAGTATTTTAATACAATCAAACGGTTAGTGGTCAGTTTTTAGATATCTGTTATAATTGACTAGAGAGATACTTTTCAATGGTCACTTTTACAAAACAATAAAAAAAAGGTATCATTGAAGGGGTCATTTTCTAAAATACGAGCAAAATCGAAATTTTAAATGACGAGAACACAGATTCAAGCATTGATGTTCTAATTATATTTGGAAATAGTATTTTTAATACACCTGAAATATCATAAAAGCGCATTTTTTTCTTTTTAGGGAAAAAGGAAAAACCAAGCCCTATTCGCCGATAATCATATTCAAACAACTCCTTTAATTCTACAGCTCTTTCGTAAATCCTACGATCGTAATGATGCTTCTATCCAAACTTATATATGAAAATTCTAGTAACCAGTTTAGCAATATTTTACACTATGTTATAAGTCTTATTGAATAATTTTATAATAAAATTAAAGCAAATTAAAATTATAAAAATCGTTGAACAAAATTGAAATACAATATCACTATAATTCTTTTTTTCCTGTAGTTACGAAATTTTACTTCATAACATACATCAAAATGTATCAATTTAAAGTTATCACAGTGATAAAAATGTATAAGGTAAATTTAGCAACCATGGTTTTCATTTTATATATGTAAACTCACAGTTTTCTCATCCGCCAAATACTGTTAGTGATTAATGAAATGGTAAAATATAGTTGAATTTACATATGTAATATATAATACAGGGTGTTTCTAAATGCATATCGGAGTTTTAACACTTTATAGTATTTAATACATATAACTTATAAAAGTATAATTAAAACATCGAAGGAAATAGCAACTGAAATGGTTTTGTTTGCTGCCTTGTGTGCACATGCGCGCGAAACGTCTATTAATTTTTTCCCCTTCCCCGTCAATCAGCGAGGTAGTAGAAAATGGCGACTGTTGAACAGAAAGCTTTATGGGTTCTCCAGTTTGATAAGACAGAATCTGCTATTTCTGTACAGCGAGCATTTCGTTTTAAGTTCGGTTGTCAACAATGAGACTCACCTACGTTGAATGTCTTTTTGTGAAAAGTGTATGGGTCTTTCGTTTTCTGCAAATCAACCAACATCAGAGCTTATCTTGTTACTCTATAACGAAGACTATTTCCCCAATAAGAAGAAATTGAACCAGATAACTTCTATTGGTAGAAAAATGGTGCACCACCTCACTGGCATCTATCAGTACACGATTGGTTGACTATCACTGTACCCGACAAATGGACTGGGGCCGAAAAGCTTCTTTCGCATGGCCTGCACATTCACCCGATCTGACACCATGTGATTTTTATCTGTGGAGGTTCATTAAGGATTGTGTGTTCGTACCTCCGCTCATCTTCCAGACCTAAGACACAGGATTGAAGCAGCTGTTGCAAGAATTAACTCAGACACACTCAACAAAGTTTGGAATGAACTCACCTATCGACTTGATGTGTGTCGTGTGTAGAATGGGGCTCACATTGAACATTTGTAAGTTTGTTGGTGAAATTGTTTCAGTTGCTCTTTCATTCGTTGTATGAATTATACTTGTAATTTATATGTAATAAATATTATAAAGTGTTAAAGCTCTGATATTCATTTAGAAACACACTGTATAAAGACAAATATATGTAAATTAGGAATAAGATAAGAAGAGACAATTGAGAATCAACTTAAAAATGATTTTTTTAATGGCTTAACAAGTGAAAAGAATAAATAAGCGTAAATTATTCATAATTTATAAAAAGAAAATTTAAATAAATTGAAAATCCTGAAATAAAAAAAGAAGTTTTTTTTTGCAAAAAAATTATTTCAAAATAATGTTTCTAAAAAGTTCAAATACAGGATTCTGAAAATAGGTTAGATTGTGTGTGTGTGTGTGCATAATATACAATAATAGAATACAATTCAACCTTTGTTGTAAATGAAGACCCCTTTTTCGTTAAAATTGGGATCATTAAAACAATATTAAAAATTAATTATATTTTATAATTTTTTTTTTATGGAGAAATCTTTTATAATCCAGTGTTTGCTTTTCAAAAACAAACATTCACCAAATTCTGAAATATTAAAGTTTAAAAACAGTACATATCACAGAAAGCGAATATTTCATCACTTTTATCACTAAAAATATAACGTTTCATCAACAAATGAAGGAAAAAATAGGCTAACTTTTTATAAATTGTTTTTAATAATATTGCTATAAACTTCACACGCACAAATTGCACTGAGAAATATAGAAATCTTTATTTTACCTTTGTGATGTCTTAATTAACCTGTGATTCGTCTGATTTCACAATCATATGACAATTACACAAACAAAATAAACATGCCACACACAGCTGCCAACTACTCTAACTGCAATTAAACATATAGTAGAGTTAGCACGTGTTTTTTACTGTTTTTGGCTTTATTGTATCGTGGTTTTGATTCAAACCCTTTGAAATTATAACATAACTAAAGCTTGTCAAATCATAAGCAGAATCACAGCAGGCTTATTTTATGTGTGTGTTCGTGCACAGCTGCCACGTGAAGGTGAATCGAGTCTAATAAAACGGCCGAATGATTTCGCAGAGATGCATTTCACAGAAGATTTTTTTTCCTATTTCTAGCAGTATTTTAACTTCTGAAAATTATTATTTATTTATTTATCTAAATGCCAGTGCTTGGTTAATTACACTTAAATATCTTAATTTAGGAATTTCATGAACATTAAAGTTTTTTTTAAATATATATATTAAATTTCCATTTTTTTCTGTATATTTAATACAGATTATCTTTTTCATTTTACATTTTCATTTTTACTTATTATTTTTAATTTCTTACCCCGGAATTGTTTTGCGTAAAATTGCTTGAAAAGTTTATAATTTAAGATGGGCCCGGGTAGCCTAGTGGTTAGAGCACCGACTCGGCCCGGAAGGCCTTTAATCCCCGTACAGAATACCCTCCTATTACAGCGGTCCGAAAGTCTTGTGGGCTGATTCACGAGTGCCAGGAAACTGGAGAAAATTTCCCTCAATTCAGTTTCATGCCTAAATTTAGAGGTGGAGATAGAGTGGTTCGCCATCTATATCGTTCCTTCAGGAAAGCTTTTGACCATTTCTAGAGTGTTCTCCCCTAGAAATTGAGAGTTGGTGAATATTAACGTCGACTGTTCAGCTACACGATGGCGACGGGACCAGTATTTTAACTATGGTCAGGAGTCACGTGGACTGAAGGCCTGAGGCTGCACCCGCCCTCTCTAGACACCAACCAACGGGAGGATCGTTTAGCTCTGACAGATTTAACGTGCATCGCTGCCCTCACTACGACGGGTCTTTGTGGCTAATGGGACCGAAGCCGTGACGGTGCCACATCCGATACCTATACCACTCGGCTACCGCGGGCTCCTAAATTGAGGTGGAATCGGGCCAAATCGTACTGTCACCTGTATGGTGCTCAAAGGCTGCGGCTAACGACAGGCGTCACTTAGCCCTTTACCATGATGAATATCTGGGCCTTGATGTGGCCTTTGCCGATCAGGTGGCATTAGTAACAACAACATAATTGAAGATTATTTATCTCCAAATGTGTTTGATACACTCATCAAACATCTCAGAAGACTCCGTTAACACTCCCTCATATCTCAGATAATTTTTAACAATTTTTTTTTAATTTTCAATCTAGGCTACATGAATGACAAAAACAACGCATTTCATTGAAAAAATTAGCATCTGGAGTTAGGAAGTGTAATTTGAAAGCTTAGTTAGTAAATTAACTAAGATAAAGAACTAATCAATTAACATCATATCTTACTTCTCTTTAAACAGTTAATATATTGTCAATTTTGTACATCTGTGATGAGTGTTACAAAAGTTGTTTAAAACGTTCGTATTAAATTTTATTTCCTTTATTTATTTTCTTATTACAACGTTTACATTCTAAATTTACAAGATATTCAAGTATGGAACATCATTGTTATTGCATTTTGTGAAGCTTTGTTCTCAAAAATATTTAGTCATAATTGTTTCTTTTTATAACTATCTGTGTGTTTTACGAGCTATAAAAAGAAGATTCATGCAAAAATATATTTACTTACCTTATTATCTTTTAAATAAATTATGCGTTTTTTTGTGATATATGTACCTACTTTAATTTGATGCATACCAGGTGTCGTGGGCAACTAAAATAAGTCTATTAAGTTATAAACGCCATACATGTTGGTCCTTTGCACTAAAACACTTTTCTCCTGTGAAACATATTCTTTTAAATCCAATTACTTTTAGTAATTTGTAAATCTAGATACACACACAAATATAGACCATAACTAATAAGTGTTATTTTCAGTGTAAATCATTATATTAATATCAAAAGAGTTTTTATTAATTACTTGATTTAAAGTAAAATATGAATACTTAAATTTTTCAGTACGATGTTCGGAAAAAAGCCAGCATATTTCAAAAGCAAATAAATAATATAATTCAGAGCATAAAAACAGTTACATCATTTTTAAAAAATTTTTTTCCCCATTTTAAAAAATAAATTCACATAATTAAACATCCTAAAAATTTTAAAAAAATTTAAACTTTTAATTTTGAGGAAAAATTTTTTTAAAGCAGACTTTTATTATATATTTATATTTATTTTAATGTACTAAAAGAACTCATATATCATAAAGTACAATTTCTTTAAAGAAAGCAAGAAAAAGAAAGAGAGATTTTTTACATTACATTTGTGAAAATTATAGTTTCTTATTATAAACTTATATAATACTTTTATAGGCATCCTTATTGCATCTACTAGTAAATTTCTTTAATTTAAGTTGTTTTTAATAAAAAAAAACCACTTCCCCGGTGAGGATCGAAATCACGCCCCCGGGATTACCCAGGCACTGCATTATAAGTACCGCGCGCTAACCAATGCGCCACTGGGGGAAAAAGGGCCCCCTTTTCCCTTTAAATTAACAACTAATCACCGCGAGCGGCAAAAATAATGATTTGCAAATCCTTTAGCGGAAAATGAAAGCGGATAAGTTAGAAGGAAAATACAATCAGATAATATTTTTTATTTTCGTTCTTATTTACAATTATTTTATGTCTTCAGCATGTTCATGTATTGAAGTGAATTAAGGGTTGATGACATTTTATCTGATGAAAAAGTGCTAGTTTTATGCATGATAAGCCAGGAAGGGTTTAAGTCGGTGACAAAGATGTATGAAAAATATCTTCAGCTCAAATGTCGATTTCTCCAAAACGTATCGGGTAAAATATTAAGAGTTTTTGGCCTCAAAGTCAAAACGACACTTGAATTCCTCACGTAAAGTGGTGCGGAAATTTAAAAAATAAAGGGCTAGTTTTCACACACACAAATGCCGTCCTCGTCGTTCGTCCTGATCCTGAAGAATGACGTTCAAAGTCATTAAATCTCACGTGGCCTAAAAAATAACGTCATTATAAATAATTAGAAGGTAATATAAGATAGAAGCATAATATATATATATATATCTTGTATTATATTTATTTACAAGTTTTTAATTAATTTGTTATATTAGTTAATTTCATTGAATGGGGAAGGCTTAAATTTTAAATTTTCCTAATTCGATGGTTGCACTTGGATATTTTAATTAATTTTATAAATTTTAAATTTTGTTTGAAAACGTAGAATTTTGTCTCTATATTCGCCATTGATATTCTGAAATGGGATTTATATATATAAGATTCATTTAGTTTTCGATTTTTTATTGATTCTGTTGTTGATTGAATTATATATATTTAAATATATATAAATATATATATATATATATATATAGTTATATATATATATATATATATATATATATTAGTATTGATATATATATTATATATATATATATATATATATATATATATATTTGCTTAATGTATCATAACTTTTGGATTTCTTCTTCAACAAGCATGGTTAAATCTAGATATAGCTCTGTCTTTAAAACTTAATGAAAAGAAAAATTTGTTCATTATTTATAATGATTAATATTATATACATTTAGTTTCATGGAATATTCTAAATCAGCGATACTAAACCTGCGGCCCACGGGCTGCATGTGGCCCACCAGCCTTTTCGGAGTGGCCCGGTCATGGCCCATTGCACTAAGAAATTCAGTTACTGGAGAACAATGTACTAAAAATTTAGCGGGAAATTTTATCAACCAAGCAATCCAATATGTCAATTTTGCTATCAATTTGTTTTTTAACAGTAGAATGTAAGCAAGATACTTGGTCTTGAATGAAAGGAAGTAAAAATCATCCCATAACTCAGTAAAAATGCATAAAAATAAATAATTTTGTGTGTGTGTTTGATCGAAATATAGTATTAAAATAAAAGCCAAAAATGAGAGTTTTAATATTTCGATCAATTTTGCTTTTTCCAATGTTGCTTTGGTCTTATAGTGTGTTTTTTACATTATCTGCATGTTGCGGCCCACGTAAAATATCTATCATGTGTATGCGGCCTGAGTGAAATACCTATCACGTCTATGCTGCCTGACGGGAAAAAAGGTTGAGTACCCCTGTTCTAAATATATATATAAATATTCATGATTGCCTAGATATAAAAAAAAAATACTAAAATTTACGCTATACTTTTAAATATAACCTAGTAGTACAAAAAATATCTTTAGCTTGTACGAATTCGGTTTTAATCAACAAAAAAAATGTCATTTTCTTCTGTCAGATCATTTTCATTTTCACGAACTATAACGTACTTAATCGGTTTTAATAATCCAATAAATCGCTCATGAAAAAGGGAATTAAAATTTACCGTTTTAACTTTTGCTCTAGGCCTTTTTATTGACTAGTAATGATAATTTTCTTTATTATCTGATTATAGGGAAATACGTTTAACGAGGAAACGCTTAAGACAAAATATCGATTAACACGAAATAATACAACGGTCCTGACACACTTCTATATATTTTCATGCATTTTTTTCTCTTAAAAAGAAATGAAAATTGCTTAACAGGAAATACTTTCCCTTCTAGTAATGAACAAAACACGGGAAACACAAGCCATGCACGGCCGTTTAAATGGGGTATGAAATGAAACAGAGGTAGTGTCACATATTTCGTAGAAAGGAGACTAACTTGGCTTGGAAATATATCCTCGGAATAGCCAAGGTCACAAGTCAATTATGTTTATTTAAGCTGCTTTCAACCACCTCTCTCCTAAAAATTCCCGAGAAAATAAAATATCTCATCAGTTGGGTTTGGAATTCCGTGACGAATGCATCGCAGTGTGAATAGTTTAGCTCATGACTTTTTTTTTCTTTCCTTTTATTAAAGAAGAATTTTTATACGAGCACAATTACAAAGAGGTAAGAAGAAAAGAAAACTTTTATTTCACTTAAAATGAAGATGGAGCTTCTTAAAGCCATTGATCAAAAACAGAAGAGGAAAATGGAAACCTGTAAATATTTTGGTGTATGGCGAACTCTACATTATCAACAATAGTTTTAAAAAAATTAGATCAAATTACGGAAATGTTTAAATGGATTAAGTGTGAGCCACAGAGCTCTATATAAATAAAATCTACTCTCTCTAATAAACCCCACTTTGTTAAATATAGGGGTTTTTTTTATATTTTATTATTATTTTTACACATCCTTAACACGAAAAATATTTCGCTAAAAGTTCAGTTTCGCGTAAAATGATTTTACTTCAGTTTTCTAAAATAGACTTATTATTTTAGGTCAAGGTTAAGAAAAATTAAAATAAATATATAAATAAATTTTTCCTTACCTTTTTCCTATTCGATTGAAATATCGAATGTCCGTCATATTGAGGTTTAATTATTTCGAAATCAAGATGATCAAGGAATAATGATGCATAAAATAATTCGAAAGATTTTAATGAATAAAAAAATTACTTCACACAGAATTAAACAGGATTCAAGCTTCTAAAAACGGAATCCAAAATAATTATTACTGAAAAATTGTACGTAAATTATAGCGAAAACACAAAATCTTGTTCACTTTCACATGCATCACCATTAAAACTGGGTAATACTAATAATACAATTTAAAAAAAGATTAAATTAATAAAATATGTAGATGCATAATAAGAGTCAGTAGGTAATTAAAAATTAAATTAAATCTTCTAATTATATCTCTAAACTAAAATCCCTGAAATTGATATTTTTAATAAATATTGATGCCGAAAATTTTTAAAAAAATTAATTCGAAAAATTTTATATTTTTATAAAAAGTTAAAAATATTTTTTACGCGAAAGAAGAAATAATGTGATGGGAGCATATATTCTTATGTGGAAGAACATATGCTCCCCCACATATCCCTCAGTATCGGTTCATAATTTTATTCAGACACAGAAAAAGAAACTCCAAGTCTCATAAAAAAAAAAGAGACATATAATTTGGGACCATAACTCTCCCCACCCCTCCAAAATAAATAATAATTTTAAAAAAAAATTTAAAAACATGCTTTTACATTTAATCGAACTGAAAAGTAAAAAATAATTCGTATAATATAAGAATAAAATGATTAACGCTTAAATTAATGTCATTGAGGTAAAAGCGTGGAGTGCTTAGTACTACATTTACATTAACTCGGCAATTCGGAATAGAATTACTGCTAAATTATAACAACCACATCAAGCACCCCACTCTTTTACCACAATGGAATTAATTTTCTCAATAATCATTTTATTCTAATATTGTGAATTATCCTTTACATTTCAGTTCGATTAACTATAAAAACGTGTTTTTCTTTTTTAAACTATAATTTATTTTTCATTTTTTAGTTCCATCTACAATAAAAGATATTTTATTTTTAGTTTTTTACAGAGTCCTTTATTTTGTTTGTTGTATTTGTATTAACTATGAGCGTTTACGCTTTAGGGCCGTAATTTAATCTTTTATTCTTCAAATCTGGAAATAGGATTCGGAATTAGTTGCCAAATCTGAAAATGGGAAATTGTTAATCCCGATGATCCTGATCAAGTCAATGGAACAAGATTATTAAATTATTATATCGTCATCAGTTCTTGACAAGTGTGCAAAATTTCGAATTAATCTGACCCTTTAAAGTGGTTAAAAATCAAGTTCAAAGATTTCGTTACATGCAGGTGAAAATAATAAAGACTGTTAAAAAAAAGAATAAGTATCGGAGAATTTAAAGAAAAAATCAGAGATTTTATATTTAAAAATATTGCTGATGACGAAATTTTTTTTCCACCAGAAAAAAATTACCTTTAAAAAAAAAATCGTCTTCTTATTTTAAAATATAAAAATTTATAACAAGATGTATGGCATTCGATCCTTAACTGAAATTTTAAAATTGTACTAAATATGTATCATAGTTTAATATGACGTACAAAAATTCTTATTATTCCAAACAGCAACATGTTTTACTCTAAAAATCTACATTAAAATGAAACACGCCACTTATAAAGAGCTTTCTCCGGCAGCACATTTCCTCCTTTGTGGTAAAAGTGAGTTTTACAAAGATCGCTTCTCAACTCGAACTTGGGAAAAGAAGATTATGGCAATTATTAAAGATGTGACCAAGGTTTTTAGATTGGTGAATTTGTTGCTCTTTTGTGACAAATTCGGTGAAAATACGATATCGCCAAGAAAACATGGAGAGGGCTCTAGGATCAACTCTTCTAGAAACTACGCTGAGGCTATAAAGGACCTCTAAAAACAAAGCTCAGTGAAGCGCTGTGAGCACAAACACTGCTTCCTTATCCACAACCTAAAATTAATTATGCTTTACTGACGAAGTGGAGAAACACTCACCCCCTAACCTCACAACAAGAACACTTTTTAAACACATAAACAACATAGTCAGCTTCTGCATCATATCAAAAGACTAGGTCAAAGGGGTGAAATGCTGCTCTCGTTGACTACGTTTCAGTAATTCCGTTTCCTTCCAGCCGCTTCCTCTCTTCGTTCCGGCCGGCACTCTGCTTTATTAAAACGTTCGAGCTTTGTTAGAAAGCCTTTACGTCATACTCGATTGTAGGAGTATTCTTGATTTGTTCTATTTCCTTTCTCCATGGATTTTCTTTTTTCAACCAATCTACGGGGTAAAAGTATCTGCGGCGCTGTCACCGCGTACATTTAATTTTAGTTAATAGCTCAGTGAAGCTCAGAAGAGAGTTCATTCGAAATCGAAATCTGTTGGTGCGTTGACTGCGATAAAAGAGAACTTCATCTGAATTCCTGTTAATGCAACTGTTTTAGAGACCCATTTCTTGAACATTAAAAAGCTTGTTTATAGCGACTACATTTTGCACTATTGCAAATAATTTATTCATGTTGATTTGTCTTCGTCAAGTCATTTGTTCGTCTTTGTTCTTAATAAATTTGCTATAATTCAAATAATTGGAGAGAGAGAGAGAGTCGTCGGTTCCTTTTCCCCCTGTCAAATGTACAACATTAACGACATATAAATGCAGTACATAAAGACTTGTTTTCTCAAAGCAGTTCCTAAGAGATTATTACTATTAAGGCAGCGTTTCTCAAACTGTGGGACGCACCCCCTAGAAGGGCGTGATAACTCTAAGAGGGGGTGAGCATATTTTAATTCGTAAGCAAAAGATTATTTTTAAAAAAATATTAATTTATTGAAATTAAATACATTCTGACACAATAAAAAATTTAAAAACACATCTACACTGATATAATAAACTTCTAAATGTATCATTACTGCACGCAATGTATTTCCTAATTAACTTAACAATACCATTAGAACAAGTTAAATAATTATGAGTGACCCCATGGGCTTTGAGTTTTTGCCAATCAGATCTTCCTCCAGCGTAGGGGATTTTTTTTCTCTTGCTCTAAAACGAGCTTTATTTTTAAAGTGCGTATTTGAAAAAGCATTTTTTTTTTTCAGAAACATGAGCTAAGAATAGTTGTTGTTATTTAACTCTGATAAAAAACCAAAGTAACAAATCATAAATAATAATATATAACAGATAATTAGTTAATGAAAATAATTAGCTGTAAAAAAGCTTTTTAAGAATGTATACATATCTTTACATAATACGTAGATTATTGTTGGCGTTTGACTTCTCACTAACCTTTAGCATTTGAAAGCCAAAAACTAATGTTATTTACAAATAAAAATGAAGTACTAATTCTCGCGCGCGCGCGCGCGTGAAATGTTGTATTCGAATCTCTGTCAGTCAGTTTAGGGCTGACATTTATTGGCAAAAGAAACAACTTCTTTAAAACTTGACACACGCATTCCTAACGTTTGAAAAATCCAGATGGACACGTGCAGCGCGTTCGTAATGTTAAGTGCTAGATTGAGACGAATGCGTAAAGCGTGTTCGTAAACGACCTAAGGGTTGAAATAGCTTTTTATTCTTCTTTTTGAAGATTCAACCATAAAGGATCATAGGAAGAGATTTAAACATCAGCTATACACTTTAAATTACATTGAAGCACGAAGACAAAGAAAGTAAATTGAAACTTTTTTTTCCATTCCTGTTATTAGTTCACAACCTCCTTATATGCATCTTGATCAAATTTTCAATCATCAATAAAGTACATTTTAAAGCGTTCAATTGAGCTGAAATTTTACATACATGATTATTTTGGATGAGAATACGGTAATTTAATTACAAATAATAAAAATTAATTGTTAAAAACTAATTATTCAAAGAATTACAAATACATGTACATTGGCCTCATTTTGAATCGTGGTTTGCATTGTAACGAGTTCGAGCCCAGTACCACTAAAGACCCTTCGTGTAGGGCAGCAATGGACGCTAAATCTCTGTCGAGAGCTGAAACGTCCTCCCGTTGGTGTGGTGTGGTAGTTAGGAGAGGAGGGGTGCCAGCTCAGGTGTCGTCCACGTCACTTGACCATGGTTCAAAACTACGTGGTCTGTCGCCAAAAGCCCTCGCGTAGCTGAACAGTGCGACGCGTTAATATCCAATCAATCATTGGCATCACTTTTGTTGACTTAGCAACCATTTTAGAGACTTGTGTCAAAATTTAAAAGGTTTTTTCGGTCATTCTTAGGCGCTCATTTGAGCTGAAATTTTCTATACACGAATTTTTGGGTATGACAATAATAATTTAATTATAATTATTAAAATTATTTGACTGAAACTAATTATTTAAATAATTACAAATACAGTCACGTTGACATAATTTTTGCGATTTGAGTCAAAACATTAAAAGATTTTTTTTTTCTCACGTTTTAAAACATACACTTGAACTAAAATTTTATATCAGCAATTGTTTTGGATGACAATACGATACTTTACTGATAATGAACAAAAATTAATTGACACTTAGTACTGTAATTCTATCATACGTATATAAATATTTATATTTTAATCGTAATTATTTGTTAAAAAGTAACTAAAATAAAATTTTTCTTTGCTGACCTTAGGAATTGACTGTAAATTTTTTTTATATTTCTTATTTCCTTTAATATGTAGTGAAAGCAACTAAATAAGCCGGAAGTGCATTAGTTCCACCATAAAGAACTTTAGATGATAATCCCCCCTTTTAGCAAACTATTCTAGTAACATCCGCAATACTTGAAAAGAATCACCAGGAACTTCACTGAAATACCATACAAACATTTCTTCAAATATTAGGATTTATGATTAAAATTCGAAGAGAAAACAATCCAAATCTTTGAATTAATGGATGGTTGGATAACATCAATTTTGGATATAAGCATTTAAAAAAAGTTATTACTATTGCTTTGTGTTGGTAATCTTAGGAAAAATTATACAAATAAAGAAGTCACAAAAAGAAAAAAATAGTGAAATTCTTTTAATGGATTTAAAAGATTAAAGAACGAAAGGTTAACTGAAGAAAATTGTCTTTCTTTCAGAATTTTTATTATTATTATTATTGTTTATTATACGATACCTTCAATAAAATATAGAAAAGAGAAAATTTTAAGAAAATGTCTCATAAAAGTAAGATTATTAGAAATTGTCAAAGCATAATTTGGGATTTATCTATAAAAAAAAATAGAAACAAAGAATTCCTACAGATTAATATTTTCTAAAGGAATTTTACAAATGGAATGTCATTTCTCCAAACCAAAAAGAAAAAGAGAGAGAAAAGAACCATCCTCACCAATATAATAATCCACCCTTTTTTACTGGTTATGACTCTTTTTTGTCTTAGGATATTTTCAAGTAGTAAAAATTAATCTTCTTATTTGTTTTATAAGCAGCGGAAAAAGAACTGGATTGTTGGATATACCTGAACACAATGACAAAAACAATACGTCATTTGCCAGGATTTTGAATGCATTTTATTTTTAAAAAGGTACTGCTCTAAGTTGACTTTCAACCAACTAAAATGTTCAAATGAAACACTACATATCTAAACAACTGTGCGCCTAAAGCTGAATGTGTTTCCTATCAGCTTTACTACACATATCAACTTTTTTCAACATGTGGACGTCATTCGCCGAGCTTTATGAATGGAGGCTATAAAATCAGATACTACCAAACTAGAATTTTTAAAGAGTTATAGAGGGGATGGAATCATAGTTTTATGGGCTGAAATCTTAAGAAGTGCTCACACTGATTTTATGAAATATTGGATCGGGATTTGCCTTTTTTATATCTCAACATATACTAAGGTTATTTGCAATGAATTCACTCTAATAGATGACCATGACCGGCTACATCTAGAAGAACTTGTTGATGAGTATCTTAAGGATCAACGTTTGTAGCAAATGAAACATTCAGCTCATCTTTGGGATCACCTTAGTTGATAAGTTACTATTTTAAACCCTTTAAGTCATGAAATGAGCTGGATCAAGGTTTAGTCTATGTGCAAAGTGTGACAATTAAACTCCCGGACTGTGCATGCTCTAACGGTTAGGCTTGGTGTGAAGGAGTGAGAATGTAATACAGTTTACTTTGATCTTTCCAGTGCTGGTGACACTTTATTTCATCCGTCTAATTCAGTTTGTTTTTTAGGCTTGTTTGAGAAAGACGTTGCTGTGTAGAGGTACTGTAATCATGGTAATTTAAAAATCGAATCGTGAATAAATTTACAATTCCTAGTGAAATTAGAAAGAAAAAAGAACTCCAACTGAATGTTTGAAATTGTTAGAGGAGTATCTGGAGATATTTGCATATCACATAGTCAAATTTTTGAATGGCACAAATGATTTTTGGAAGATCAATAGGTTGCTAAAAAGGATGAACGTTCTTGTCTATCTGGGAGATCAAGAACAGGTGATGCTCATCATTTTTGTTCGATATTAAGGGCATCATCATAATTGAATTGGTACCTCAAGGCCAAAACGTAAGGCAGCAGTACTTAATTGAGGTCCTGAGAAAGTTTAGAAAAAGAGATAGAAGGAAAGGCCAGATCTTTAAGCCACGTAGATTTTGCAGTAATACACCACCTCGATGCACATTGCGCAATCTGTAAAACAGTGTTTTGGAAACAAATGCATTACTGTACTCAAGCATCCCCCATTCTCACCAAATCTCGCACCATACGACTTCTGCATGTTTCTTAAAGTGAAAAATGCATTGATGGGAACACATTTTCAGTCTGTAGGAGAGGTGAAGGCAAAAACGGCACATTTACTGAAGATGGACCTAATCAGCCATAGCACTGCTTTTTGCACAGTGGAAAACTCGTATGCAGTTATGTATTGATAGGCAAGAGGAGTATGTTGAAGGGGATCAAAAGGTATTGGTATATTTTTTTCAATAAAGCTAACTATTAAGATTAGCTTAATTATTAAGATTAGCTTAGATCATTGTCACAGTAGCATGTAGGGGTTTATTCTAATTCCGACAGTATGTGAAGTAGATACTATTAATGCATTAGAAGCAAAAGTGGGTGTATTCCTTATTCAAACCAATTTATTTAATTTCTTTTCAAAAATATCAGTCTTTTTTTCATCAATATGACAGTAAAGTTCCTAAAAAAAAATTTTGGTGTGGTGTGGTAGTTAGGAGAGGGGTGCAAGCTCAGGTGTCGTCCACGTGACTTGACCATGGTTCAAAATTACATGGTCAGTCACCAAACGCCCTCGTGTAGCTTAACAGTGCGACATTAATATTCACTCACTCGCAAAAAAAAATTAATTTTTCATTTGTGAATCACGTCTGATGATAAAATTATGTGAAACTCAATGAAAGATACGTTTGTAAATCTGATCCTATTTGTATTCGTTTGTGAATCTGATAGTAAAAATTGGTTGCATCTTAGATTGTGGACGTTATATTACAAAGTGATTAAAAATTAGTCAGGCAAAAAAAAAAGGATTTATTGCATGCAATTTACCGGAAAAAGGTATATACTATTCTGCGATAGAGAAATAGTCCACCCATAAGTTTACCATTATCCCAAATATTCTGTAAGGCTTACTTTCGGTTCTTTTCAAATGTATCATCGGTAAATCATTTCTTGCTACAGATTTGTCAGAATGTTTCTGTCGATCAAATTAGTTGCAATTTAAATTCGATAACATGCCACAACAATAACTCCTTTCTGGACTTTTTTCTTGTATTGTGGAACAAATTTCACCGTACTTTCATGGCAGAATAATTTTCATTAAAGCAAAAAATTTCAGCATTGCAGATTTCCGCAGATTTAGGATTCAATGCAGATTTCAACATTGTTCTACGTTTTCATTATCGTTATGTTGAAAAAAAAGAGTGATACGCTCGCTGCAAAGATAAAGCGTCAGTTACGATACCTAACATCATCTATGAATAAACTTAGGATGCAATACTACCAGTCTGACTTTAAACGAAATAATTTCATTAAATATTTCGGAAGTTCTTAACTTACGAAATTATCCAGCTAATTTGTACACACCCTGTATAATGTTTTTCAAGCAAGCTATCCGATCAAAATTAATAACTAGGCTTGACATAAAATTTTAAAAACAAATTTCCCCCAGTTTGCCAACACAATCTATATAAAGATAAATTACATTCGTGTTCATTTAACCTTGAAGAAAATCAAGGTAAAGTATAATCTGAGTCAAATCTCTCAAAGCTAGCACTCTGGGAAAAATTAAAACAGTTCTCCCTCGCACGTGCTGGCCATTTGCGAGTGATTTAAGTTAAAACCATTCATTCAACCGTCTAATGCAAATTTGATGCTGGAAATAAAACTGTTATTACGATAAATGAATCACTTTTTGGTCCTTTAACATTTGCGATTATCAGGAATGTCGTTACGAACACCGGTTCCTTTCAAGAGAACTAATTGGATTACTGCCATTAACTCAGATCAATTTCTTCTCTGGTTGAAAGATAATTGTTTTATGTTGCTCAATTTAAATCCATTCAGACTTTCCTTTTGCAGGAATTAGCTCTAATGAACCGTGCAATAAAGTTTAATATTTCTAAATTGTTATGAAAGTTTTATTTTGAGCAGGATTGTTTCATTTTTATAATAATCATAATTAATAAAATCTATAAAATAAATTATGTGTACAGTTAACCCTTTAGCCGGCACAAAGCTAAAATACACTTTTCTATGATAAAGTACTTGATTAATGTAATGTTCTCATTCTCTATAAACATTATTTAGTCACAAAAAAATATCTCAATCAGTGTTTTTTTCTTGGGTGGTGGCTAGACGTTATATAGCCACTGCGCACTTAAGACGTTTAACTTACTTTTCAGGACAGAAATAATGAATCATTTACAATAAACGTTTTATGAAAAATTAACATTTATGTAATAGGTATTTTAATAACAAGTGTAATTAAATAATGATAGAATAATTGTACAGCATAGAATACTTACATAGAATCTATATATAGAATACTTATAGAATATACATTGAAATTGGTATATATCCACATTTTATATTTTATTTAATTTTAGTATAAATTGTTAGAAATAAAGTAATATTTTTGAGAATTTAAATTAGCTATTTCACAAATTTGATAAACTATTAACTGTAGAACTTTATAATATTCAAACGTTTTCTCCAAGAGGAAAATCTGTAATGAAAGATTTTCGAACCCGAGAATCTTGTACCACATATTGTAAACAAAGTTTGTACATATTTACGACCCCCAACATTCCCACATGATTATAAGTGTCTCTCTCTAGAGGAGGAAAAACGAAATTTTCTAGGTTATTTTTCTGTTCTATGTAAGCAGTGAAAATAGCCTCTATCCACATATAAAAGTTTTGCAAAAACCTAAATAAAATCTTCTCTTTTTAATTGCACATTTGTTTAATTTATTCAGATGAGAGAAAAATATACTTAAGACGTCGAATTTTTTTTCAAAGATCAGAAATTTTATTTATAATAATCAAAATACAATTTGTAGATTTACACCGAGAAAACTGTTTCTAACTACCCATCAGAGGACAAGAAATGCAAAAAAGGCATCATCCTGCCATCTGTATTGATTTTTATGCGTTTTAGCTTACATTAACACATGTGGAAAGACTAAATATCCACCACCCGCTTGGAGAAAATTTTTTTTAATATGTGGATAGACCTATTACCTCCTGCCCGCAAAAAGGTTAAAGAATAATTAGAATTGTTTTATTAATTGAGAACAACAATAACATAAATTTGTACATTATGAGGTTTGTTGTTATTTTAATTCCTTAGTTTAGTATTATTATAATATGTGTTCTTTTAACCCCAGTTCTAGAAAATATCCAATTTCTAAATATTTTTTACCAAAAAAAAAAAATTTAAAATTTTTACTAAGCTAACCATTACCCGCCCGTTACAAAGGGTATTTCATGACGTTGTATGAACATAAATATCGTTTTTAGGTTGTCGTTATAAAAGTCTTACCATTAGACTTTCAGTGGTTTAAAAAACATTTTCTTACAGTCCTTCGACTCTCAATTACTTTAAAAAAAACAGCTTGAACTTCTAAAATAAAAGTCAATTTATCTTTTACCCCCCCCCGTCCTCTTAAGACATCTTGGTAGCGATTTTCGCCAAATCTGCTTTTAGAGGATCTCTTCTCCATGAAAGAAACATGACTGTGAAATTTTAAGTCTTTTGGTATAATAGTTCAAAAAAAGTAATATTTTTACCTATAACGCTTCTTAATCCCTCGCTACCCATTTTGAAAGTCGATTTTCACAAAAACCGTTCTTAGCGGATCTGTACCCTATAAAAGGAAAATGTTCACTAAATTTCATATCTGTAAGTCTAATAGTTAGGGAGATCTCGTGATAGGTGAGTAAATCAGTGAGTCAGTCACTTTTCTCATTTTTATACAGGGTGGTCCAGAATTCATGATACAAAACTTTAAGGGTAAGTACAGGACATTGTAACAATCCTTTATTGTATAAGAATGTATGGGCGCAAGTAACGAGATCAGGCACAAACACAAAAAAAATAAGATAATAACAGAAAGACAAAGTGTTTATTGAAAGCATCGTTGGCAAGCGCAATGTTTACAATTAGTCTTCTTAACTGTACAGCACATGAACTATGAAGTCCAGATGCAGCTCGCATTGCTGTACCACGCACTGGCTGTCGGAGAAGATAGCCTGACAGATTCAAAGCTTGTACTCGATGAAATGGAAGAGGTATGAGCGATTTTCGCTTAAGGTATCCGACTACTTGCGACAACTTTTTTTTTTGAAAAAATGGAGATATGGTGATTTTTTTTCTATTATTATATTTCTTTATAATGTTTTAAGGAAAAAATCCTAAAATTGAAAACAGAAAAAAAAATTATTATTATTAAAATGGGAAAAAAACTGGTGAAATTATACAAAAAATTGCATAAACGGGGCCCGCTCTGTTCAAAAATGTTTTGAACAAATTCGCAATTTTTCAATTTTGATGTGTTACTTTGTTATTCATGTTTGAAATGACCTTCAGGATAACAGATATTTTATATTTTATGAGAACTAGAGCACTTTATCTTAGTGATTACATGAAATTGCTTAAAAAAAACAGTGATTATATTCACATAAAGGACTGTAAATTTTGTAATAAAAGAGTGATTGATAAATGTGAAGGTCAAACCACTTACACTGTTATACAAAACATTTCATTAAATTATTTTCAAAACTTTTTGAGCAATCGCCGTCTCCGTTTGAGCTTTTTGAAAACCACATTTCGAGTAAAATGCGTTTTAAAGTTTGACATCTTGTGTAAAGTTATGGCATCTGCTTTTACTAAAACACCTGTAGTTTTTGTTCTAGTGAATGGAAAATAAAAAAAACTTGGTATTTTTATTAAGATAATAAGATGGCCTATAAAAGAAACTCATAAAAAAAATTGTCAATTTTTCATAAAGATCATGATTTTAGGAGAGTTTGGATCACGTTCGGAACCGTAATTTTAAAGAATGATAGTCGGGTAATTTTCTGATATTTAGTGTCACTTGGTTGAATACATGGGATACATTGTTTTAAAGGGCATTTTTAAAAATAAAATTATTTAATAAAGGTTTGGCAAAACTTATAATTAAATGTCTCCTTTGTGAAAAATTTTCTATTATAATAATGTTTACCTGTATATAGCGCAGACTTCTACAGAGGCTCAACTGGAATTTTTGAAAAAATTTACATTATTTTTCAGAGTTACCACCCATTGAAATAATTATTGGCGTTTTTTTCTTAAAATTACTCCCCTCTGTTATCGCAAAATATGGATAAACCCACTTTTAGGTTATACATTTCAAAAATTCTAGTTGAGCTTCTGTAAAGAGGTCTGAGCTATATACATGCAAAATATTATTATAATAGAAGCATTTTTCACAAAAGGAGAACATTTTGAAAAAAGATTATTCTAAGTTAATTTTTTTGCCAAAGTATTGTACTTAAATAATTTTTTTTGTCAAAATGTTCTTAAAACAATTATATACGTGTATTCTAATCTAAGTAACACTAAATACCATGAAAATTATTCATTTATGCGCTTTTGCAAAATCACGGTTCCGAACGTAGTCGGATACCTTAACGTTCTGCGAATGGTCTTGATGACTCAAACTTATGTGATGAGCAATAGCTCTTGTACTTGACTCAGGTTTATCAGCCACAGCGTTGAAGATGCTTTCTTCTAGGCTTGGACTACATACAGCTCTTCGTCGATCAGCATCATGTCTGGTGACGTGGAACGAACATGTTTCACGAAGTTGACGATGTAACCGCTGAAAAATTCTGTGATCCGGCATTCGTCTACCAGGAAACTGAGCGTGATACATTCGTAGCACAGCTCTGTCGTTATCATTTACATGCTATACATGTAACGCATGTCTGCATTTTCGACATACGTAAAGTCTCCCATCGTAAACGGCAGCACAATTGTAAATGGCGCTTTGCCCTTCTGAGATGAATCAAGTTGAACGGGGGCTATACTCTGTTTCACCTCAAGTTGGCAGCGTTGGAAAAGGTAGGGAATGTAACAATCCGCTTGAAAAAGTAGTTCCAACTAGTTTTGGAATTTAAATCAAAGCAAATGCACAGAAAATTGTTAAAAAGTATCATGTGCTATAAAAATTGTGGGTTTAAAGATATATTTTAAGTTAATCACATCTTAAAAGCATTTCTTCTTTAATACCTGTGAACGAATACAGTTGAAAACAACAACTTGACTTTTGGCTGACAACAACATTTCTGAAAACCGGTTTTCAAGATTACATTCTTCCAAAGTATTTTGCGCCAAATCAAAAACCATTTTGTTTTTGGGCTTGATAGTTAAATAATCAATATTTTTAAACATATTGAAATGCAAACCCTAAATATCTGGTTAAATAAAAGGCTTATACTATTATCAAAACCTCATACAATTTTAAAGAACAAATTTTTCAAGAGCATTTTTTTTTTCTTATATGGAGAATATTATTTCAAATATGGAGAATTTTATTTGTTATAGTCACACTTCTCCTAGAGTAACACCGTAGCGGCTGTAAATTGGTCATCGAACCCTTCCCAGCGCTGCCAACTTGGGAAACGGAGTATAGACACCTACTGTCCCCTACCGGCAACGAAACCAACCGATAACTCCATTTCTCTTTTCTTTTTATTTCCGCTATTTATTAATGTCACTTGCGCCCATGCATTCCTATGCAAAATTATTGAT
>BMAV01022992.1:0-99096 GCA_019973955.1 Trichonephila inaurata madagascariensis
TTGCTATCAATTTGCCCTCGTCTGTGTACTTGTTGATGCTTTTTATCGTCAATCTCGCTGGGGTTAAAAATATATCTATGATTTTTTTTTAATCCACTCCGTAAATACTTAATACCGTGAATTATTTAAGGGTGAATTATAAATGTACATTCAAAAAAGTTCAGCTAATCGATTCGGCCAAGACTGACTAAATTGTACGAAGTAAAACTTTTTTTAATGTTTTTGCAGACGTCTGTTGGTTTCCCCTGACTAAATGAACGTTCGGGATGCCAGTTTTTAAAGGATATGATGAGCAACTAATTAGGCTTTTTTTTTAATGACATTTTCTCTTAGAAATGGATCTTGAAGGAAATAAATCTTTAATTAAATATTATTTCTCAATCTTTTTCAATTTAAAATTAGAGACGAAAAATAAAATAATTAACCTTTCAAAAGTATATATATATATATATATATATTATATATATATATAAAATTTATTAAAATATATACAAGGGAAACATATATAAAAATTTAATACATCTTATTAATACTGGTTTAAACAAGTTTAAAAAGTTTGCGACTTATGGGCTTGTCTTAAAAAAATTTTTCAAATTTTTTTTGAAATTGACCCTCTGAGTTTTTTTTTTCATATTGGCTGATATCTTTTTTTTGTTTTCCCCCAAACCGCTTTTTTTATGTTCCTTTAAAATCAAAAAAGGAAAAAAAAAAATAATAATTATCCTATTATTTAAATTTTTTTTGTTTAAAAAAGAAAATATAAAAAATTTTAAATCTTATGTTTTTAATTTGTGGGTTTTTATAATTGATCGTGTATTGTACTTTAGCGTCAAAGGGCTTTTTAAATTTCATTCGTAATTTATTTGTATAAGAGGGGCGGGATAAAATTGGATTGAAAAAGGGGGCCGTATTGAAAATTTAAAAAACACTGACTTAACCGAATTTTGGTCGGGGTTTTTGGGCCATGCACCTACAGCCCCGACTTTTTCCCGAATCTCCCCCCCCTGGTACCCAAAAACACAGTCTTGGTGCGCTTCGTGACAAAGAAAAATGAAAGCGGGCCCTGGCTCTTCTTTCCGACCAGGTTGAACCGAACGGGGTTTTAAAAATTGTTAAGGTTAAAATTTAAAAACTCAGAAACTTTTTAGAAAAAAAGGCAAACGGTATGTACAATCCTAAAAAAAAGGTTCCAAAAAATCGTTAATTTTTTAAAACAAACAGACCCTTTTAAAACGCCCTCGTATATATATCTGTTGTTTTTTTTGTGGGAAAGTCCAAAAAAACCTGGTTGCATGATCACTAATAATGTGCAAATATTTTTGAACAGAGTTGTAATAATTTAAACCCCCTCCTATGTTTGACAAAATCAAAAAGGTTTTCACACAGAGGAAGTAATTGCATCAGTCTGTATTTTTCTGATGTGACCTTTTTTTTTGACGTTTCCTTTTTTATTAGTAAAATTTTTATCCCTTTTTGTGGTAATTTTTTCATGTCTACCGGATGACCAAAATTTTTAAGGGTTTTTTTCTTCTCCATTTAAAGCTTTGGGGAAAATTTTTTTTACTTTGGGTTTTACAAAAAACACCATATCTCTTAAAACATTTAAGGGCTGATATATTTTCTAAATTTTGAAAAAAAAGCATTTCATTGATATCTAATAAGGTTCTGGGGATGTATTAATTAAATGATAAGCAGAGTATATATAGGATTTCTTGTTAAATATCCTTCAATATTGTGTGGTTTTTTTTTATATCAAAAATTTTTTAATAGAAATTTTTACGGTTTTAAAAAGTCTCCAATTAGGTTTTTTAAAATTTTTTTAAAACCCAAACAAATGCATCATGATCGGTATGAGCTGTGAAATGAGATCCTAAAATAGCAATGGAATTTATCTAAACAAAATTAATTATCGCTAAGCATTCTAATTCAGTTATTTTTTTCATAATTTCTCAGTCCCAAATGGAATGCAATCGGATGCTGATTTCCATTGATCGTCTACATAAAGATGACGGGGGAATTTGGATTGAATATAGTTAAAAGGGGCTTTGAAATAAAGCTATCTAAGTTTTTGAAAAGACTGTTGGCATTCTGGGGCTCAATTCCATAATAAAAATTCTTTTAAGATTATTTAAGGGCATTCTTAATTTTGCATATTGAGGAATGATTTTTAAAATTTGGGCGTAAGGCTACAGTGGACATTTAAAAAATGGGGAAAAATTAATAAAATATCAAAAAATTTTTTTGGACTTATTTTAATATTATATTAGTCTCTGTACCCAAACGAAAAAAAAATTTTTGGTTTCATGCTTTTTTACTGATTATGGGGTGGTTCCCGTTTAGTCATCCATGACCACGCCCTTTTTTTTTGATGTCATGCTAACAAAGCTGTCATGTATTTTTGATAGTGCAATTTTTAAATATACTGTAGACATAGCCTCTCTAATTTTTTTTTTTAATTTAAATTAATTTTTTGAAGGTCTGGATGGCAACAATTTGTTTTAACTGTATCTGAGACCAAAATTTTTGGCATTATTTTTTTAAAAATTCGTTCAACGGGGCATTTTTCGTTCAATTTTATTCAAACTTTATATTGATTTTACCAAAACAAAAAGTTTTTTCCCAGAACTAAAGTTCTTTTTAAAAAATTGCCTTTGTTTTTTTAAAACTATTGGTATGGATCTTATATCATCGAGATAAAAAAACCTAAAGGTCGTCCTCCCAAAAGGAGAAAGATGTTGGCTGAAAATAGAAAGGGCGATTGCGGGGAAAAGTGCCCTTGAAAACTGTTGATAAAAAAAAAAACAGAAATAGTATAACATTGCAGAAAATCCATTATCTGAACCGGTACATCTTCCCAACCTGGGGGCGAGCTATTTTTTTCCCCCAAAGGCTGTTTTTTTCCTGAACTTTTTGCAGAAAGTTCCTTGAAAAATTTTGGGTACAAACTGTACCCTTGTTATAAAACAACACCGTTCCATGGGTTATTCTAAAAAAGATGGAATTTTTATGCGAATCATGTCATGAAAGCTATGGAAGTTTTTTTCAAGTTTCCAAAAAGGGGCCCAAAAATTAAATGATATAAACAGCAAGCTGGGGGTCCCTTTCCCTATCCATGGGCAGGGGCATGCTGTTTTGGAAATTTTTTCATCTTGCTCAACATGCCAACAATGGACCAAAAAAACTTTTAAATGCATCCCCTTATCCGTGAAAAACAAAGGGTAAAAGAAAAAATGCTCAAATGTCACGTCAAGAGCTAAGAAAGCTCTGAAAAAGTTGATGCTTCACAAAAAAGTCGGGAAAAATAATTGATGTGAGTGTGCCCTTATGTGGTACTTGGCAAAAGCGGGGACATACATCTAACCAAAGGTTGGGAATAATCATCGATCCCTTAGTGGACTTGTCCTTGCCCAAAGTGTTCTCGAAATACTGGCAGAATTGTGCAGTTACTGGTCGAGATAGGGGAGTCAATAGTGCAGGTTTTAATAGGGAAAAGGACATGCGGATGAGTGTGAAAAAAAATTTTGATGGAACTTCTGGAGCCATGGAGATGCATGCTACACTAATTATGTGGAGACGGTCAATTGGTTGCCAAATGAGATTCGTTTTCATGCTGGTGATGGTGACTAAAAAACTTTTCAATTTTTGTCGGACAATAAAATATATGGTTCTGATATAAAATCGAAAAAAAATTCCCTGAATCATATTGAAAAGAGGCTGGCACATCGTTGCAAAAAAAGTGAAAGAAGGGAAAGGTAAAAAAGGGGTGACTCTTGGTGGGCGTCAGGGGGAAGTCTTACAAAATAAAAACATCACTAAGTTGCAAAATTAAATATAGAAAAGGGAATAAAGATAATGTTCCCCCAAAACCAATAAAATGAAAACCTATATATGCCGGGCCCGGTTCATTGCTCGTCCCCAAATGACAAAAACCTATGCATGACCAAAATGTCCTGAAAGGGAATCATCGTGGTGTTTCTATAAAAAAGCTATAGCCAAAGGTGAAACCCCCGGGGCACACAGTTCCATGAAAACTTACTTGTTGGGACAAGTAGTGAAAAAAAAATTTTGCCCCGTTTATTAACGTTTTGCTTCAGAAAACCATTCTTGAAAGATGCGTAGCGGAGGAAGCAAAAATTCCCAAAGAAAGTCCCATAGCTGCATTTGGCGAAAAAGTCCAAAAAATTTTTCGTCTCCAAAAAGGGGGCTGGAAATAGCAGTAACAGATGCCATCCCAAAAGCACAATTTGGGCTATGTGAAATCTCTTGAATCGAAAAATGTGCCTAAATGAGTTTTTTTTTGACAATTTCTGAAAAGACAAAAACGACGCATTTCTCAAAATATTTCCTCAAACCAAACAAAAGGAAAAAAAATACCAAAACGGTCCCCCTATAGTGCCCGGGGGCTTTTTAAATTTTTTTTTTCAGACTTGGGAAAAACAGTTTTTTTGTTATGTGCGGGTTTAATTTATTTTTTGAATTTTTTTAATTTAATCGGATTGAAATACTTTATTTTACTCATTGTGATTAATGGGGAAAAATATAATATATTATCTGGTTGAGGGAAAAAATTGAAAAACCCTTCTGCTAATTTATATTAGAATGTTCTTGCTTACTTCAACTTTTATCACTGTATTATTACGTGTCAATGTGACTGTTACAAAAATATTGCAGAATCTTATATATATATATTCTGCATCTATCTTATATTTTATGATATTAGTGTTTTCAATTTCAAATTTATATTTATGTCTTTAATTGTTTTTAAAAAAATAATTATTTTCCTTTAGAATAAAATAGCTGTTTTTCTAAAAAAAAAATTTTCCTCGAAAATGTTGAATTTTTGTAATTTAATCGTATTAAATATATTTTTACTCATTGTGATTAATGAAATGTATAAATACTATGTGGTTGAGATGAAACAATTGGGAAAAACATTGTGCTAATTTACTTCGAAAATTATAAGAAAGTTCCCGCTTACTTCAATTTTTCTTTCCCTTTTATACCACGTGTGAATGTGACTGTTACAATAAATATTGCAGAACCTTATTTATACATTCTGCATCGATCTTATATTTTATGATATTTTTTTCAATTTAAATTTATATCCCAATTTTTTTTTTAAAAAAATAAGTTAATTTCCTTAAAATAAAAAAAAACTGTTTTTCCAGAATCAAAAATTTGCCTCGAAACCAAAATTTAAATGTTCCATGCGTTTTCAATTTTTTTCCCTTTTAACAAAACTTTCCAAAAAATGTTCATCTAATGTATAGTCACAAATTCTTGGATGCATTGTATTTAAAAGTGATAGGGTGAGAAAAAAAAGAAATTAGTTTTTTTTGTAGGGGAAAACATTAAAATTTTGAAAATTTTTATATAAAAAATTTTCGTTTTTCCCATATTTTTTTAAATTATCATATAAAAACATTTTCATTGCATGCATACATTTGTAAAAATTTCATAAAGAAGTTAAATAAGTTGAAAATATGAAATTTAAAAAAAACAAAAACATGGAACGTTTTTAAATTTTCGTTAAATTTTTTTAAAAAAATACTCATTTTTCTCACCAAATTTTTTTATGGTTTTAGTTCTAATTTTCATACACCCAGTAAAAAATTTTGGGGGATGTTTTAAAAAATTTTTGAAAAATTTTTTTTTCTGTACATAAACCTTAATACCAAAAAAATCTTTTACATTTCTTAGGGAGATAAAAAATTTTTTAATTATTTTTTACATTCTTTTTGTTTTGGGGTATAACCCTTGTTTTTTTTTCATATCCAAAAAAAACAATTGATCTTTTTCCAAATTTACATTTTTACAATTTTAATTTTTAAAATTTTTTTTATTTCACTTTTAAAAAATTTCCTATAAATGTTTTTTTTTTTCTTCAATGATTCCAAAAAAACTATTATACCGTCAAAGAATTTAATGCAAATTTTATTTGGTTTTTTTATTTAAAATCGGTCTAATAGCTCTTTGAAAAATACAAGGGGAAATTTTTTTATCCAAAATCAAACGATTAAATGGAAAAAAAAAACCCTAATTTGATGTAAATGCAAAGTTTTTCAAATTCATTTATCAATGTCCAGTTTAATATCAATAGCCACTACAAAAAGGGCGTCGTTGAGAAAAATTTTACATGTGTTAATTTATCAAAAAACTGCATCTATTCGAGGTTGGGTTTTGCATCCCAAATTTTTTGATAGCATTTAGCTTTTTTAAAAACAACTCATAATCGTGTACGAGCATTATCCTCTTTTTTTAAAAACTAATGTTATAAAAAACATAAAAAGCTATGAAAAGGTTTTAATTTTTCCTGCTTTCAATAATACATCTAATTGCTTTTTTATTTCCGTATCATCTTTAAAAGATGTCTATACGGTCGATTTGCAATGGGTAATTCTAAGGTAAATACTGCTTTAGGAGAATTACATTTTATTTAACCCACATCAAACTTAATTTTAGCAAAGACATGTTTACTTTTATTAATAATTACATCATAATCACTGTTAGGAATTTTTTCTATATTAAACACAGGATCAGCTTTCTTAATAATTTTATTATCATTAAATTTAAGGGTCTCATTTTTTTTAATGATTGCACTGGATTCACACATTTTTGAAATTATCTTGCCTCTCTGAAAAATTTTATATTCACTAAAATTAATAATTAATTAAAACTACTCATAGTTTTATTAGAAATAACTAAATATTTCAGTTCTACATTTACTATGATGAATTTAATATCTAATAGCTTCTCCTATTTTCATTGTAAAGCCTCACTCGCCTTGATTTGTCCATTGATGGTGGGTATTTTTGATTCGATATACTCCACAGTTTGTTGTCCCTTTATTTGTGCTATTACATTTTTTGAAATGATGTTGACATCGGATCCTGTATCCAAGAGGATCTCAACTTGTTTGAAGTTGATTCTCGCCTGGATGATCAACGGTTCTCATGTTCGGTATGGTTGGAATACTGTGTTATTTTTCTTTTTCACTGGGGTAGAAAGTTGGAGAATTCGGTCGCAAAACCGCTGGTCGTTGCTGCAAGACCTCTTGGTTTCTCGGATACAAGGTCAGCCTCTGAAGAGAAAAGGACGGATGATGATGAGAGGATGCTGAGGGGAGTATTCATTGTATCTTGAATAACCCACCGGGTGTTGAGAATGATCCAATCCATTGTTGCCTTCTCCAATTCCATCTTCCGTAACTGTTGTCAATGGGCAAGTTGGTTCACCTGGTGAGATACTCATTTCACTGGATACTTTGGATATGTTATGAACGTTTGGTTCTATAACATTTAAAAAATAGAAAGTTGCTTCAAAGAATTCGAAGAGCACGTTTATTCCATTAGGCTTAGCTGAGCGAGCATTGCAACTAGTCTAGTCAAAATATACCGACGGTTGCCAATCGGGTAATCTGAAGAAGGTTACAAGAAATTGTTTCCAGATTTACAAATATAAATATAAATACAGTTAGATTACATAAAATACAAAATATAGTTAATTACAAATGCTTAAATATAAAATTCATTTTAAAAATTAATTATTTTTCAAATTATAATGTTCTATAATTTTATTACATTTTTGTTTGTTCATTGATTACTTTTCAAAATATAATGTTCTATAATTTTATTATATTTTTCTTTGTTGAGTTGAATAATATTTGTCTCAACAGATATATAACTTCGTTCCGAGTTGAGGTTGACTTTTGTTTTTCTTGTATATGATGTAGAATTCTTCAGCTTCTTCCATTTTTATTCGGGATGTGATTTCTTGCATTCTGTAAAAGTGTTTTATATGGGTCTCTTTTGGTGTCCTTTCTGTGTTAGATGGTTGAAGATGTATCTCTGCGGGATTTACTTGTGTTCCGAATTCACGTACCAAATTATTTTTCTGTTCGTAAAAGCTTTTGGGGATCGTATGAGATTTGATGTAAGTTTTAACAACTCCATCTACTAACTTGGTTAGAAAGAGGATTTTCTGTTTCTATTTTACATCAAAAGAATCGCACGTGTTTTCAAAATTTTTGAGGAAGGATTCGATGAGCATCTCCAGGTTATACTTTTGGAAAAAAGTCTGCATATCTTAAAAACAGATATCATTTTTTATAATTGTCCTATGTTGTTTTGTTTTTTCTTCACCTACATCCATTCTGCATTATTTTCTTGTTTAATTTTGTCTTCTTTCTTTGTTTCCATTTTTAAAATTTTATTTCCATTCCAAAAATCCATTAGGTTACGAAGAGAATTCTATTTCTCTGGCAGTAGGAACGTAGATTCTTCCCGGGGTTAGGAGCCATTATTTTCTTCGGCAACCCTGCGTACAGCTAACGGTGGTATTCTCAATCGCGAGTTATTGAAAAGATAACTCGCGGATTGGGTAACCCTCGCTCGCCGATAACTCGCGGATAATTCTCCTTTCTTATTCTCGAACTGACGATTACCGAATCCGTGAGTTATGCGTCGGCAAGATGTTACAGTCGTTGTGATTGGACACTGATAATCACGTGACATTTTCTTTGTTACATGCATCTTTCCTTACAAATAGATTCACGTGATCGAAATCCGCAAGTTACCCTCCGAAATCGGCGGGTTACCTTTGGATGAATAATCCGTGGATTTGGCAAGATCCGCAATTGAGAATAATGATGTTTCGCCACACACACACACAATCTGCAAGTTACCTCCGTTTCAGGGATAACCCGAGGTTAACTCGTGATTGAGAATACCACCGTAACAGAGATAAAGCGCGTTCAGAGTTCCATATACGATTTCTCTAAAGCACTTCTCACACTAGATGGCATATTTGGCGTTCGCGTTTCCCCCCCTCCGTTTTAAAATGATTTTAAGAATATATTTAAGTTTAAATTTTGAAATGCATTTTCAGGTAGACCCTTCTGGCTTTTATTCTGACATGTTTCAAGTCAACACTAAGCTATTTTGTTAAAAATAATTTTTATTCATCGAGCCATCTACATGTTCTGTCGCTGAGAGAAAACGACGCCAAAGTGAAAATCTAAGTTACTTTACCACTTATGTTCAGATGTACCACTGACTCATAAACTCTTAGTTTATGAGCTATCCTTGAAAGTTAATGCTGACATATAGGGCCGTAAAACATAATGATCTGGGATTAGAAGTGTTTTGTGGTTGGGTCATCTGTTTGGGAGAAATAATTGGATGTTTAATTTACTACTTGAAGATGTAATGGAAAATAAAAGTTAAGTTTTTTTATATGGGATTTAATTTTAATTCTAATTTAATTATCCTTAGACATACACACACATATATATATATAGAGAGAGAGTGAGAGAGAGATAGAGATGCGATTCTATTAGTAACATGTAATAATCTTCCACTTTGTGGAACCCATGAAGTAACATAGAAACCCCCATAATAATGGAAATTTTTAAAGTTTGTTAGAATTAAGTAAATACTACTCTGATAATGGATCATATAAAAAGAAAAAAAATTCGTGAAACAGAATTGGGGATTATTTAGTATATAGATCATAAGAATGAATTATTTCTACATTAGAGAGAGAAAAGGAAGTCCTTACCGAAATTAAAGATGAAATAAAAGCAATCAGGTTCTATAATATTCAAATTAGACTGTACTTTTGATATTTCCCATAAGGAACAAACTTCAACCGTTAGATATGTTAATTTTGAAAAGAAAAGATTAACTTAATCATTTGTAGGGTTTATTGAAGTAATTTATGTGACTGGAGCAGAGGACTAGAGCGAGAGAAAGAGAGAGTTTTATTATGTTGCACTATAATGCAACATGAGGGTTAATTTCAAAGGAATTCGGTCGAGTGACGAGGACGCCATCTGAGCTACCAAATGACACCAATGAGAGGATATTGAACCTCGACAGATTTAGCGTGCAATGTTCGCATTGACACGGCGGGTCTTCAATCGGAACAGGATTCGAACCCATGACAATCTGGTCACGAGTTCGTGATCATAATCACTAGGCTGTCGCAGCCATCTAAACTAGCAAAAACTCTATTGAAAAAGTTAAGTGAGCTTGCATTAGATATTATGAATTTTAGACTGCAAGCATATGGCAAAATAGTAGCAACATGAAAGAGAAATATAATGTTGTAGAATTTAGAATAATTGCTGCAAATCCCATACAATTTATGTGCCTTGCCTAGCACACTCTTTTAAATTTTTAGTTTTTTGATGCCACTTCCTGTAGTATATATTTTAAATAGTTTGGGAGGATATTCGAAAACACACTCCTTTTCTGTATTTTTAATAAGATGGGAAACTACAAAAGCATTTACGCATTCCTCTTAAAATGTTATGCGACACTGTGATTGGGAAGTCAAAATAGACTCGGTTAAAGCAGTGTATACACAGCTAATAAACGTAATATCCTAGAAGAATTTATTGATGTAAATTATATATTACACTGGGGTATCCAAAACTAAAAGTCTATTGGATTCATTACAAGAAAAGCCAGTTATTTTCTTTAATAGTATGATTTGCAATATTGATCGAAATTAAGAGTATCAATAAACTAGTTCAATCTGAAACAATTGTTCTTGACTCGGCTTTTAATTTACTCATAAAGTCCAAGAATTTAAGAACAATATTTAACGCATTCTTAGACAAAGCAAAAAAGCTAGAATATAATTTATATATTTGAGAATTCGAAAAGATTATATTTCGAAATAGCAGAAGATGAAGTTAGAGTTCAGTTCAGTTCAGGTTTTATGGGATATAGAGCAACAAAGGCTATTATCCCCTTGAAACCTTGAAGTTAGAGTGAGTGAGTGTGTATTAACGTTGCCAGATTGAGCTACATGAGGGGTTTTGGTGACTGATCTCGTAGCCACGTCCTTTAAACCAGTGCGCCGCAACCTTTTTATCGCTGCGGACCGGTCAACGTTTGATAATTTTACCACGGCCCTCTGGGAGGGGGACATTGATTGTGTATATTTTAGATTATTTTGATTTATAGCAAAATGTATTTAATTGTATTTAATACATAAAGAATATAATTAATTTAATAAAGAATTTAGCTCTATTTAATTATGCCTTCAAAATAAAATAGTTACACCAAAAAATAAAGTGATTTAACATTTTAACTTACTAGAACGTTAAATCAATGAGAATCCTGAGCTTGTTTCTTTGTAATGAGACGGTTCCATCTGGGGTAATCGGAGACAATGACACCCGAAGTGTGTTGCTTATGTCCAGTTTATTCCGTTGCTTTGTTTTGGTTGCTGTTACTGCAGAAAACCCCACTTCACACAGATAGGTCTTTTTTGTGGAAACGACATTCACACGTGCATTCGGCATCTGTGTATTTGAGGGTTAAGGCGCGGCCGCCCCCGCAACCCCTTTTTGACTAAAGAGGAATCTGATTCCATCGACCGGAGGATGAAACAAGAGAGCTCCAAGAGGACCGGATCCCCGAGAAAGGCGGATATAGCGGAAGAGAGGAGCATATAGCGAGTACGGCATATGCGAAATCGGGGTTGCCAACTTGGCGAATTATTTTACATGTAGGCATTGTGGCAATACTGCATAAGTACCGCGAAAAGCTGTATTATATTTTCGTAGTCTAACTTTACCGATAATTTGATTTCATATTTGTTACTTACTAAAGATGAAAAATATTAGAAGTTTCCATTTTTCTTTCTTATTATAATTTTGAAATTTGTTTACTTGCATTATAATTAATATTTGAGTCATGATCAAGGCTAGTGGGCGTCCTATCGAGCCATGTTTTTATTTCACCAATCATTTATATGAAATGTTGAAGTATTCTCGACTTAAACGGATTCTCAGATTTCTTTTAAAGAATTATAGAAGTTGGGAAAGTGAAGAACGAGATCGCGCGCGCGCGGTCATCATTCTTAGTACTGAACTGCATTTCAAAATTTTACATGTGCCGATCGGTCGATCTGCAAAAAGAATTTAGAAACCATTTTATTGTTGCCATTTAAAAATCAGCTATATGTTTCCTTTCTTTAGAGTTTCTTTATTAAATCCCTTTTTAAAACCTTTGCGTAACCGTATCTATGGGTTTGTAGCTAAACAAAGTTAACACATGTTTGAACACCTGTAAATGTGTGGCTAAGGTTGTACTTTGTTTAGTTTGGTAGGTTTAGAGACATATCGAACCCATTTTTTTCCCCAGCAGATTATACTAAATTTTCCCATAGAAATAAAAGTATTTTATGTGACATAATTGTATCCTTATGGTTTCATTGGAGAAACTCGTTTCTTACTAAATTTCCTTTCGAAATTTATATACGAGTCAATCAATTTCATCTTCATCGTTGAACTTCACCTATTTTCCCGCCTATTCTTGAAACAGTTCTTTGCTATTCGTTATCTCTTATATAAAAAATATTTAACTCCACAAGAGAATTAAGTATTTCTTAAAAATACAATGGTATTATTAGAAAGAAATATGCTTGATATTAGAAGTGGTCTTCGATCTCGCACGTCCAGTCCTTACGGACCGTATTCAGATGAAAGTGGTACAACTGAAGAATCGGAGTATTGTAAGTTATAATTTCAGCTTTTTTCATATTTACTTTTTAGCTGTTTCCAAAAAAAGTCCAAGTGCGCCCCCCATACTACACTTTAATTCTTCCCCAACATCTTGTGACATTACAAAAAATTATAATTTTTCTTTTTTTTCAAATAACTGCTTTATAAAATTTAAGCTGTGCCCAAAATTGTATGGAGGCTGTTGCCACTAATTACGGTTTGAATTTCTTTCATTTGTACAGAAGTAAATCTTAAGTTTTTTGGAAACGTATTAGCATATTGTTGATATTTATTGAAATATATGTTCTCGCTATGCATGATTTTAAAACCAAAATGTTGAAACATTTTTTTTATTGAAAGCTGCAGAAGCTATCTATGATAGTTATGTAGGATACCGATCTTAAATTTTTTTTCGTTTTATAAATAATGCATTACTATTAGAGTATGCATTATCTGTGTATTTAATTTCTATGAAGTACTGAAAGTAGGCTCTTTATATTTTTTTTAAAGGCTTTTTTTTCTAAAAATTTTGGTTTTTAAGTTCAGTTTTTTTTTATTAGATTTTGTTTATATACATGATTAATGTTCATGTATTTCAGTTGATAGGAATTAATTATTTGAAAGAAATGCTATTCAGTTTTGAGTATTTAATATTATCATGTATATTTATTAAATTGTTTTTATGAGTTAAAAGCTTTTAATTTTGATCTTATGTATATTTTATATAAAAGAGAGCTAAGGAAAAAGTTATTAGATGTTTAAAACAGGATTGTGCATGCTTGCAGGAGAAATATAACTATTGTAAATTATATTTTCAGTATTTTTTTGAAGGTTATTGAGGCTAGCAGACTTGGATATCTTAATTTGCCAGTGGACTCTTGAAATTTCTCATCTTTGAACTGGGGCTCTAAAAGTTTTTAAGATCTGTACAAAATATATATCCACTGCTCGGGCATCATCTTAATAAATTTTACGTTGCTTAAATTTTAACTTGGACAAAGTGTTCTTAAAACCTCTTTTATTCTTGGATTTTTTGGAAGTATACAGACAGATGGAGTTGGTCTAATCTTGGATAGCCAAACTAGGGATTAGAAACAATATTTTCAGTATTAATAATTTTTTGCATTGATCTGATTGACATGTGATCACATCATTGACCAATCTGAATAATTTTCCACTCTGGTGTAACTAAAACCAATCACATTTATGAAAACTGTGAAGGTTAGTCTTCGATCTAAAAGGATAAAGTTCTACACTGTTTTGATTGTGGCAATGTTGTCTATTAGTGATGGTTTTTCACTACTTGTATCACTTAACATTTCAGTTTTTTCAAATGAAAAGTTGAAAAAGAATGGTATGTTTATACAAGGGAAACACAATACATTTTATTTATGCTGCAAATTGCTTTTTATTAAACTTGAAAACTAACAAAATATGTTTTTTCTGTTGGGAGGCACTTGGTTATTTGAGCATTAAATTGTAAACAAAAAAAGGGACAAATTGAAAGAGATTCAGTAAAAATGAAAATGAGGGATTGTAATCAGGGATAATATTTTGTATTGGGAGAAAAATGATGTGCTATAAATACCAGAATCACTGTGATTGGTAATTATTTAGCAGGAAAATATTTAAATTTACCACTATATTCACTGTTAACTCTACTACAGGGATCAAAGGGAAAAACCTGTTTTTCATTGTAAGTTTGTTTGGTCATCACAAGTTCAGATAGAAAAGTTCTGACCAGGCTTGAAACTCGGTTAGATTTAACCATGCTTGTGCAGTAAATTGACAACTTCGCTCATTATGTTGGTATTTTCAAATGTGTTCTATTACATTATTAGTGTATGATTTTTTTGAATATGTAAAATACTAATCAAAAGAAAGTGTAAGAGTTACTTTATAATTTACATATAGTGTATGTAGAGAACTGAATGATAAATCCCTCTATAAAATAATTTCAGAGATATGTGTACTAGAAAGAAAAGTATGTGTGCATTTGTGATTTAATCGAACAGATAAGATTGAGAACACTACTAAAAAATTTGGGATAAAACATAAATCTAAGTTATTATAGATTAAAAGAAAAGAAAATTCATAATAGTAACAGGAAAAAAAATAAAAACTATATTTAAAAAATAATTATTTTAATTTATTGAAATTTAGAATATTTTTAAATTTTTTTAAAAGGGGAAAGAATCTTCCCTGGTGATCACATTGATTGAAGGCCTTTTAAGTTTATTTAGAAATCCATCATGATTATATTTATTTGAATTAATGTATATATTATTTATATTTCAGCTGTGAAAATTGGTCCAGAATATCAAGCTGTTATTCCAGATTTAATTTCTGAAGGTAATAACTCTTTTCTATAAGTACTAATTTGGTGTTTGAGATAAGGTTAAGAATATTACAAATTGTGTTATAAAAGTTATTTCCCCCCTCAGGGGGCTCACCTTCTTTAGGTGGGTATGGGTGTCACAATTCCGAGGTACCCTAGTGATCTTTTCCTTTTTCCAAGGGGTTTACTATCTTTGGTAAACACGGGTGTCACGACCCCGGGGTACCCCAGTGATCCTTCTCTATTTTTGACCCTCCGTCTTGTCATCCAATTTCTCCTTTTCCCGTCCAGACCACAGACCTATGAATGTTTGGCGCAGTATAGCCAAAATTGGCTCTTGTGCCATAAAACACCAAACTCAACTCATGAAATTTATTTCACTTTTAAACTTGAATATTGCATAACTGTTTTCTACTTTTCAGTACATATTCAGTTTGTTGGTGAAAGCATTAATAGCTCAGAATATCTAATGTTTTATGGAACTCTGAATTGTTTATGCATTAATTGATAAAAGAAATTCATAAGAGATGGTGAGAGTTTGTTATTTTACTTCAAATCTGTTGCTTATTTTGGATTTTTTTCCCAAGGGGGCTGCAATTTAGGCATGCTGGCCTTTGCAGACATGGCAAGTCCTCAAACTGTGAGAGCTACTTAAGTGATAGCACCATCTTATGCCGGCTCTTGCTACTAAATTTTTTATGCTTGAATCTGGTTCAATTTAAGCTCTCGTCGGATGCTAAATATTGTGCAGAGGTCCAGAGCCAAATTAATAGTCAATAGTTCTTTAAGATGCAACATAATCTTATTACATGTGTTACCATGATTTTCGCATCCAGAAAATCTATTGACTCTAGCTGAGGTTGAACCCGAGTTGGTCATTTTATTCAAAGAAGTAAATATTGGTATGCTTCTAACTACTTGCTTCATTGTGCTAAATTTTTAAGAAATTTTCTTTTGTCTATAACTCCTTAAATTTTTTTGCTTGTTAGAAACAAGTGAACAATACATTATTTTTTAACTTAATTTTCATCTAATCAATATGTTTTAGTTTCATGTGAGAGAAATGTTATCTGACTGTGAACTCGGAGACTTAAGCAATGGAAATGTTTATAAGTGATTTTTCAAATTGCTGGAAAAAATTATTTGTGTCGGATGATTATTTAATTTTCTATTTTGTATTAAATGAAAAGATACAAAAGTATTTTCATGCAGATTTTTGCTGCACCAAAAATGGTTTTAATTAAATTTTTTCCCTTTATTTGTACGTATCCTATATGGAGACTTAAGAAACATTCATTATACATATGCACTTTTAATTGTTTTGAATTTTTTGCTTATGAAATTTGTTTTATTTATTATTATTTTGCTTTTCAACACTGCATTTAAAGTGATTTTTTTTGTTTAGTATTTTGTTGAAATCTTTTTAAAAAATTAAATTTATAATTGTATTTATATATAAAATGTAAATGTACAAAACATATTATTATTTTTTAATGGATTTTACAAACTGCTCTCTCTCTTTTGGTAAATTTTTAAAACAAACTTTTAATGCTGCTGCATGTTGTAGAATTTTCCATATAAAAAAAGTATGAGCATAGGTGTTTGGCAGGGGTGCTGATTGCAGTTTTAACATCCTGGTCCTCATTGAAATGACATTTCAATAAACAAATGCTACATAAGTTATGCATAAAGATACAAATAATCAAAATAAAAAAAATATGATCAATTTTAAAAAGTTACACATTAAAATAAATGGATACTTAGGTGTAAAAAGATTAGTGTACACATTTTTTGAATGATCAATATATTTTTAATCACCTGGTAAATATATTTTTGAAATTCCTCTTTTAAAAGTATTTTGAGATGTCTTGGCAATAACATCTGAACCTTTAATTATCTCTAAATTTCTTCCAATAGTCCATTTACCTGATGGAAGATTTTCATCTTTTAAAATAACCATTGAATTGAGAGTTAAATCTTTTTCAAATTGCCATTTATATATATGTCCAACCTTATAATCTATCCACCACTTGCTCCATATAAATTTAACAACTTTTGTTAATCCCTGCCATTGAGGTAAAGGATTGTGTGGTTTATCTATAATGTTTGACTCTGAAAAACTCCTATGAGAAAGTGTCTTACGGTGAAGATTGTAAAATTTTTAGGATCAGAGGACATAGAAGTAATAGAGCTACTATCCAAAATGCTTTCAATCTGGGTAGTAACTGTTATGAATTGTTCTAATTTTATTCAGGCATTGTCTACTATTCTTTTAAAATGATTCTTAAAAGATTTGATTCCTGCTTCACACACACACACACTCAAAGCCCTCCAAAAATTAAGTGATCTAAGGTAAATAAATTTCCATACAGTTAATATTAAGTAAATAATTAGTGAAAATATCTGTTAGATTTTTTTAAAATCAAATTATATAAGCACTGTAATTCTTTACTTGTAGAATTTAGTAAATTTGTCCTACTTGTCGTTAATAATTTGACGTAATTTTCCTGTAGCATTATCCGTACAAATTGAAGTACCTTTTCTTCTACTGAACACTCATTTCAGAGTTCTGATTATAGCTTCTGCTGTTAGCTCTGTGACAACCTTTATATGAATTGCTTTGGTAATAAAGGAAATAAAAGTTGCAACATTTATGGTAAATACTCTTTCACTGGTCCTTATATGTAATATAAAATGGGCCTGTAAAATCTATTCCTACATGTCATTCTTTCTTTCCATGATTTTAATTGCATTTTCAAGTTTATTTTTTATGCAAAAAATACAATTTGTCTGGCAGTGTTTCTTCCACCTAATTGCCAGAACTCTTGTTCTAACTAGGTAGAGTAAGGTCTGAGCACCAACATGTAAATTCTTTAGGCTGCCCATCTGGTATAGTGGTTAGTGATGCTGACCGTGGTGCTGTAGGGTCTGTGTGGTTTTGAATCCCGTAGAAGGCATTAATGTTTGTAAATGTATAGTGCCTTCGCGGCAGGGGGTACTCTATATAGCCACCAAGCTGCAAGTCCTCTCATGAGGTTAATGGAAGGGGAAGAGAGGTGAGAAGCCCCTGTCCACCCTTAGGGCAGAGTTGCCAGAAACTTATGCAGTAAAGTAGCATGAAGAGGGGGAAAAAAGTAATGAATCGATTTTCACTTGCAATTCATAAATATAATTTTTTTAATTTTGTAAAACTACGTTAAAATGCTTTAATTATTTAATTCATTTAAAATACTTTCAAATTCATCCTGCTAGATATCGTGATCTGTTGTGTCTTTTTTATAAACATCTGAACTATATTGAAGCATTTGTGGCCATGGAAGTATATCAACGCAGCAAGTCCCTAATTCTTTCAAAGTCATTTTGGTTCTGAGAATTGACTCAAATAGTTTGAGGTGCATTCGATTCCCCCTAATTTTGTCTTTTTCGACTTCACTCTGGAAAAATGCCTTTTCTGCAGTGGCATTATGTATGGGTAGGCTGTAAAGCTTTAAAAGCAAATATAGCTAAATCTCTTAAAAATAGATTTTTAACTGCATCTTTTATATTAAAAATATGACACCAAAATAATTCTCCATCATTTAAAAGCTCAGATTCAGATAGAAAAATATCCTTCAACTATATGTTAAAAATTTGTCTTCATTGATTTTCCAGAACATATAATTTAGATTGGTCTGCTAATTCTAAAGGCAGATAAAAAAAAGATTTGAATTCAAAAAATATTAGGGAAAAATTCTTTATCTTTTTTAAAGTTCCGTAATTTGAAGGGATTCGGTTTAAAAGTTGCTCACATGAAACCTTGAGAAAATTATGACATCTTTGATAGATTTCTTTAGTAGATTCTGTGGAAATTATTTTACTTTTGCTTGTCAGTTTATGCAAAGAGACATCCATCAAGTACTTCAATAGGCAAATAAATGCTTGTTAAATTCATGTCAATTTCGAGATTCCCACATTTAACGTAAATTCTTCTTAAAAGAGTAGGTGCAATCTTTTAATGCTTTCAGTAATTTGCAATGATCAGTATGATCACTTTGAAAGAGCAAATTAATCCCCTGCTGAAATTGGCAGCTTAAATTTAACAATATTTAATTCTATCCTTGTATTAATTTAAATAAAGGGATTGTAAGAGAAGTAGTTGATTGGAAAGAAAGGAATCTAGGCAGTGGCGCAACGGAGAATATTAGGGCCCCTAGTAAAGTCAGCTTTTGGACCCCCAAGACCTAATATGTACTTGGCGTCAGTCAGGCTTTGAGCCTCCTAGAATCCCTGTGCCACCCACAATGCGAAAGTGTACTTTACACCACTGAATCTGGGTAAAAACCTTTCAAAAGGGATTTAATCAGATTTTTATCACATAATCTCTCTAAATGACGAGTGCTTACTTTTGTCATTGTCATGCAGTGCTGCAACGTAAGTTTATTACAAAAATAGATTTGTATTCTTTAATTTAATGCAGTACCATTGATGATAATTATACAATTTACTTAGTCCAATAAGAATTTGTCCTTTCACAATTACTTTTCCAGTGTAATATTTATGTAGAAATTCTCTCCAAGCCTATCTTTTAAGAATATTACATGTTTCATTGTCATGCTTCTATCGGGATTAGAGATAATCCCACCATTTGTTTTTTTCTACCACTTGCAGTGGAAAAGAGTGGCGAGAGAGGAGTCCCGTTAGATAGGCTCCGATTCGTGGCGGTGACGAAGGGGGAGAAATTACAGCGTTTAGTGTGGTTTCGAAGTGGTGAAACATACTACAACTTCATGTTTTCTTTAAGGACTAAGGTCACTATTTTTTTTTCTTCTGCGATTTTTTCGATACTTGTTCCAATACTTTTATATATGGTTGAAAGTAGCAAAAAGTAGCGGGATCTTCAAGTGAAGTAGCATGAAATTCGCGAAGTAGCGATAGGATAAAAAAGTAGCAAAATTCGCAAAAAATCGCACGATCCGGCAACCCTGCCTCAGGGTGCTCTCCCTCAAAATTGGGGTGGAACTGAGCAAAATCGTACTGTCACCTGCATGGTGCTTAAAGCTAAGGCTAAGGACAGGCGTAAAAACATAGCCCTTAGCCATGATGAATTTCGTGGACCTTGATCTGATGATACTGTCGATCAGGTGGCATAAGCAACAACGCAACAACAACAGGTCTGAGCACCAGCAAGTAAATATTTAGATAAGAATGTGCATTATGTAAAAAGTTAACTAGTAATTTTTGGAAAGAAAAATAAGAAATTTTTTATTAAATGATAAATTTGAATTAGTACACCACCTATTCTAAACGGGTTTTGTTTGTCAAGAAAAGGATTCGGATATGTCAACTAACCCCTTTTAATAGTTTCCCCATTTCTAAGAGCTTCAATTTCTTTGCTATAATATAATTATTTCATATAATTATTAGTAATATTCTGAAAGTCATTTTCAAAGTTAGAATCCAAGACTGATGTAAAGCCAATATCAGATTTCTCGAGTTCCAACATGAAAATTGGAACTGGTGATTGAAAGTTCATAAAATTGTTTGTGAATGTCTAGATGCTGGAGATATTCCACCATATGCTTAATGATGAAAGTTCTTCAGCATTTAACACCATAAGAGATAATATATTCAGGGTTTAGAACTGAAGGTATGTGCTTCCTTTCAAAGTTTGTATCTTGAAAATTTGTTTGCCAGCGTATATCTTGAGTTGGTTAACTGGAATATTGATCCAGAAAATTTCTATGGTTGAATTGGTGTCGAAGATGATTTTGAAACTAAATTTATTTTTTGGGAGAGACAACTTTTCAAACTAATGGCGCTTGTAGCAAACATACTGGGAGTTCAAGGTGAGGAATGGAGATGACTTTGATTGGTGGAATGCAAGATGTACTGGCAGAAACCTTAGTCATGGCAGTACCATCTTTTACATTGTGCATATACACCATTAAATATGAAATAAGTTGATCAAGTTTTTTTATCACTAATTTTTTAATGTTCTCAGCTTTGTATATCTTTAATTGGCATTTGTACAATATATTGATCAGCTTCATTACATGCGAGTCATTTCATAATGATTTTCACAGTATCCCTCTTTGATGCTCAGTTGTTTTTGGCCTGTATTAATTGTTTTTATTTCTGAGAACTTTTGCAAGCTATTATCAATGTTTTACATTTGTGATATGAGATCACAATATATTAATTTTCTTCTTCAATAGCTCAACAACCCTGGGTAATCCTGACCTCCTCCAGAAGTCTTTTCCAGGCATCCCTACTTTTGGCAACTGTTTCCCAATTTTTGACCTTTAAAATTTTTTAGGTCTTTCTCAACACAGTCAATCCATCTTAACAGGGGTCTGCTCAGAGGTCTATTTCCCATGGGCTTTGTCAGAAAGATTTTCTGGCAGCAATGATTTTCATTCATTCATTCTAGCCAGATGATCAGCCCATTTAAGTCTCTGTAATTTGACAAATTTTACAGTATCGGCTTGTTTGTAAATTTTGTAAAGCTCTAAGTTGGATCTTCTCCATGATCTATTCACTTGGATCCCACCAAGAATGTGGAGTAAGATCTCTTTCTCTCGGAAATTCCCAAAACTTCCTCATCATGTGAAGTCAATGGCCAAGTCTCTGATGCATAAGTCAGGACAGATCTTATAAGACTTTTATAAAGAAGCAATTTAATTCTTAATTTGAGAAAACTGAATTTTAAATAACTCTTCAATGCATACAAACATCTATTTGCAGCAATGATTATTTTATAAATTTCTGGGCCAGCTCATTTTTATTTATCTCTGTTGCCAAATAAGTAACACTGTTAATGTTTCAAATTTATAATTGCTAATTTCTATGTGACTACCCCCTCAGGGGGCTCATCTTCTTTAGTTGAGTACGGGTGTCACAATCCCGAGGTACTCTAGTGATCTTTACCTTTTCCCAAGGGCTTTACTGTCTTTGGTAAACACAGGTGTCACGAACCTGGGGTACCCTAGTGATCTTTTTCTATTTTCGACCCTCCTTCTTGTCATTCAATTTATCCTTTCTTTTCCAATCACAGATTTAAACACAGATTTTTACGTCCAGGCCACAGATAAATATTATAAAATGAACTTAGTTCAAATTATTGATAAGTGTTTTCTAATGAGAAAACTTACATTTTATTACTAACATATTTTGGTTTACATTTTGTATTGTGTTAGTTTAGTTTCTTTTTCATAGATTCAATATTTTGATTATATTGCTTTATTTGTTTTCGATTAATACTGTTGGTTTGCCAACCCGCATGTTTTCCGTGTGCGTCATCCCGTAAGGAAGAAAATGGTGTCCTGGGGATACCTTTTGCATTCCCTTTGGCCCATACTTCACTGTAGATGGGTGGCAGGAGTGAACTTGCTCCTGTCAATCGGCTGGTGATACCTCTCTTCGGTGTCCCCGAAGAAACATTGCTGTAGGGTTAGTGCTGCAGAGATAAGAGGTGGCGGTTTTACCCGTTGGATTGTTGTCCTGATGCTGTAGCGTTATATTCTGGGTGTACTCCAAGTAAGGGCCGTGCCTGGTTTTTGGCCAGATGACTGGCACACTTCCTCCCTTGTTGGACTCTTGTGGTGGTTGGAGGCATGCCAGGACGAAGTTGTTTTTCAGCTTATGTATCCAATGCTGCTGTGCCAGGGTGAAGGTCTTGTTTTACCCAAATTTATATCTAGATATAAATCAGATATCTAGTACTGCACATTTTTTTATTCTATAGGTGAGCTATAGGTGAAGCTATAGGTGAGCCAAAATCTGTTAAGAAAATGCAATCTGGTGACTTACTTGTGGAGACTAAATCATCTATTCAATCAAAATCTTATCTATCTACAAAAAAATTTCTAGATTCTACACTTACAGTTACTCCTCACAGATCTCTAAACTCCAGTCGAGGTGTCATATCTGAACCTGACCTGTTGACCTACACGATATTATATACTTGATTTTAAATAAACTACTTTTATACATATACACTATTTGTATAAAATTTTAATATTTTGAATATATTTTTAAATGTTTATATTATATAAAATACACAAACGTTTGGCACAGTATAGCCGAAACCAGCTCTTGCGCCAATAAACCCTAAAATCACTCATTCACTCTAGATTGTTTTAACATTTTAACAAACATGTGGCGCAGTATAACCAGAATTGGTTCTTGCGCCATTAAACACTACACTTATTCACCTATGCCCTCCTATGCATATGCTATGCAATTTTTTAAAAAAAGAATGTGTTAGTATTATAGAAGAATGTAAAAGAATTATTTAAAACTGTTAAACATTTACAAGCAAAAATTATATTCTTATGTATGTGCCATTGATGTATGTTTGTTTCATCCGTGTCAGATTTTCAATGGTGGCTGTTCTGTTCCTGTGTTTTTTTTCTACATATAAAATGAGTCTTTTTATACTAGCATCAAAATGAATTCCTCTTGATGCTATAACTGATATCTTTGATGTTTAAGTGATTAAAAGAAAGCATGTACAAAAAAAATTCCTGAATACACGCAGACAACGATGTTTAGGATAGACTGAATACTAGAGATAAACTGGATTGGGATAAGTCATCAATGTGATAAGGGCCAGAGTTGATGTCTACATTTTTCCCTTTGAAAAGGGTGGAAACTCAAACTTCCTCATCCAACTAATGTTTTGCCTTCGATTCTAAGCCGCACCCAATTTTCTGTTGCGTTAACACTAGAAAAATAGTGCGTCTTAGATTGGAGTAAATACAGTGTTTATCTTTTTTATGTTGTACAGTTTTTTAAAGTTAGTTTCTTTATATGTCAAACAAAAGGAAGCTTGTTCTATAAAATTGTTAATAACATTATGAAATAGTACCTATTTTTTTTTTTTTTATTTTAGCACCATGTTCATCAAATGTCCAGGAAAAGGCTTTGCTTATGTGGGCACCAAACCCTGCAATAGATGATGAAATTAGTAAGCTGTATTTTTTAAAAAATTATTAGTTTTGATAATTTAATCAATTGCACTTCAATCATAAATTTTAAATATATTTTCCAAAACCACAATTTCTCTAATTTACTTTTGATATTCCTAATTTTGCTTCAAAAATATTTTTTATAAAATTTTATAAATGCAAATCTAAAAAAATTATATATTTTTATTAAAAGATATTCAATATTTTAGCTTCTAAGATTTGCTTCTCTTTCTTTCAGTGGATAAATATATAACTGAAGCAAAAGATAAATTTGGATATAATGTTGAGCAGGTATTTATCAGTTTAATATATACATATATATATAGTACTTTGAAAATATCTTTTATGAGTACTTACTTATCATATTGTCGACCAATTTTGCAAAGTTAAAAAGACATGCATGAGCAAGATTATCATTTTTGCACATGTGCAAAAATAAATTCCTGTGCATACTTCTCTATTAACATATTGAAAAGTAAGTTGGTGCAGATTAAGTAGTATTAAATAACATCTTAAAATCAAACACCTACACTCGAAATAAAAAAAAAGTTAGTCAGCAGCCAAAAGACCATAATTGTATTCATAATGTATCTTAATGTAAACTACACTGCATGTACTTGGATAAATGTGTATCTAAATGTTGTTTTGTAAATCCACAATGCTTCACTGTTTGCTTAGCTGCATATAAACTAAACTTACATATTAGACTGAAATACTCCACTGCATTCTCTTCCATAAAAATAAAAATTAAAAAAAAAAAGAGATCCCGAACTTTAATAATTTTCTTCGAAACAAAAAGAGAAAAAAGGGAATTACAAATTATAAACAATGTTATTATTTTAGAGTATGCCTAATGAAAAATATTGTTTTACATTTGTGGGAAGTGTATTCAACCTATATATATATAAAAGATTTTCATGCTTGCACAAACGAGATTGTGTTTAAACATGAATGAGAATGGATTTTCTCTATTGGCTGCATATCACAACTGGGTCAATGGTATTATCTGTTAGTACCCTCAATAATTAAACTTTTGAACTTTTAATCAACTAACATTTATCTAAAGTAATTTAAGATATTAAAAATTAGTTTAAATCATTATTAAAAATTGATAAATTTTGGAAGTTTTAAGAATTTGCTTTTGGACTAACTTATTTCATTTCATGTACTTTAAAATTTCCCCCTAAAAATACATAGAGGAAAAAACACTTTTTGGTTTCAGTTATGTTTTATCACAATTTGTCTTGTTAATTTTCACTGTAACAATTGTATCATGAATTTGTGTAATATATTTTCCCAAGTTTAACATTAAATATATATATATATATTTGTACATTTCTGTGAAACACCAAATGATTTTATGTTATTACAGTCGCTTGGAATGCTATTATGGCATGAATATGATCTAAAGAAAGCTAAAGCAGACATTCATAATTATGCCCCTGTTCCTAGTGAATGGAGCAATGAAGACAAAATACTTTTTGAACAAGGCTTTCAATTTTATGGGAAGAACTTTAATAGAATTCGTAGATTGGTATGTATTGTTCCAAAAAATATCTTTTAGTTTCAATTGCAGTGATGAATAATACAATTAAGATAAATAATGCAAGTTAAAAACTATTAAGGAATAATCTTATTATTTGAGGTATTTAATTCTCCTAGTTTGGAATGGAAAGAAAATTCGTAAACTCCTAGCTGAATTACTTGATATTTCCTAAAGCTAATGTGCAATAAAGAAAAAAAAATAAATAACATTTTAACTGTAAGAAACGAAGTTTAAAAATGGATTAATTTTTTGTAACTTATTGCAAAAAAACACTTCAGCATTAAGTTTAAAAAAATAATTTCAAGTTAAAATTTTCAGACATTTACTGTTGGATACACATCACACACACTTAAAAAAAGGTATAGAAAAAATTGTTACATCAGCTTGAAAGCACCAAAATCTGGTGATAGGTGGTCAATTTTTTATTAATATGTATTAACTTTTTCCACACATCAGCAAGACATCCTAAAAATTCATTATACAATGAACAGTATAAATTTGCAGTATAAAGTCTGCAGAATTTCATTTATATACAGCTGGATCCCGATTTACCATACCTTGTTTATTGCTCATCCCTGTACATATGTATACTTTCAGAGCATACAGGCCTGGTAAATTATTTCTTTCTGAATAGGCAGTCCTGAGCAGGCTAATAAACATTTGTAACAATCTTTTATCTGCAATACCTGTATCTTGTGGAGAAGAAAAATAATTTGTTTTCTTATATCTAAATAAGCTGAGCAAATACTTGATATATATTTTAATTTGGATTATATTGAATATATTTAAGCTAGTTTTATTACTTTTATTATTAGTTACCAGATAAACCCCTTTCAAGTGTGATCAAGTATTATTACTTATGGAAAAAAGCAAAGCCACATACTAGTGTTATGGATGAACGAGTATTTAAGTTATCTGCACAAAAGAATGATAGAAGGTATATTCTTATTTCATCTGATCTGTTAAAAGTTGCTAATTCACAATGTTATGTTTTAAATTTTTACTTATAAAAATGTTCTATTGTGTTTTTATTTTTATGTGCTAAAAATTATTCTTTAGTCACTTAATATAGATGCATGCATTCTCTAGTAATTTAATATAGATGCTTATTGTGAAATAAAGACGAGATTAGAAAAAATATCTTAATTCTTCTAATGAAATGCTTTTTAACTTTAAAAAACTTACATATATGGCTTATATATGATACATTTTCGGATAAAAGTTCTTATTTGTTTGAAACATTGATAAAAATTAATTTTGTGTTTACTCTAGTGGATCTGAGGCATTGTCAGGTAATGAAAGTGATGTGGATTCTGATAAGGATGTAAGTTAAATGCTTGTTGTTAAGTTATAACAACAGTTATTAAAAATATTTCTGTTCATTTATAGTTAAAAATAATTTTAAGCATGTTCTTTTTAGGAGAAAAAGCAAAAAGGCAATTGCTCCGCTTGCAATGTTTCTGCTCAATTGTATAGTACAGCTAGGGGATCTCTTTGTTCAGCTTGTACTCTGAGTTCGAAGTAAGTGTTTTCATTATTTGTTTAGATGCTGTATATATATTTAGAAGTATGCTTTTTGTAGTTTTTACCAATCAAATATTTTTATTCAAATACCTTAAATAAAAGGTTTCAGTTTAGTTATAGGTGTATTTATATCATTTGGTATAAGAGCTGTAGCTGTCCTAGAGGCTTGATGCATATGGACATGTATAGATTAGTTAAAAATTCAAGTCTTATATTTAACCACACTTAAGAATTTATGAGGTCCATCATTACTCTTGTAGCTGTAATGGTATTTTGATTAATCTAACCTAAATTTATATGGAAACTGAACTAATTAATAATTTTAAATAGAACATAACTTCAAAAAAAAAAATATTTCCCTTTTTTAATGTTCAGTAGGTTTAAATCATTCATACATTTGTGATTAGAAAAATACTGCAATTTTACTAATTGCATATTTTAATTATCTACTCATTCCACTTATTATTACAGAACTCCTAGTAAAAGATGCTCTTAACATACTTGCCAAATGTTGCATTTTACATGTAAAATTTGCTATTTTCAGCCTTTTAGTATTCTTTTACTCCTAAATTGTTTATTTTTTATGCATTTTAACTAAATTTTCGTCATTCACTATTTTCTCTTGTACAGCTCTTGCTTACTATTTTATAGTGACAGTGACATATTCATTTGCATCTGAGTTATGAGAACTCTTAAACCTGTATCTTGAGTTTCTTAAGAATTCAAGGAACTTGGACTTTTCATGCTTCTGAGAAAGATTGATGGAAGGGAACTTTTCCATTTTTCGAGGTCTTTGGAATTAGTGGATAGGCCTTTAGTAGTGGGTATGTTCCTGGTTGGTAGAGTAGATGTTGTTCTTGCCAGGCAGAGCAAGAGACATTCAACAGCGGTGTGGAGATTTTGATGTGACTGATGGAATTGGCTGTAGCAATCCAGTGATCTGATTGGATGCTGTAAGTAATATTCAGTAACTGTTGGATGTACTGAAGGGGCGTAGCTACCGCGGTATTAGCCATATCAATAATATGGGCCCCCAAGCTACAGGGGCCCCAACATGAGTAAGCATAAAGTCGCAAAATGTTATCATTAGCCATATGAACATAGTTCCTTTTTACTCTTAAAATATCGTCTATCACTGGTTTCAAACGATTAAAAAAAATTTTCATGAACTTTACATCTTTGTTCCCGCAATAAGATATCTTTAAAAGCAGATATTTTACTCAAAATAAAAAGAAAACAAGGAGTGGTATAGACTTGGAAAGACGACTGAAAAATTCCTATTTAAAGCTACTCATCAAAAAGATCGGTTGAAGTAAAATACAGATAACGTTTAGAATGGGAAAGAATGTTGGGGTTATGCTTGTAAATAACAATATCCCTTCGTCTGTTGGTTGATATACTGTAGATACAAAAGCTACATGAAGGCTTGGCACTTATTCAGAAGTTTTGTCTAGAGGGCAATGAAAGCAAATAATATATTTTGTTTATATTGGTTCTTTTTTATTTGTATAATGTTCAAAAAAACCGAATGTGCATTCATGGTTAGCAAGGGTTCAAAATCTGTCTTTCCTTTTGTGAAAAGGTAGGGCTAGGGGCTTTGTCACTCTCCCAGTTTCCATATAATTGTCCTATATAATAGTTAGCCCGTGGTGCGGAATTCTTTGACCAAAATGCAATGCTTTCTAAAACGAGTCATTCCAACAGCCTGCCGATATATGAGAAGTTTAAATTGTGCTTTTCATTTCACTCTGCTAATTTTATTTATTATGTTGTGATTCTTTGTGTGGTGAACTGCTCAAAATATGAGCAAAAGTAGATCATACCCTAATAGTGTGTTATAATGCAAAAATTTAAAAAACTACAATTAAATTTTTAAAAAATAATTCCTACTAGTAACTCACATTCTCTCTATTTATCTTGTTCAAATTTTCAATCGTTAACAAAATACTTTCTATTCGTCCAATCAAGTTCAAATAAATTTTTTTAACTTGTACTGGATGACACTTGATGTTAATACTTTTCCCAAATATTAGTTCATTAATTAAATTAATTACCAGTTTTCGACGCCAACTTAGATTGGTCTCCATTGTTATAACATTGTTAAAACAATGACAAAAGTTGGCTTTGAAAATCAGTTTTTCAGCCAAACCGGTTGTGCATTGTTACAACAATGCAGACAAATCATGCTCTTTTTTCAATTCCTACTATTAGCTCACTCTCTTCCTGTATATATATATCTTGTTCAAATTTTCATTCGTTAATAAAATACTTTCTATACATCCATTCAAATTAGGAATTGACTTAAATTTTTTTATATGTATTACTTGTTTCAACCAGTCAGATTTATTTGGGTTGTAAAAGTAAGAAACTCTGTTTTAACCCCTTCGCAATGGGCAGTGCAAATATGCATTTTAGAAAAATGTTCTGGTAGGCCAGGTGATGCATATGACTTTTCAGCTGGAACATTTTTTAATAACCACTAGATGGCACCCTATGTCCATTATATTGAAACTGAACATAGTTAAAGTAACCTGACCTTCAGTCTGCTTATATTCTGCCTGGATTTGGTATTTTGCTCATCAGCTGTGGTGGGGGAGGAGTTAATTGAAATGTAAACAAATGGCTCGCAAAATTTCCACTTGATATAAAACATTCACGTTTCTAATAACTCTCCCAATGTTTTATTTTCTTTTTCTTAACAGTGTGGAGTGTTTTAGAGTTTTAGCGTCAGTTTTCTGTTACAGTTTTTGTTGCTTTTGGATATATTTCACATACTTTCTTATTTCAAAAACCTTGACTTCAGATTATTATTTGATTGTTTTGAAAGCATTTTCCTAACCTTAATATAAACAAAAAGGGTGAAAAAAGCCAAAGTGTATATTCACAAACCGTAGGTAAATAAATTTTTAAAAAACGTAACAAACATTTTATGCTTACAAATCATACAATGTAGAACTTAACGTTTCTCCATGCTTCAAGATTTTCCACACTCAGTCTTCATTCATTTTAATTTTGCTATTTCTTTTTGTAAATAATCTTTGTCATAATTTTTTTTTATTAATTCGAAAGTTTATATTAATATGTTCTGTCAATGAAAATTTTGGAAGAAATTGAATAGTGCTTACAAAATTTATTTCCCAATGTAAGTGATATTTTTTTAATATAATTTCATATAAATTAAAGGAAAAACGTTATTACATTCTAGTTTTAATGTAACAGACAACTTATGTAGTAATCTAAAGGGGTACCAAAAATTCTGACGTTAGGACTGAAATGTTATTATTTGTTTTTTTCTCAAGTTAGGCTTAGCGACAAAAATTCCCCATCCTGAAATGCAAGTCTTAACGCATTCACCCTATCCCTAGCAAGCATCTCATAGAAAATCGCCCTGTCCTGAAGAGGTTAATTATTTCCTTACACTGTATAATAGAGTTTATTATTCATCTGGCTTTATTCTTACATGTTTAAAACGTTACATGAAACACCATGTAAGAACATGCAAAATAGATACTATATTTGTATGGGGAAAAGGAGTTACATTCCAAGTTCTTTCAAGCCATGTAATATGAAATTAAGATCTATTTTAAAAATTGCCTGCATTTATCAGGAATCTTAAATTTATACCTGTTTTAGTAGTTAAAATAAAATCAAGAGCGCCATACATATTGCTTCAGCATAGAACAAGATGTGATAATGTTCGAAATAATAATAAATTATTCACCGCTACTTGTATATAAAGCATTTGTTAATACTTGAGATAAGTAGAAATCCCTATCTTCAAAATTAAGATCTATCATACCTGCAATGCTGAAATCCAAAAACTATCTTAGAATGTCCATAGGACAAGACCGGTTTTCAGACTTATCAATATTGTCGATAGAAACTGAAGAACTGGAAAAACTAAAATCCTCTTCTACTATAGATATCATATATAAATGCGTTTGCAGAAGAAGAAAAAATCGATAAAAGTACCTACAAACTCAAAAGTACCCAATTCTTAAGTAATAATAAAGTTTTTTTTATATGTATATTTTTGTGTAATTATTTCGACACTTTCAATTAAATTTTCTTTATGTGATCATATTTATTTATTTTTAAAAAAGGGGCCGCCGAAGGAATTTTGATACAGGGCCAACTCAGGACTAATTAAGCCAGTGATGTACTGATTGCACTATTAGAATTTTTTAATGTGCAAGCAATCTGGGATATGTTTGGAATTAATTTAAGAAGATAATAAATATTAAATATATATTATTTTCCTAGATTGGATTCCCTTGGAATCTAAATAAAAGTTAAGATGCCTGTGGTAACTATTATGCAAAATTCTTCTTGATCTTTTAATATTGTATGCAATTGGATAATTTTCTAGGTTTAGCATGTTAAGGTTACTGGTGTCGGGAATGTGCTCTGAAAGAAATTTTTAAGTTTTGTTTAGATAACAGAAAGTTTGGTGTTTTTAATGGTTTTGTATTGCTTGACTAAGTAACTTGTGTGAACATCCTGGCCGTTGAGTTTTGAGAAATTTCTAATGGTTGAATGTTGAATTTGGCAATAATATCTCGTAATTAAGCTTGCAGAGGAAATGGAGTGGATAAAAAATGGACTTGCAAAGAAACATCTTATATTCTATTGTTTTACATTTAAAATAACTGGAAAATAAGTAGACAAAGACCACATTACTTGTTATTAAAGAATTCATTAAGTTTGTCCCTTTTACTGCACATTGTATTTCATTAGCTGTAGTTTATTTTCTAGAACTCATTTTGTGCTGTGTTTATTTTGTATTCTTAATTCTTTATATAGCTTATGATTTGTTTTTGTCCATTGTTCTGTTTACTATGTTGTCTAGTTGTACCTGTTCCTAAATGATTTGTTGGTGCTGTTTCATTAAACAAAATGTTTTTAATTTTTTTTTCCACTTTGCATTAATTTTCTAGAATTTAACTCATTTTGTGCTATGCATGTTTTTGTATTCTTTACATTTCATATTGCTGTTCTGTTTGTTGTGTAGCAAAGGCAAAATATGCAATTTGTGACATATATTGCCTGTCATGTGAAAACTTCAAAGAATGACACAAATAAGAAATCAAGTAAAAGTTTCTCAAAATTTAATCATATTTTTGAAGGCTATATTCTATCAAATATAGTAAAGGTTGAAGTAATATTTATTTCTTTTCTTTTGATCGAAAGTCTGATATTGCCAAGCAATATAGATGTGGTAGGATTAAAACATCTACTGTGATTAGTGAACTAACTTTTACACTCGGCCTCAAAAAAATAAGTAACAGTAAAATAAGCATAACTTAAGAAGAAAGATTACAGAAATATAAAATTTAGGTGTGAACCTTGCAGTAAAATGCATATGCAGTTTGGCAGTAAAATGTTTGCATAACCACACATAAGTGCTGTGTAATTCAGTAAATATAAACAGGTTAAAACAAATATTTTTTTAGGTTCCAAATATCTTAAAATGAGTCTTTGACTACATTTTAGTAGAAACATATGCTATGATACATAATCAGATGGATCCACACATTCTAGGGTAGACTAACATAAGTTGCCTGATCCTTACATGTCAAGTGTTCAATAATTAGCCTCTAGTGAAATTGCCATAAAAATGAACTTACTTTGTCATGAAGACCTGGTAGTGGACATCCTAGGGATCGTTATCTGTGTCTGCAAGCTTGGCGTTAACTGAGGATTTTGACCTGTCCACTTTATTTGAGCGTTGCAACGTCAGCAGGAATACTGCTATCCCCAACAAACTGTTTGTAGACGGTTGCATGAAAGCTATTTCTATTCCAGATGATCATCAGTTTTTGTGCCATTGATGTCCGTCTTACAAAATAGCTCATTTACAATAGGCTCTTGATCACATCTATTGGACACCACAGCAGTGAACTGATGTATTGTTCACTAATGCATCCCGATTCTGTATGAACAATTCTCAATAGATATGGATTTGGAGAACCCTAGGAACTTGATATCAAGCTAACAAAATCACTGAAAGACTCTGCTACAGTAGTGCTGGTGTCATGGTTTGGGCAGGGATATCAATTAGCTGTCAAACTGTTCGTCTTTCATCCCAGTTCAGTGACAGAATTATTTATCAAGAAGCTATCCTTGATTCATATGCTTGTCCATATCTGGCAGCCATAGGTCTTGATGCCATGTCTACAGACAATGATGCATGAGTACATAAAGCTTATGTTATCAACCAATATGTGTTTGCTTGGAATAGCCAGCAAGTTGGGCCTGCCCAATAGAGCATGTCTAGGGCATGCTCAGAGAATTTTTTTGTTCTATGCAATCCTCCCCAAAACATTAATGACTTGACAAAACGTCTTCAAGAATGAGGCTCAGATTCCACAAAATGTGATTGATGATCTGCTTGCAGGTATGAATTGTCACTTCAACCTGTATCTCCAGTAGAAGTGGTCACATGCCTTACTGATAAATGTTTGTAACTAAACATTTTTTAGCACAAACTAGGGACATAATTGTTCATACTGCTTATTTGAAGACTATTTGTTTTCATCTTATTTTTTTGCATTGCATTGCTTCTCTGTTCAACAATGTTTGAAAACTTCAGTATGTTTCAGTAAACTGTTTTCATTTTATTACCATTTTTCAGTTTGTTACTCATTTTTGAGACAAAGTATAGTTGGAAAGAGTACATGATTAATTCAATGAAACAAGGTTTGTTTGCTCTAAACAGTAGTGATATAAACTACAAAAAAAAAATCGTGCCTCATTATAGTCACTTACTTTGATCCTGCTTTGATCATATTGGCTTTTTTGAAATTCCAAATTTGATTATGGAATCCTGTGGATGAATTGGAAAAAGCACAGGATATGTTTTGAACATTTAGTTTCATTTATGGCAGTTAATTCTGTAGTAATGCAAGGGGGAAAATGGAGTTTTTACCTATTTAAAGTAAAGAATGATTGCTTGTGCCATTAAATATATTTGGCATCAGGATAAAAAGCCTTTAAAAGTTGAGCTACTTTTAGGTGTATTCCATTATCTGTGAGGCTTTCAAAGTTTTCACAATAAAGAAGCTTTAAAAAATTTAAGCATTCATGTACTTGGCGATTATCTTGGTTGTAGTCTTGACGTCAACTTCTAATTTGGTTGCTAACTACTGTATGTATTTTCTTAAATATAATCTAAAAGATCAATTATGTCAATATCTAAATTGTTTTGTAAAATCTTTTTTGTAGAGCTATTAATTTCATGTATGTGTATATAAATGGTTTTTAATTTACCTTAAATTACAAGCCTGTATAAATTTAGTCAATACAAAAGTAGTTTTCAGAGTCATTTTCTTATTAAAAAATCTTTGTGAAAAAATTTTTGCATTGTTTCAAAACTATTTCTGGATTGTTTTATAAAATTTAAAATGTTTATTATTTTTTAAAAATTTATACATAAAATATTGTTCACACTTGTAAAAGTTAGCTGGTATGATATACATTCAAAACCTGATTCCTTATCTAAACTTATTTTTTAGCCACATATGTTAAAAGTTTTAAAAAATGATTAAGTATTTATCTAATGTATTGAGATATTATAGAAGCTTATATTGAGACTCATTTTTTATCCTAAAAAAAGGGGGGGGAATGGTGTACTGTGAAAGTTTTTTTAAATTTTAAAAATTTTAAAACAAAGTAATATTACATGTAGGATTGTTGAAATGCAGAGAAATATAATTTCATTTATGTGGCATAACTTTTCTTTTTTAAGATTACAGTTTTAACTTTTAGTTTAGTCATTTTGTAATTAATGATTAGTTTTTAAACCCCCCCGTATTCAATTTGCCATTCAAACCGGTTTGGTTGAAATAAAAAAACCCGGTTAAAACCCTTTTTTAAAATTTTGAAAAAAAAGGGGCTGGGTTAAAACCTTCCATTTAAAAATTTTAATTTTTTAACTCCGGTTTAAAAACTCAAAATTTTCCGGCTTGGATAAAATTTTTTGGGGAAAAATAGCCCCGACTATGCCATTAACCGGAAAAGCAAAAGGTTTAAAATTTTAATTTATAAATTTTAAAAAATAAATATTTAAAAAATTTTTTTAAATTATATTAATTAAATTTAATAATTTAATATTTTAAAATTTTATATATATAATATATATATATATATTATATATATATATATATAAACACCGAAAAATCTTTTTTTGAATGAATGTTATATAATTATATTTTAAAATTTTTATGTCATGAAATTTTTTTAAAATTTTTCCTTCCTTTTTGTTTTTTAAAAAAAAATAGTATTATAGATAAGTTTGTTATCTAATTTCTTTTAAAAAAAATTGCTGTTGAAAGCTGTTCTATTTATTTTTATCAACTTTGATTCTTATGAAATACAAAATTTTATTATTTAGGAAAACCAAATGCTTCAAATTTCCCTTTTATAAAAAAGATCCCTTCCCGCCATCCCGTAAGATTTAAACCCCCCTCAGGGTTTGTTTTTTAATTCTAGATTTAGTACCCAGGGTTTCCAGTACAAACAAGGAAAGTAATGCTATTCTACAAAACTTGGATGATGAAATCATTTCCCTTAAAAGACAAGTAATTAAAGTTTAATCTTATCAGCTTGTAATTTTATTCAAAGTAATTGCAATGTGTAAATGTTATATGTACAACTTTGTTTCTAGGTCCAAAATAATAAACAGATTTTAAGTCAGTTAAAACTTAAAACTTCTGAAGGCATTGATGAATATCGACCACCTGAGGTAAATATATATCTGACAAATATTTTCTATATTTAACCTTCTATTACATGACTTTTCATGATGAATTAAAAAATACATATGCAGGTACAAAATCAATTTAAGAAATATCTATATAGATCTTTGTGACATATAATAAACTTTACATATAAAAACTGCTTGGAAATTTGTCCCCAATCAAAAACAATATACAATAGAGGTTTAATGTATACAACTTTATTTAAAATATTAAATTCACTATGCAGATATGTACTGGAATAGAGGAAAGCAATGAAATATTTCATAATTTACAAACCTTTTCTTTGTAATGATGCGATATTTTAATTTAAATAATATTTAAAAAGATTTTTTTTTTTTTTATGTTTTCCCTTTTTAAAATCAAAAAACCTTGGGGTTTAAAGTTAAAAATTTCCTTGGTTTGAAACCATTGTTTTTGTAATACAAAGATTTAATTTTAAAAATAAGAATATATTTGGGGTTTAAAAAAATTTTAATTTTATTTAACCCTTTTTCTATTTTTCAATTCCTTATTAGCTCTCTCTCTCTCTTTTTTTCTTCTAAATTTTAATTTAATAAATATTTTTTATAATAATTAAATAAATTTTTAAAATTTTTATATAATTATTTTAATTTTTAAATTTTCTTAATTTAATTTTAAAATACTTTTGATCCAATTGAAGGGCTTTAAAAAAATTTTTTTTAAAATTTGACAAACACTCTTTTTTCCAAATTTTTCCAATTTTAATTCTTAATTTAATTTTTAAAATTCCGGTTTTTTAAAAGCCAAATTTAAAAGTTGCCCAGGGAAAATGCAAAAAAATCAAAAAAAATTTTTTAAATTTCCCCAATTTGTTAAATTCCAAAAATTTATAACCCAAAATTTTTCGTCAAAAAAAGCAAAACCTCTTTTAAAAATACCAGGAAGAAAAAAATTTTTAAAAAACCGAAGGGGAAAAGGGGGTTTTTAAAAGGAAATTTTTTTCAGAAGGCAAAATTTTTAATGATTGCAAATGGTTTGGTAAAAGCCCCGGGGCCCCTTTTCAAGGAAAAAATCAAAAAGGCCCCCTCCTCCTGGGTTTTTTTTTTTATGGAAAATTCCAAACCCGGAAGGGGCGGGGTTGTTTCCGAAGGCCGGTTTTTTGGCAAAAAATTTTTTAGGTTAGAACCCCAAGGCCCCCCGGAAGAATTTGATAAAAAATTGCTAATTGTAGGGGTAAAGGCCCCGGGGTTTTTCCAAGGGGGCGACCCCCATACATGTGGGATCTATGGTTTGGGGTCCATTGGTAAGGCTATATCTGCAGCTACTTACGCCGAAGATTACATAAAGAATGGACCAGGGCCAATTTTCGAGTTTGTGTTCCTCTATCCCCCAATCAAGGGGCGTTAAAGTGGTGCTGGGAACCCGGAATTAACGGTTGATCAAATGTCATTTTTTACTGATGAGTCAAGATTTGCTCTGGGAAAAAATGCCGATAAGGATATGGTGTAAACAAGGAACACCAAAACAGCCCCAAAACATCACTGAACATCACGCATTCCGGGCGAAGCATTATGGGGGGGCATACCACCAGCGAAAATCTTTAAACAGGGTTCGGCGGTGGGGGGGGTATCAAGATGAAGTCCAGAACCCATTGTGAGATTTTTGGCTGAGCGGGCCCTATTTTTTTTTTTAATGGACAAAAAGCCGTCCTTATGGGGAGCTGACATCGCCGATGACACCTGAGTGTAAAGGGTTTGCCTAGGGCGGCCAGCATATTCCCAAACCTTAATCCCATTGAAAATTTTTTGGGTTTTCCAAAGTGCGTATTAAAATTTTCACCTCCAGCCCCTTTGAGCGGGAAACTGCTCTACAAGAAGAATGGTGTTTGCATTCCCTGGGGGTGAACCTAATTGAAAGCATGGTCAAAGGTTAAACTTTGCATACAGTTGAGGGGGATCACATACCCTATTAATATCCTTTTTTTCTTTTTATTTTATGTGTTTTTTTTTTAAACATAATTTGGTTTAAGTCCCCAGTATGACATTTTCCCGATAATTTAAAAAAAAATTTTTGTTTCTTTTTTTTAAAATTATTGATTATTTTTTATGTATAAATATATTTATTTTTACTCCCAAATTTTTTGTGTCAATTAAAGCAGTATTTGTTGATTTTTTTACATCTTCATGCTTAACTTTTGGAAGTGAGTGTACTTTCTATTCATCCATTGAAAGTAGGGATTGACTTTAAAAATATTTTTTATATTACTTGTGTTAAAAAATTAATTCATTCAAAAAGACAGTATTTTTTTTTTTTTTTTTTCATCAGTTTTGCCAATTTTTTGAAACTATAAATATCCTATTACTAATTCACATTTCTTATATTTTTAAATCAAGCAATAATTTTATACTAAAGAAATAGCACTTTTAATTATACTAGCTATGGAAGCTTGTGTGATTTCTATTTATTAAATAGAATGTTATTTCAGAGTGAAAACCGAATCAACAATCGTTGGACTAATGATGAATATCTTCTAGCTGTTCAAGGTGAATATTTTTTAAGCTTTCTCTTTTATAATAAAAATGAATTTTTTTTTTGTTACATTTCTAGAATAAATTCAGATAATTATTTTTAGGTATAAGAAGATATGGAAAAGATTTTAAGGCTATAGCAGAAGTAATCAAAACAAAAAATGCTGGGCATGTAAAGAATTTTTTTATGAATTTTCGCCGACGTTTCAATCTAGATAATTTATTAAAAGAACATAATGCTGAATACGGTTCTGCTGATGAAATAACTGCAGAGAAGGTAATATATTTGTTTTAATAATTTGTTCATCCATTTGAAAGTAAGTTAAAAATTTGTCAGTTGTTTTATTTACTCTGATGATGCAATGTAATTATAAATGATTAATTAGATCTTCTATATTATAATTCAACTTGCTATATATATAAATTGTACTTGATCAAATTAGTTGTTTTTGTATATTTAATTCATACTTCCTATCCACATACACTCACTGAAGAAAAAAAAATATGTAGTTTCATTTTTGTGAAAATTGTCTTCAGTATTTTCCTGCAATCATCCCTGCCTTGCATTACTGGGGTTATTCTACTTTGACCAGTACTGTCTTACTATAGTCTTGTATATCATTTAGTACTGTTAAAATTATTATGGGTTTTTATATTAAGTATATATTGATTAAAAAAGCACATCAATTTCCCCCCTTCATTTTTTTTTTCATCTGCTTTTGTTGAATATATTAACCAACTGGAAAAAAAAAAATAAGCCTAAATTTATACAATTGGAAATATATATTATTAATAGCTATAAAAAGTTAATGGAAGCAAAATTTTTACAATTAATAAAAACTTTGAACAGTATGTATAATTTATTTTGATTAGAGAATTAGGGGGAAAAGGACATTTAAAATGATACAAAAAGGCTGATGTTTAGGAAAGATAAAAAAAATATCAGTTATAAAACAGCAAACTATAAATGTTTCAAATGTTGAATGTAAATTTTAGTTAAAATATTGCTAATTTAGTTTTTAAATACATTTTTCCCACTATATTTAGCAAGGCTTTGCTTAGATTATTTTGGATGTAAATTTAAAAGCTCTTCCTTCTTATTTTTCAGATCTTTCTTATTTTAAACTTTTATGACCTAGTTTTGTTTAACTGATTACTGCTGAAAAATCTGTTTCTATATGTTTTTATGACAAGAATATTTAAGGTTTTGGTTTTTTTTTTTATTTTTTTTATTGTACTTGCATTAAGGCATTTGTCGTCAGATAAGTGAATCATGTTAATTGTCATATCATGAATATACATTGAAGAGCTAAAACATTGACCCTCTACTCAATAACATGCTGCACCACCTTTGGCCTGCAAAACAGCTACAACTCAGTTTTGCATGAATGCCTCAAGTTCTTGGTAGAGGGCTGGAGACAGGTTGAACAAAGTGTCTAAGCAGCATTCGCACAAAGTCGATATATTCCAACATAATGGTATTTGATCTCTGAGCTGTGCCTTTCTATGAAAGCCCAAATGTGCTCTATTAGATTAAGATCTGGCGAGTTAAGTAGCCAGGACAATAATTGGAATTCATCTGTACTCTCTCTTTGAACTACTCCAACACAATTCAAGCTTTATAACTTGGAGTGTTGTACTGCTAGAAAATTCCATTTCCAGATGGGGAGATGGATAGCATGTAAGAGTGCAACTGATTCACAATTATGTTCAGATAGTTTGCAGCTTTCATGGTCTGTTCTTTCACAAGTAAGGGTCCTAGAGATGCCCACATCTTCAAAAGTATAATACCACCAACACCAGCATATGTGTATGACTTGCTGTACATGAGGGAAGCAACTCTTCACTTTAAAGATGGCACAGTCTGGCATGATTATAGATATGATGAATGATAAATCATTATTTTCATCAAACCAGGAAAATCTCTTCCACTTATTGATGGTCCAGTCTCAATGTTCCTGGGCCAACTGTAGATGCAGTTGACAGTGACACTTGGTCAACAGATGCACATGAGTAGGATGTCTGCTATGCAGTGTCACATCCAACAGTGTCCTATGAACTGTGTGTTACAAAACACTCGCTGATTTTCTTTGTTAAGCTGAACAATATCTGACATCCCTTTCTTTTGATGACTTGTGAACTCCTAACAGCTTAAGGTCTACTGCTAGTATCACCGCCATTTATCCATTTTGTATAAATATGGTAGATCAGGAATAACCTGTCAGTCGTTCAGTTACGTAGATACTCGTTCTGTGTCTTTGGGCCATTACAATCTGCACTGTATTAAATTCAGTTACATCAGCAGCCTTTTCCATTACTCACAAAAATGAGTTTAATATTGATTTCTTACCTTTTCTTTCTCTCTAGCAGTGGTTAAATACCTTTCCCACTTAATCATGGGTCCCTTTATCATCCAATCATCCAGACTTTATTATAAAATGGGAGGATGTTCATGTTTTGGCTTATCAGCATATATGTGTGTGTAATATATACTAAATAAATGTGAATTTTATATTTTCAAATGCCTTTATTGTAATTTAAATTGACCTTAACATAATGATGAGAAATAGTCAAATGTGCCTTATGTTTTTACTATTAATGGAATTTTTAACCATTTGTTGTATTAATTAAAGTTTAAATTATATATTGCTTTTGATATGAAATCTCAAATATACAATAGAAATTGTTATCAAAAATAAGGAAAACATTTAATTGTTTTGAAGATTTTTGTAAAATTACGAATAACTTTTATGTATTTAGATGGAGAAAGAGAGTAAACCATCAGTCAAAAGCGATAACCACCCAAATTCACCGGGGGCCCCCTCTGCTTCTTCCCTCTTTTACATTTTCCCCTCGATTTCTTCAAATAGGTCTATCCCAGTAGTCCAAAAATTTGACCCACCTTCAAGGCCAGTTCTACTAGGTAATACTTAAATTTAGTTTAAGATTCTATATAAGTGAATAAAAATGTGTGCTTTTAACTTTTTAATTATATAAAATGTTTAAAACCCTTGTATATCTTCAGGTATTATATATTAGTGCAAAATTTATGAATTCATCCATAATTGGGCATTTTGCATTATTTTTCCTTTTTTTAAATCCCCTTTAAAACATTTTTTTGTTTTTTATTTATAAATTTACATTGCCCCAAAAAAAACATGTGCTGAAAAAACCAAATCTATAGTAACTGAGATGTTGATACTGACAACTACTTTGAAAAATAGTTGTGATTAATTATTAAATTTAATATTTCCAAATTATCCTCTGTTTTAAAATTTTAAAAAAATGTCCATTCTAACAAAAATTTTACCCCAAAACTTTTTTTTTCAGGCATTAAAAATATTATTCTTGTGGGTTTGGGAAATTTGGGTACAAAGAGTTTAAAACTAATAATTTAAAAAAAGCTAACGGAGAAATGTCATTTTTTGGGGGAGGGAGGGCCCCAATTTTTAAAAAATTTAATAAATATTTGTTAATGATATGAAAGATGACCAGATGCTCATCCTTAGAAAGTCTTAATGAAACATTTAAAATTTTAAAAAAAAAAGGGGGATAATTGTTATTTTAATACCTTTGTGTCAAACCTATTTTTTTCATTTAAAAAATTTATATTAATAAAAAATTTATTTTTATTTGTCTTTTTTATCATCCATAAAAATTAAAATCTGTTTTTTTTTTCATTTCTCAAAAAAAAAATATTTAGATTTTTTCAAAATATTCTTTCTAACTTTCTGGTGTTTTTAAACATTAATTTAAAAAATAAAAGTAAATTTTGATAACTTTAAAATGAGCTCTCTATTTTCCCCTAGCCATGCTATTCTAAATTTTTTCTACTTCAAATTGTTTTGTGATGCGAGAACTTTTTATGGGAAAAAATTAATATGCTCATCTATGCGAGAAAATATATATATATGTATTATATGTAAAATATATATATACTTTGAATAAAATGGCCACATTGTCAGCCTTTTTGGGGGACTGGTCAAAAATGAATAAGGGGTTCTAGTTACTCCATCCAACCACAGTTGTGCATACTCAACTATCACCCTTCTAGAGTATGCTGTACTTCAAAGTAGAGCAGAAGTCAATTACCATCTAGTTTGGCCGATCCTGCTTCAAAATAAATTGTATATTGCACATTTCAAATGCAATTTGAGAGTAGCTTCGATCATTCAAATTGAAACTTCAAATTAATATTATTACATTTTTTGTCCTGTGTACCAGGTTACTATAAATATGAAACTAAATATAATTCTAATTATTTTTCACACACAATTGATTATTAGGTTATTTGTAAGCTGGCAAGTATAATTTTTTTATTGAATTTCTGTTCTGTATTCTATATTTTAGAAGTTTCAAAAATGTTTATGTATTCAATTACTACATGAATAAGATGTATGAGTAATTCTATAGAAAATAGTAAAATTAAGTGAACAATTTAGTTAATTAGTAAGATTTATTTTCATACATGATTCTGTAAAATATTTGATAAATTGAAAAACAACTCCCAAGGAAGAAAATAATCGACATAAATTATATGATCCACAATAAGAGTTAGCAGTTTATAACATAATATAAATAGAAAGGTATTGAATATATAATTGCATTTTAGTGGTCATTTATGCTATTCTATTATCCCTTAATTTTAACAAAGAGGCTTGTATTATGATACGAATTAATTTTGTTACTGAAAATTATTGCTTTTTTTAATACATGAACAGTGAAATTACACGAAGACTGTATCATAGAACTTGCCATGTTTACTTGAATCTAAGCCACACTTTTTTCCCAATGTGCAGCTTAGAATCAAAGGAAATAAAATTTCTTGGACAGGCAATTACAAATTCCTGTATGTACTTAAAAATTTATAATACTGGTAAAGTAACAAATTCACTTCTTATTAGTTCTCATTTTAAATTAATTTTAGTAAAACTGGATATTAATAAACCATTTTATCCTATTTCTCATTTTTCACAAAAACTTGTTGAGAATTTGGAGTGTGGCCTAAGAATCAATGGCGGCTTAGATTTGAATAAATATGGTATTTTGAAGGAATATATATAATTTTTTTTTTGTTTAAAAAATGCTTTGTTAGGTATGGGTCATTTTAACTGATCGTTTTTAAAGTTTTTATCAAAACTTTAAGCTACACACTTTGATTTTAAAAGTCAAATCTGATAAGACTGATATAACTGTTCTGGGCAATTAAATAAATAAATAAAAAAAATAGAAGATTCAAGATGAACAAAATAACAGATGTGTTTGATTATGAATTACAAATTATTTGGCTAGTCCCTGGTTTGCATTAATCTAAAAACGTTTTGTCTATTGAAAGTTATAAAAGAAATGCTATGCAATGATTAGGGATAAATCCCAAAATTATGTATGATAGCATAAGAAATCTGTGTGGTATTAGTAAATATTGAAAAGGGATTCATTTCTCTAAATTTGGTCATTGTTATAATGGTAAATATTGGTAAAATATAGATGCATAAATGTATTCAGTAGTAATGCATCCAAAATTGGAGAAAATATTGCTGGATCTATTAAAAAGCACTTGTGTTAAACTATCTTGAAATCGACTTCCCAACCTCCCCTATCTAGCCAGGTTGAAGTTTAATCCATGTCATGTGGCCAAATTGTACGCAATAGCTGTTATCTTCTGGGAATTAATTAACTTTGCTTGGTGATGTTAGAAAGATGGCTTTTCTTGAACAGTATTGAGCATTAAATTCTATTAGCGCTTAAGTAAAACACCAATGAAGACTTTGGAAATGCTAAATAAGGTGTGTGGTGAATCTACCATGGTTGATCCATGATTACCAAACTGTTAAATTTACCTGTATGAAATCCACAAAGACCACAAAATCATTATCTGGAAATTGACCCTGATTTCAAGAAAACGCAAAATGCTGTGTTGTAGGTTAGATTCTACTGAAAGATAGTTCCGTAATAAATCACTGAAGGCATACACATGCGGTTTTGAGGGAATTCACTTTAATGAAACGGCTTCAGTTCTGGCAGTGATGACTGGTATTTTCTGCATGACAAGGCACCAGCACATTGATCCCAGTTGGTAAAAGTTTCTCGCCAAAACTTGAACTGACGTACTTCCACATCCTCCATTTACTAGACTTGGCCATTCCAAAATTACCTGTTCCCATCAAATAAAAAAACATTTACAGGGACGTATCTCTATGTCATCAGGACGGCGAAAAGCTGCATCGCCGGAAACCTTAGAGAAGGTTGGAAAAAAAGGCTTCCTATAGTGCTTCCAAGCTATACAAACACTGGCAGAAGCGTGGTATCACATTCAAGGAATTGCCGAAGGGGCTAAAACTATTCAGGGTAAGGTTTTATACACTTTGTCCCCGAACTTTTGGATCATACTACATATATTTAAAGAGTAAACAGCTTCCAAAGTTTAATCAATTATATGAGACACTGTTATTGCAAAATGTAAGAAATTAATTTCTTTTTCCAGGGAAACTTTAAAAAATAAGTGACAGACATGTATTACTGGTGTATATCATTGGATCCTATCCTGAAGACAGCATCAAATTTTATATCTAAAGGGTTTGATGACAGAAAAGTTTGAAAGATAAATATTGATTAAATGTAAAAACGCGCACATCTCAGTGCAATAATAATAAAAAATTGGTTCCTTTTTTATTCTGTGAAATTTGTAAATTCCATGCAAGCATAATAATTCTATATTTATTATAGAATAACTGGAAAAATTCTGAATTTCTGTGTTACAAAACTTATTCTGCTCTTTTTTAATATTATTTTATTATGTTTCAAGATTACTGTATAAAGTCAAAAAACACACACAACTTAAGCAATGAGAAACATTAAAGATAACGTTACTTTTGTATCATTGCAACAATCGCCAACTCTATTAATAACATGCTAAATTTCAACCATCATTTCTTATGTGTCATATGCACTGAATTGGCGACCATGTACTTAGTTTCATATAATGTTGCCAATAGGTTGCAATAATACACAAGTACCATGATAACACAAATTTTAATGAATGTTTAACTAAAACTAAAAAATCAAAAACTTAAAGTATTTATTTTAAAAATGTGTAAAAGTTCTTGTTTTTGGTGATGCAAGTTTCTTGTGAAAGTGACATTGTATGACATTTTGGTGATGGGAATTTTTAACCTATAGAAGGTATGGATATCCAGCATGTAAACAGAGTTTCTAATAGAGCAACATTTGTAGAAACATCAGAGGTTGTGTAACTTGACCAGTGATAAAACATTCGTGAAACACTGTCATAGAGCTCAGCAAATGTGATACAGCAGTCTTAACATGTTATAGTATACATAAGTTTATGGGTAAGATGCAACAGTGATTAGATGAAAGTACATGTGTTGTGAATGGGGTAAAACTTAGAGAGCCCACACCCTTGGCTTACAAAATCTAAAAGCCAGGACCTAGATGGCTTGCTTAAACTGGACAATGGCGGCAAGTGAATACAGAGAGATAAGGTGGATGCGTAATGAAAAATATATGTAAACAATACAGAAAAGAAATTAAGCATTTAAGATAAAAAAATATATATATAAAACAGCACACATTTTCTTACTGCTGATCTTTTCCTCGAGTGGAGGGTACACAGCATAACGACTGATTTTGAAAGTCTTAAAGGCCCTAAGACCGACCGTGGTGAGTCGCCATTTTATTCTATGTAGGTATCGGTCAACATACCTTCGCGCGGCTGGTGCAATTTCGAAGAAAGCGCCATTGTCGCACTCATGTTACATCATGCTGATCGCTACATTTAGGACATTATTCATAACTCTAAGCAAATCCTTCCTTCATGCACTATTCAATCAATTTCTTTCTAACCTTCGTGATTCAACAAAGTAAAAATTTGCTATGATATATTCCTTCACACACGCTAAACTATTCCAGTCCGGGTTCCCCAAGAAAACAAAATGAAATTCAAATGCCCACGACAAAAACACGAAAATTTCCAGGAATAATAGTTTTACTATATCTAGTGCAATTTCAAAGCAGGGTTACCAAGATGGCACAATTATCGCCAACTCCAAAATAATTCGCCAAGGGTGTGGGCTCTCCTTAGACTGAACTGTGAATGGTTTTTGGAATTTGTGTAAAGACAGAAATTATCTAGATTAGGTAAGGTTTTGATTTTCTTTACTTGAAGAGCTTCTTGATTAAGCCGTAAAAACAATGCCAAATTTAGTTCCACCTTTTTTTAAACCTATTTCATGAAACAATACATTTTTTTCCCACTGGATCTTTTTAAAATACAAATTTGTATTGTGTAAATTCCTTTGCGTTTTAGTTAACTTTGCCTACATACAATGTTCTTATAAAATCATACTGAAAAATAAAAATTGTTATAAATGAAGGCATTACTTGTTTGAATAACTATTAAAAGTTAGATATTTATCCAAAATATTTTCTTTGTGACAGTTAACAAAAAGGTACTCCAGTAAATAAAAAAAATATATATCCAGTTATCAAAATGGCAACATTTGATTTTATTTTTATAATGCATTATATAATTTTTTTTTTTTTTCTTTTCAAATACGGAGACTGGCCTTTCCAATATATTTTAATCAACCTTTACAAAAATTGCATTAAAAAGAAAGTTGTAATATGTGTACCATGTATATAAACTCTATTTCAGTGTTTCCCAACCTTTTTATCACTGCGACTGTCAACGCTTGAGCACTCTTACCACGATTTGCTGGGAAGGGATAGTTGATTGTTTATATTTTAGACTGTTTTGATTTAATAATTTTTATTTAATATCTTCAAAATAAAAGACAGTTACACAAAAAGAGAATATAAAGTGATTTAACATGGAATATAAAGTGTCTTTTTATGGGAAGTCGCACAAATCCAAGAGAAATACTCTACATTAAATAAAATGGAAGTAAATTAATGTTTCTTAGGCAGCCCAAAAGAGGGTTGGGAACCACTGTTGTATATATATGATCGACACTTCAAATAGCAGATTCTACAGTGATGCGAGTTATTCGACAAATATGAAAATTCAGTTCAGAGTTTGTACTATAATTTCACAGCAAAAAAGTACATTCGCTTGGAAAATATGAGTGAAAAGATTTTAAATGGGATTAAGTGATTTATGACATTTCTGATGTATTAGGAGTGTCTCGGGTTCAAGGTAATGCGGTATTGTGAAGTGGAAAAGAAGTTGGGTAGAGATGATACCGCTAGAATTATTATCTTTTAGCTCTGAACACAGTTGCAAAATCCATGTTGAAACAATTTGTCAGAAATTCCAAGAAGCTTCTAGATATAACATAGACACAATAACATTTCGTTCTGAACTTCAAAATCTTAATTTTCATGGTAGAGGTGCTGCTTATATTACAAGCACTACCATAATTTAATGCCAAGCATCATTTATAATGATGCAAAATTCAATTCTGGAATCGAACATTGGTGTCACATATTTTGGAGCCATGAATCAATGTATACTATCTAGCTACCCAATGACAAAGTCTAGATATGACTAGTGAACACTTTAACTGATTGTGCCACAAATGAAATTTGATGGTTGAGACATAATGGTTTTGAGATATTTTAAGAGTATATATATATATTAATACTCCACACAATGATGCAAAGTCCTGAATGCACTATTTTCAGTCGGGGTATTTTCGTTTCATGTTGGATAATTTTTTGGGGAAATTATTGTAAAAATTATTATTATTGATTCTCCTATAGCAAGGGCACTTAACCTTTCTCCCGGCCGCGATACTAATGGTATTTCCCCATGCGCCCATACTACAGTTAGTATCTTCATGCAGGCCTAAACATGCAGTGTAATGGAAAAACATTACTATAAGACCCTCAAAGTAATAATATCAAACAAAATTGATAAAAAAAATTAAAACTCGTTTCTTGGCTTTATTTCAATACTAATTAACTTTTCTATCAACAAACAATACTACACAAAAAATATTTATTTTTATGAATTTTACTGATTTCTACATTTCAAGTTATGATTTATATGAGTAATTTACTTCTCAGCAAAAGTTTTAATACTGAATAATGTGATTATTGCAAAAGTACCCAAATCCATTTCCAGTGCGGTACTTTTGGTAGTCCCCTTAAGGGATAATTTTTTATTTTCTTTTCTTATGACTAAGTGCTTACATTCTACTAATAAAAACAAATTGATAGCAAAATGCATATACATTTGATTGCTTGATTAACTGAATTTCCTGTTACTTTTTTGTACATTGTTCTCCAATAATTGAATTTCTTAGTACAATGGGCCATGACTGGGCCACAGGTTGAGTATCGCTGTTCTAAAGCATTTTTTTATGCTGATTTCAAATCTGTTCATAGAATTTATACAAAGTTAATAGTTTTATTGATATTTTGAAAAAACAATAAGACAGACACAAGATTATTGGTAATGAGTGTGATTGTAATTTCAACCAGTGAAGTGTTCCCTTATTTCAACCAATCACAACAATGAAGGGGTTGGAAGCAGTATGTGCAGCCTGTTTTAAAGTATTGAAAGTAGTAGCGTGTTGCAATTGGAATGGATGGTTAAGTTCCCATTTATTTCTGATAATAAAAGAAGTTTTGTTGGAAGGTTATTCTATGTGACAAAGTGCAACTGAAGTATCATGTGGTCTTTCTACTGTTGCGTGAGCATGTTGGAAAGTAATTTAACACTTTTTTCTTTAAAGATCCAACTATTAAATTTAATCTCTTTTACTCTCATGCTTGCTATCAGGGAAAAATATTAGCTGGCTTATTTATATAAACCCATGGACCATTTCGTTCGTTTCTACCACCATGTGGCCATACGTATAGAGATAGTGTACTTGGGATCTAGATCATTCTGAGGTCTGATTCAGCCCAAGGATATTAAGGCCCTATAGGCTAGTTTACCTTTTTAAACTTATTTTATTATATAATAAAATTATCGAAAATGAGGTAGTCATTTTTTTAACTGGAGAAACTACAACAAGTTCAGCCATATTCAAGAGAACGTTTAAAAGATATTCCGAAACAAATTTTATTGTAGACAGTATGCGATCTGGATGACCGAGAAAAACTTTGTGTGTGAAGAATGGATATTGCACTGGACACATAAGTTTCAAACAGAAAGCTTAATTCACCGTAAAATTTGAAGTAATGTGTATGCAAGATTTGTGAGAAGACTGCTAGAAATTGAATTACTTGGCTGTAAGCTTACCCAAAACTATTACTAACAGATTTTCGATACAAGAGGTGATTAGCTCATGGGCAAATTATCATTCATTATGGGCTATTAAACACTGGAAAAATGTAATATTTATAATGAATGTTGGATTTGTATTTCTGATAACTAAACTAAAGCCTATGTAAGATGACACACTCTTGAGGAATTCAGCCAACGAAATCAATGATATGGGCTGCATGATTTCTCATGGGATGACATCACATTACAGGGAAAGCCAGTGGTTGCATTAAAATACTACAAAATAAATTGCTACCAACAAAGGATCTTTTTGGGGATCAGTCATGTGAATTTTTCAATACAAATGATGCTCCATATTTCAAGTCAAAAGCAGTCGCCAGAAATGTTTTGAAGACTATATTGTGAATATAATTAAATATCATAATATCACACAAACAAGTTTTATGCCACAGGTTCCCTAAACACTAATTCAAAGAAAAAATCTTAAAACAATCATGGGTTAATTGAAGCTTTAATATTTTCTTTCATCCATGTTGCCACAAAAGAATTTTTTGTGAATTTGGTACATTCCATGCGAAAGAAAAATCTAGACTCATAAAACTAAAGTAGATGGCTTGCCCAAAATATATTGTAAACATGCAACACAACCTTTTAATATTCAAAAAGCATATTACATGTGCAGGATTTGTAAATGTTTGTTATTCTGTGAAAGGCTCTTATATACATACTACATTCTTTATGACCAGGGCAGCTGTACTATGTGAAAATATTCGGCCAGGTGTTAAAAAAAATTAGTAACATTTGAAACCACCATAAAGAAAAGAGGCGAATCAGTGTAGTACAAAAAAGGAATTAGCAAAACGACTTTACCACCACTGTACTCTCTCTCAGTAGAGCAACAGCCCATCGGAAAGCTGGTCTCTCAAAGCCCATCTCAGCTCTTTGAGACCTTTGGGGGCATGAGGTGTGCATGAGCAGGATGTTCGGTGACGTTAAACCTCAAAGTGTTTTGTTCCCAAGTGCTTGATTACTGACCTCAAAGTATACCACTCAGTCAATACCGAGCGCTCACAGTGCCATGTTAAGTAACTGAAAAGTTCTTAAAATAAAAAATTTTATATATATTCGTAATACAAATACAAAGCAAATTTAAAATATAAATATCTTAAAGTATTTTATTTAAAGATGAAATGAACATATATATTGAGATTAAAATTATACAGCAAATGTTAATTTAATGTACACATTCTTTTTTTTAAAAAGAGATGTGTGTGTATGGTGGTATCATTTTATTTAAACTATTAAACGTTACTTTAACAAGTGCTCTTAAACAATTAGATTATTTTTAAACAAAGAACCAACATATTTAAGAAATCACAGGTAAAAGGAGCTTATTTATCTGGGATATTTTTTACAACATAGAAAGTATTTAAATACTTTTAGAATATTTGAGTAAATTATTAATATAATTAAAATATGACTTGTGAAACAACTTTCATGGTGATTTGAATTTCAAGAAATATCTTGACCTGTGTATGTATAATACATATGTAAAAATTCATCTTTTGACTTTGTAAAATTTAATTATCATTGTAACTTATTTAAAATATAATAAAGTTTATATATATGTGTGGGAATCCAACCGAAATCTTCCCAAAAAGACGGATTCTTCATATATGTATGGGCAAGTGGTAAGTCTAGGTTTTAAGGTGTAAGTTAGTTTAATTTCGAAATAAAATAGACAAATGTCTTCAAGAAAGAAAACTAGTTGAAAACTAAATAATTTATTAAGAATTATAGGGAGCATTTATTGGGAAATATTTCCCCAAAGAATAGGAAAGTTAGATAAGTATATTTCAAAAGACCAGGAAAGTTTGATCATATACTTTTAAGGGAGGCAATTAAGATTAAATAGAATTCATTATGGTACATATACCCTACCGCCCGGCGCGGACGAAATGATAGAACCCCTGCCGCGGTACTGGTCAAGATTTACCGCCTGGCGGACGGTGCAGCCACGCGAAACATCATCTCGCGACGAATGCGCATTTCCTCTGCGCCGTCTCGCGTCGGCGTTTTAAAAGGATGTGATGGCGTTGATGTGGAATACTGTTTTGATTGAAATCTGCTGACCCTCGGTAAATGTGATATGGACTTAACTTCTACAAATGGAATGGATCCACAAAATTCCACCTCCTCTGACTGAGCTGGACTTCAGCTCTTACAATGTTGAGAGCCAAATTATTTTCTACCAAAGAAAGCTAAATTGGATTCAGCTATAACCATAAATTTTAAATATATGAATGTTTATGTACAACTAAAAAATATTGTTTAGTTATAATAAAATATAAAGGTATTGAAAGGGATACCCGATACTAGCAATTCCGATCTAAAACAAAACATAAAAAATAAAAATATTCCTATGCTGCATCGTAATTAACTTAATACCAAATCACAAACACACAAAAAAAATATATCCCTTCCAAATAGGTCGAAAGGTAAAGAAATACAGTTTTAAAATATAATAATTGTTACAAACGAACAGGTGATAATTATTGGAAGTTCGAAAGTTTTACCACATAATAGCACAAATTAGTTTCCTCGAAAAGGATATAATATGAGAAAGATTAAATATTAGCCACTACATCCAAAATTTAATCAGGTATAAAACATTCACAAATCAGTTGAGGTGGTGGTGGAGTTCGGTCCCCGTATGACCAACCTTCACTCTGGCATCTATCTCTAGGAATTCACTTCTGTAGTTATTTTATAAGACCTAAGAACTGGTCGCAGTTTTAGTCCAGTTCCAAATTGAGTCCTTTGGATGGCTACTAGATCGCCTTCTTTGTACATTGAGCTATCTTTCTTCTTTGTTGTATGTCTTCGGTTCAGATTGTATGAAGGCTCTGATGTTCTTTTGGCGTCATTCTTTAAACTACGTTGTTCTTAGCCCTGTTCTCCTGCTGGTTGTAGATATATGCAAGAGTACAGCCTTCTGACATAATATTATTCTTTTTAACTTCAAATGCTGCTTTTTTAGAGTCCCAAAACAAAGTAGATTTTCTTTTCTGTTAAATCGCTAAGGTTTAGCTATCGTTGAATTTGATATATTTGCGGAAATAACTAAGCTGCCGAAAACTCTGACTCTGTTTATTGTTGTTGCCTGGGGAATTTTCGGACAGCTTCTGTGTCTTCGCAGTAGATGGTTTTACAATACAGTTCCTCCCTCCTCCCATTTCCAGCCGCAACGTACCTAGAAATTCCGATTGTCTTTTTAAGAAGAACTGGCATTCTTGAATTTAATTTCCAAACCGTGTTTTGAAAGTGACTGGCACAATTTTAAGTTTCTAGAATTTTCGTCTTTTCGCTGAATTACGAGATCATCCAAATAAATCTCTTATTTGCAATTCTCCTGCAAAGAACTCAAATATACCGAAATGATATGTTGAAAACTCCCTGACTTGTGCTCAGTCCGGTGCTAAACTCATTGAATTGCACTGCCTCCAGACGATAAAGACGTATACTTCTAAAAGTAATCTTCGCCATTCACGCAAAAGCCATTTATGCAAATTTTAATGTAGGAATACCTTTGCTTCTTGCAAAGTGCTCCAAAAATATCTTCGATGAGAGGTAAGGGAAATTTATCTTCAAATTAGCTTCTGGTTCAACTTTCTGTAGTCAATACAATACTCGACGATCCTATTCTTCCTTTACCATTATGATTTGGATTCCATATTCCGATGAACTCGACGTATAATCCCTTCTTTGAGCCTAATATTCTCTTATTTGTTTATTTACCTTCTTGGTTTTTCGGTGAACGCTAGTCGACGAAAATACAGACTGGTTCTTCGTCTTTCAGAATAATTCTCATTGTGACGTCGGTGGATGCTTATTTTTCGGCTTATAATCTTGTATTAACTTCATTCCTTCTACTCCAAGTAATTTCAAATATGACGTACCAAAGCTCTTTCTTGGAAGATTTCAGCATATTTGCATAATTTGCATAAGTGCTTGATTTTCATATTTACAGTCTTAACTCCTCAGAAACTTATCGATGCTGGAAACCAAAAGCGTAGCCCACACCAATAACTGCAAGCTTCGAATTTTAATTACCGGCAGGCTGAATATGCTGTTTCAATGAATAGTTTTCATTAATACTTAAATTCATGTTCAAAGGAACCGATAGCTGTCACCTGTGCCGCCAATACCCCGTGAGAAGTATTTTATTCTTCTATAATTTTGTTAACTAATGATCTTCTGTTGTAGTTCTCTCGCAAGCTAAAACCTTACGGTGCCACCATAATTGTCTATAAGTTGCCGATTTTCTTCTTTCCGAAAATATTTCCTTTAGGTACGTAAACCTTCCTTAAATAACAACGATGAGTGTGCAAGTTTCCTCTGACGTTCTTTTGAATTTCCGTGACTTCGAATAACGCCCGATATCAGGTTTGGGTGCTTTCGTAATTTTGTTGTAATACCCGGTGCATTGTCTTGACATTTGAACATTCTTCGCCCAAGGTGACAGATTGATAATGCTTGCTGGAAATTTGCTGACGCTAAAACCTTTATCTGCTCCTGCTTATAGTATCGAATTTTCTCGGTGCTTCATATCTACGAGTTTTTCAATGGTTTGTACTTCTTGCTTCTTTCCTCTCAAAAATGGATTGCCCTTTTTGTTTGAAGCCTTAACGTCTCTAAATTTTCAGCTTTTTTCTGCTAATTGAATAGAGTTCAGACGGCTTATTCTATCTAAGTAATATTCTTAGCCTGAAAGGTGTTTTCTGTTTGTTGATCTGTTATGATTAGGATTGTATAATTTTTTCGAAAGATTCATCTTTAAACTGTCTATCCAAACGTTGAAGGTATTACCCGTAAAGAATTAACCATGTTGTTTTCACATTCTTTATAGAAACAAATAGTTGCCGAATTTTTCTGGGAAAAGCAGTTTTAAACAAGCCAGAAAAGCAGCTCCTTAACATGTTCTGTAAGAGTGAGTTTAGACAATGTGCCTCTGATGTATATGAGCCCAGCCGGTAATAAGCCCAACAGATAAAACCGCGCCTTTGATTTATATCCAGACCAGGCCAGACAAGTTCGAATAATACCAGCATGCACTGAGGTCTTCGTCCTAAACGATGCATACCTTTACGTAATTTCTGACGAAAATTTAGTATTGTTTTGCCTCTTAATTTTTTGTGTATCATACACCTAATTTAAATTGCGCTTGGATCCTCAACTTTTCCAATTCAAATGCCCGCCGCTCTTTGCCCATCAAACTCCTAAATTCTTCGATGTGCATTCTTCTGCTCTCTATGCGTACCTTTTTTCTTCCCAATTGGCCACGATCCTCTCTACTATCAGTTGTGTGTAGGTTTTTGGTTAGATCTTCGGCCAGTATTCCTTCACTACTAGTAATTTAGGCCTTGAGAGCAGCGGATGCGGTCAAGTAGGATGACTGCAGAATTTTAAATTCTTAGTTCAGGCTAATGAATTGTAAATCTTCTTCAGTCGACCTTTTGCTGAGTGATAGGGCCATTTAAAATTTAATGCGACTTCTATTTAGTAACTAAAAGAATTAATCTTAAATCCGTCACTATGTCTCCAAATAATAAACAATGGTATCTAATGAATATAGATAGCAAAATCTCTCATTTCTAATTAACAAAATTTAAGATAAACAATGCACCAAAAATAAGGCTTGAAAAATGCACAAATGAGAAATACCAAAACTCTTAGGCATGAAAATGAGTTTTGACCAATAATGTTTAACAAACAGTATTGAAATGTAATACTAAATGGTGTACTATCAACACAATTTCAAACTAAAAATCTCTATAAAAATACGTAATGAGCATCAGTTGTTCTTGTTAATAAATGCAAAAAGAATTTGAAAGTAAAAAAATAAATTGAAGTAACTTAGTTTTTTAAAAAATAGACAAATTTATTACAAAATGAAAAGAATTTAACTGGTTCTAAAACGAAATACTAGCTAGTCACTTTCAAGGCATAGAAAAAGCTCATATATATATATTTTTATTACACCAATAAAATAAAATCATTCAGATCTATCTCATCATCAAATTCTAATACAAAGTTGTTACACTCAACAGGAAAGCATAATAATTCTTGTCAAAATGAACTCAAAATAGATTCTCTATGAGCCGAAACATAAAGTACACCATTAAAATTACCCATCTAAAATGTTACATCAATAAATTATAAAAATGAACGATGTTTAAAATGAAAGCAAAATGATTCAGCGTACTTCAAAATATTAGTGGAAATGATGAATTTATTATACAACAGTCGTAAGAAAACAATATTTTTGCACCCAGGACAGTCTTCATAGCCCTGAAATATTCTATGAGTTTTGGTCATGTCAATATAACGAGAGTACCGTACGATCTTATCGGCAAAATATACATAACTTGAATATTCATCGATTTTAATATTTTGTGTTGAGTGAGTTTTGCAAAGAATTTAACGCTATGATTAAATATGCACAAATATGGCTTTAAGCGATAAACATGCTTTAAACATATGAATTATACACTTAAAAATTCGCAAATGTTCTAATAATTTCACATACGTTAATATGACGATGGTTCTAGCCTCTTTTTTAGATTTCTACCTGTACAACAAAAACGTCTAGATGCAGTTTGGTGGAAAACGTAATTTCTTGGATACGGCAGCATTTAGCTTGAAATGACCAATCGCGCGATCACTAAAATGTTGGTTTGTTGGTGTGAGAAAACGCTTCGTTGCTATTTCAGTCATGTCCCTGTACTTATGTTTGCTCAATTTTTTCAAAAATAGGCCAGGTTGCTAGGAAAAAGAAGATTTCCCCTGAATCAATCCCGGCTGAACCCCTAATTTATTTCTAGGGTGGGAATCTAACCTCGAAATCTTCCAAAAGATTGGATTCTCTCAGTATAAGGGTTTTGTTGTACCAGTTTTGAAAAGCAGTTACTCGAAATAAATAGATGCAAATGTTCTAGCAAAACCAGTTGAAACTCACAATTATTAAGAATTATAGGGAGTATGGCATGTAGCTTCAAAAAGAATAGTGGAAAGTTAGATAAGCGTTGGCTCGGAAGAATAGGAGTTTGATCACATTACTTTAAGGGAGGCAATTATGACAATAGGAATTTGCTTTATGTTACGATCTACCTATGGTCGAATGACAGAACTGTGTTATGTAAGTGTCAATACACTACCGGCCCATGGATGTTATTTCACACGACTCTCTCGACGAATGCTGCTCTGGCGAAAAATATTCCGTCGGCGCTAAAGACGCTAGATGGTGCCATGTGAATACTTTGCTCGGGATTAGAATTGCCAGACTGCAAGTAAATGATACATCTGAACTTCTTAAGCAAATGGAATAATAATATCCTATATATATAAGATTTATATAAAAAGAAACCTTCATGGAATTTTCTCAGGAAACACATGAATTTTTGAAAATTTCATCGATTTTCACTCTTTATTTTTTAAAAGCTTCCAAGTATTTTTGTTTACAATGTATGTGATAAGTGAGAAAATACAACAAGCGGTTTTGGCTTGGCTTTTTTGAACTTTAGCTACTTTGACGCGGCTAGAATGAAATGCAGCCGCTTGTATGCCACCCTGTGCTTTCCTCGCTGCTCTTTAAATGCTACTCATGCTCTCCGGCGGAAAATTAGTGTTTTAAGTATTATGCAAAGTGTATGGATACACGTTTTTGGTCTTAAAAGCAAAAACAGAGTGTTCAGTTTGTAACGAATGCGCATGGTACCACAGGAGCACCCTCTCCCAGCGGAGGCTTTGCTTATTCGACTGCTACCCCGGTGAAGGAAAGACGTGCCAGAGTCAGCGCCTGCCGCCTCAGTGGTATGATGCCATTGTCCGCCAAACCCTTTAAATTTGTATAAAGATTTACCCCAGTTTTACGTACTAAAAACTGTGTGCTCAATTAGAAAAGTGCACATCCAAATTAAAATGGCTCGGATGCCGGTGTTATTTTTGAGTACACGTTATAAAGTGAGGAAATTCCGGCGGTCGTAACCGACTCACCGACATTTTAATATCAAAATTCAATGATATTATAGTATGGCTATTAAAATATCAATTTATTTTTCATCTTCTGTCTTCAAACGGAGAGCCCTCATCATGTGACCGTGTAACTTCCGCGGTTATAAATCTGGGAGTTGTTAGGTTGCTCAAGCCCGCACCTTCCGTTCTGAATCAACGTAAGACGTAAATCCAATCACGCCAAAACGATCGTCAACGCGTGATGTTGGTACGTAGTTCATATAGATACCGCCACATACCCCCAGTGTTTCGCTAAATAGGCGAACAACGATACCATATTCGCGCGAGTATGCAAGCAGTCGCGTCACGGTGGGTCTGCGGCCAGTGAGAGACGGCTTGAGAGAATTGCGCTGGCCGTGAGACGACTTTTGATTACGTCATTTGTGTGAGACGACGGAGAATTGCGTCATTTGTGGGAGACGATTTTTGAGAATTGCGTCACGTTTATCGCCGAAGCCGCCGTGCGTGACGATGGTGCCACACTGCGCAAGCGCGCCCTCGGTAACGGCCAGGGTCACCAAAGATGGCCTAGATGCTCATCCTTAGAAAGTCTTAATGAAACATAATATATTTAAAAAAGAAAGGAGATAATTGTTATTTTATTGGATACCTTTGTGTCAAACCTATTTTTTACATTAAAAAATTGATATTAATAAAAAAAATTTATCTTTCATTTGTCTTTTTTCCTATCATCCATATTAATATTAAAATCTGTTTTTCTTTCATTTCTCAAAATAAAAATATGTATAGATTTTCTTGCTTGTGAATTATTCTTTCTAACTTTCTGGTGTTTTTAAAACATTAATTTCAAATTATAAAAGTAAATTTTTGGATAACTTTAAATACTCTCTATTTTCCCAGCTATGTTATTCTAAATTTTTTCTACTTCAAATTGTTTTGTGATGCGAGAACTTTTTATGGGAAAAAATTAATATGCTCATCTATGCGAGAAAATATATATATATGTATTATATGTAAAATATATATATACTTTTAAATAAAAAATGGCCACATTGTCAGCCTTTTTGGGGGACTGGTCAAAAATGAATAAGGGGTTCTAGTTACTCCATCCAACCACAGTTGTGCATACTCAACTATCACCCTTCTAGAGTATGCTGTACTTCAAAGTAGAGCAGAAGTCAATTACCATCTAGTTTGGCCGATCCTGCTTCAAAATAAATTGTATATTGCACATTTCAAATGCAATTTGAGAGTAGCTTCGATCATTCAAATTGAAACTTCAAATTAATATTATTACATTTTTTTTTGTCCTGTGTACCAGGTTACTATAAATATGAAACTAAATATAATTCTAATTATTTTTCACACACAATTGATTATTAGGTTATTTGTAAGCTGGCAAGTATAATTTTTTTATTGAATTTCTGTTCTGTATTCTATATTTTAGAAGTTTCAAAAATGTTTATGTATTCAATTACTACATGAATAAGATGTATGAGTAATTCTATAGAAAATAGTAAAATTAAGTGAACAATTTAGTTAATTAGTAAGATTTATTTTCATACATGATTCTGTAAAATATTTGATAAATTGAAAAACAACTCCCAAGGAAGAAAATAATCGACATAAATTATATGATCCACAATAAGAGTTAGCAGTTTATAACATAATATAAATAGAAAGGTATCGAATATATAATTGCATTTTAGTGGTCATTTATGCTATTCTATTATCCCTTAATTTTGCAATTAAAGAGGTTTGTATTATGATACGAATTAATTTTGTTACTGAAAATTATTGCTTTTTTTAATACATGAACAGTGAACTTACACGAAGCCGGTATCATAGAACTTGCCATGTTTACTTGAATCTAAGCCACACTTTTTTCCCAATGTGCAGCTTAGAATCAAAGGAAATAAAATTTCTTGGACAGGCAATTACAAATTCCTGTATGTACTTAAAAATTTATAATACTGGTAAAGTAACAAATTCACTTTTATTAGTTCTCATTTTAAATTAATTTTAGTAAAACTGGATATTAATAAACCATTTTATCCTATTTCTCATTTTTCACAAAAACTTGTTGAGAATTTGGAGTGTGGGCCTCCAGAACCACCGTATGGCTTAGATTTGAAGCCAGTCATGTGCATTTTAAAGGAATATATATAATTTTTTTTTTTTGTTTAAAAAATGCTTTGTTAGGTATGGGTCATTTTAACTGATCGTTTTTAAAGTTTTTATCAAAACTTTAAGCTACACACTTTGATTTTAAAAGTCAAATCTGATAAGACTGATATAACTGTTCTGGGCAATTAAATAAATAAATAAAAAAATAGAAGATTCAAGATGAACAAAATAACAGATGTGTTTGATTATGAATTACAAATTATTTGGCTAGTCCCTGGTTTGCATTAATCTAAAAACGTTTTGTCTATTGAAAGTTATGTAAAGAAATGCTATGCAATGATTAGGGATAAATCCCAAAATTATGTATGATAGCATAAGAAATCTGTGTGGTATTAGTAAATATTGAAATGGGATTCATTTCTCTAAATTTGGTCATTGTTATAATGGTAAATATTGGTAAAATATAGATGCATAAATGTATTCAGTAGTAATGCATCCAAAATTGGAGAAAATATTGCTGGATCTATTAAAAAGCACTTGTGTTAAACTATCTTGAAATCGACTTCCCAACCTCCCCTATCTGGCCAGGTTGGTTTAATCCATGTCATGTGGCCAAATTGCATGCACAGCTGTTATCTTCTCAAATTAATTAACTTTGCTTGGTGATGTTAGAAAGATGGCTTTTCTTGAACAGTATTGAGCATTAAATTCTATTAGCGCTTAAGTAAAACACCAATGAAGACTTTGGAAATGCTAAATAAGGTGTGTGGTGAATCTACCATGGTTGATCCATGATTACCAAACTGTTAAATTTACCTGTATGAAATCCACAAAGACCACAAAATCATTATCTGGAAATTGACCCTGATTTCAAGAAAACGCAAAATGCTGTGTTGTAGGTTAGATTCTACTGAAAGATAGTTCCGTAATAAATCACTGAAGGCATACACATGCGGTTTTGAGGGAATTCACTTTAATGAAACGGCTTCAGTTCTGGCAGTGATGACTCGTATTTTCTGCATGACAAGGCACCAGCACATTGATCCCAGTTGGTAAAAGTTTCTCGCTAAAACTTGAACTGACGTACTTCCACATCCTCCATTTACTAGACTTGGCCCTGTGTGACTATTACCTGTTCCCATCAAATAAAAAAACATTTACAGGGACGCCATTCTATGTCATCAGACGAAGTGAAAGCTGCATCGCCGGAAACCTTAGAGAAGGTTGGAAAAAAAGGCTTCCTATAGTGCTTCCAAGCTATACAAAACACTGGCAGAAGCGTGGTATCACATTCAAGGAATTGCCGAAGGGGCTAAAACTATTCAGGGTAAGGTTTTATACACTTTGTCCCCGAACTTTTGGATCATACTACATATATTTAAAGAGTAAACAGCTTCCAAAGTTTAATCAATTATATGAGACATTGTTATTGCAAAATGTAAGAAATTAATTTCTTTTTCCAGGGAAATTCAAAAATAGTTGCAGTGCATATCATTGTCCTATCCTGAAGACAGCATCAAATTTTATATCTAAAGGGTTTGATGACAGAAAAGTTTGAAAGATAAATATTGATTAAATGTAAAAACGCGCACATCTCAGTGCAATAATAATAAAAAATTGGTTCCTTTTTTATTCTGTGAAATTTGTAAATTCCATGCAAGCATAATAATTCTATATTTATTATAGAATAACTGGAAAAATTCTGAATTTCTGTGTTACAAAACTTATTCTGCTCTTTTAATATTATTTTATGTTTCAAGATTACCAGAGCAAAGTCAAAACACACACAACTTAAGCAATGAGAAACATTAAAGATAACGTTACTTTTGTATCATTGCAACAATCGCCAACTCTATTAATAACATGCTAAATTTCAACCATCATTTCTTATGTGTCATATGCACTGAATTGGCGACCATGTACTTAGTTTCATATAATGTTGCCAATAGGTTGCAATAATACACAAGTACCATGATAACACAAATTTTAATGAATGTTTAACTAAAACTAAAAAATCAAAAACTTAAAGTATTTATTTTAAAAATGTGTAAAAGTTCTTGTTTTTGGTGATGCAAGTTTCTTGTGAAAGTGACATTGTATGACATTTTGGTGATGGGAATTTTTAACCTATAGAAGGTATGGATATCCAGCATGTAAACAGAGTTTCTAATAGAGCAACATTTGTAGAAACATCAGAGGTTGTGTAACTTGACCAGTGATAAAACATTCGTGAAACACTGTCATAGAGCTCAGCAAATGTGATACAGCAGTCTTAACATGTTATAGTATACATAAGTTTATGGGTAAGATGCAACAGTGATTAGATGAAAGTACATGTGTTGTGAATGGGGTAAAATCCTAGGAGAGCCCACACCCTTGGCTTACAAAATCTAAAAGCCAGGACCTAGATGGCTTGCTTAAACTGGACAATGGCGGCAAGTGAATACAGAGAGATAAGGTGGATGCGTAATGAAAAATATATGTAAACAATACAGAAAAGAAATTAAGCATTTAAGATAAAAAAATATATATATAAAACAGCACACATTTTCTTACTGCTGATCTTTTCCTCGAGTGGAGGGTACACAGCATAACGACTGATTTTGAAAGTCTTAAAGGCCCTAAGACCGACCGTGGTGAGTCGCCATTTTATTCTATGTAGGTATCGGTCAACATACCTTCGCGCGGCTGGTGCAATTTCGAAGAAAGCGCCATTGTCGCACTCATGTTACATCATGCTGATCGCTACATTTAGGACATTATTCATAACTCTAAGCAAATCCTTCCTTCATGCACTATTCAATCAATTTCTTTCTAACCTTCGTGATTCAACAAAGTAAAAATTTGCTATGATATATTCCTTCACACACGCTAAACTATTCCAGTCCGGGTTCCCCAAGAAAACAAAATGAAATTCAAATGCCCACGACAAAAACACGAAAATTTCCAGGAATAATAGTTTTACTATATCTAGTGCAATTTCAAAGCAGGGTTACCAAGATGGCACAATTATCGCCAACTCCAAAATAATTCGCCAAGGGTGTGGGCTCTCCTTAGACTGAACTGTGAATGGTTTTTGGAATTTGTGTAAAGACAGAAATTATCTAGATTAGGTAAGGTTTTGATTTTCTTTACTTGAAGAGCTTCTTGATTAAGCCGTAAAAACAATGCCAAATTTAGTTCCACCTTTTTTTAAACCTATTTCATGAAACAATACATTTTTTTCCCACTGGATCTTTTTAAAATACAAATTTGTATTGTGTAAATTCCTTTGCGTTTTAGTTAACTTTGCCTACATACAATGTTCTTATAAAATCATACTGAAAAATAAAAATTGTTATAAATGAAGGCATTACATGTTTGAATAACTATTAAAAGTTAGATATTAATCCAAAATATTTTCTTTGTGACAGTTAACAAAAAGGTACTCCAGTAAATAAAAAAAAATATATATCCAGTTATCAAAATGGCAACATTTGATTTTATTTTTATAATGCATTATATAATTTTTTTTTTTCTTTTCAAATACGGAGACTGGCCTTTCCAATATATTTTAATCAACCTTTACAAAAATTGCATTAAAAAGAAAGTTGTAATATGTGTACCATGTATATAAACTCTATTTCAGTGTTTCCCAACCTTTTTATCACTGCGGACTGGTCAACGTTTGATAATTTTACCACGATTTGCTGGGGGAAGGGATAGTTGATTGTTTATATTTTAGACTGTTTTGATTTAATAATTTTTATTTAATATCTTCAAAATAAAAGACAGTTACACAAAAAGAGAATATAAAGTGATTTAACATGGAATATAAAGTGTTTTTTTATGGGAAGTCGCACAAATCCAAGAGAAATACTCTACATTAAATAAAATGGAAGTAAATTAATGTTTCTTGTGCAGCCCGCAGGGGTTGGGAACCACTGCTGTATATGATCGACACCCCTCAAATAGCAGATTCTACAGTGATGCGAGTTATTCGACAAATATGAAAATTCAGTTCAGAGTTTGTACTATAATTTCACAGCAAAAAAGTACATTCGCTTGGAAAATATGAGTGAAAAGATTTTAAATGGGATTAAGTGATTTATGACATTTCTGATGTATTAGGAGTGTCTCGGGTTCAAGGTAATGCGGTATTGTGAAGTGGAAAAGAAGTTGGGTAGAGATGATACCGCTAGAATTATTATCTTTTAGCTCTGAACACAGTTGCAAAATCCATGTTGAAACAATTTGTCAGAAATTCCAAGAAGCTTCTAGATATAACATAGACACAATAACATTTCGTTCTGAACTTCAAAATCTTAATTTTCATGGTAGAGGTGCTGCTTATATTACAAGCACTACCATAATCAATGCCAAGCATCATTTATAATGATGCAAAATTCAATTCTGGAATCGAACATTGGTGTCACATATTTTGGAGCCATGAATCAATGTATACTATCTAGCTACCCAATGACAAAGTCTAGATATGACTAGTGAACACTTTAACTGATTGTGCCACAAATGAAATTTGATGGTTGAGACATAATGGTTTTGAGATATTTTAAGAGTATATATATATATTAATACTCCACACAATGATGCAAAGTCCTGAATGCACTATTTTCAGTCGGGGTATTTTCGTTTCATGTTGGATAATTTTTTTGGGAAATTATTGTACTATTATTATTGATTCTATAGCAAGGGTACTTAACCTTTCTCCCGGCCGCGATACTAATGGTATTTCCCCATGCGCCCATACTACAGTTAGTATCTTCATGCAGGCCTAAACATGCAGTGTAATGGAAAAACATTACTATAAGACCCTCAAAGTAATAATATCAAACAAAATTGATAAAAAAAATTAAAACTCGTTTCTTGGCTTTATTTCAATACTAATTAACTTTTCTATCAACAAACAATACTACACAAAAAATATTTATTTTTATGAATTTTACTGATTTCTACATTTCAAGTTATGATTTATATGAGTAATTTACTTCTCAGCAAAAGTTTTAATACTGAATAATGTGATTATTGCAAAAGTACCCAAATCCATTTCCAGTGCGGTACTTTTGGTAGTCCCCTTAAGGGATAATTTTTTATTTTCTTTTCTTATGACTAAGTGCTTACATTCTACTATCAAAAAACAAATTGATAGCAAAATGTATACATTTGATTGCTTGATTAACTGAATTTCCTGTTACTTTTTTGTACATTGTTCTCCAATAATTGAATTTCTTAGTACAATGGGCCATGACTGGGCCACAGGTTGAGTATCGCTGTTCTAAAGCATTTTTTTATGCTGATTTCAAATCTGTTCATAGAATTTATACAAAGTTAATAGTTTTATTGATATTTTGAAAAAACAATAAGACAGACACAAGATTATTGTAATGAGTGTGATTGTAATTTCAACCAGTGAAGTGTTCCCTTATTTCAACCAATCACAACAATGAAGGGGTTGGAAGCAGTATGTGCAGCCTGTTTTAAGGTATTGAAAGTAGTAGCGTGTTGCAATTGGAATGGATGGTTAAGTTCCCATTTATTTCTGATAATAAAAGAAGTTTTGTTGGAAGGTTATTTATTCTATGTGACAAAGTGCAACTGAAGTATCGTGGTCTTTCTACTGTTGCGTGAGCATGTTGGAAAGTAATTTAACACTTTTTTCTTTAAAGATCCAACTATTAAATTTAATCTCTTTTACTCTCATGCTTGCTATCAGGGAAAAATATTAGCTGGCTCATTTATATAAACCCATGGACCATTTCGTTCGTTTCTACCACCATGTGGCCATACGTATAGAGATAGTGTACTTGGGATCTAGATCATTCTGAGGTCTGATTCAGCCCAAGGATATTAAGGCCCTATAGGCTAGTTTACCTTTTTAAACTTATTTTATTATATAATAAAATTATCGAAAATGAGGTAGTCATTTTTTTAACTGGAGAAACTACAACAAGATCAGCCATATTCAAGAGAACGTTTAAAAGATATTCCGAAACAAATTTTATTGTAGACAGTATGCGATCTGGATGACCGAGAAAAACTTTGTGTGTGAAGAATGGATATTGCACTGGACACATAAGTTTCAAACAGAAAGCTTAATTCACCGTAAAATTTGAAGTAATGTGTATGCAAGATTTGTGAGAAGACTGCTAGAAATTGAATTACTTGGCTGTAAGCTTACCCAAAACTATTACTAACAGATTTTCGATACAAGAGGTGATTAGCTCATGGGCAAATTATCATTCATTATGGGCTATTAAACACTGGAAAAATGTAATATTTATAATGAATGTTGGATTTGTATTTCTGATAACTAAACTAAAGCCTATGTAAGATGACACACTCTTGAGGAATTCAGCCAACGAAATCAATGATATGGGCTGCATGATTTATGTAGATGACATCAATATTGCCACAGGAAAGCCGCCATTGTGCTTCAAAATACTACAAAATAAATTGCTACCATCAGTGATCTTTTGGGACCAAATGAATTTTTCAATACAAATGATGCTCCATATTTCAAGTCAAAAGCAGTCGCCAGAAATGTTTTGAAGACTATATTGTGAATATAATTAAATATCATAATATCACACAAACAAGTTTTATTGCCACAGGTTCCCTAAACACTAATTCAAAGAAAAAATCTTAAAACAATCATGGGTTAATTGAAGCTTTAATATTTTCTTTCATCCATGTTGCCACAAAAGAATTTTTTGTGAATTTGGTACATTCCATGCGAAAGAAAAATCTAGACTCATAAAACTAAAGTAGATGGCTTGCCCAAAATATATTGTAAACATGCAACACAACCTTTTAATATTCAAAAAGCATATTACATGTGCAGGATTTGTAAATGTTTGTTATTCTGTGAAAGGCTCTTATATACATACTACATTCTTTATGACCAGGGCAGCTGTACTATGTGAAAATATTCGGCCAGGTGTTAAAAAAAATTAGTAACATTTGAAACCACCATAAAGAAAAGAGGCGAATCAGTGTAGTACAAAAAAGGAATTAGCAAAACGACTTTACCACCACTGTACTCTCTCTCAGTAGAGCAACAGCCCATCGGAAAGCTGGTCTCTCAAAGCCCATCTCAGCTCTTTGAGACCTTTGGGGGCATGAGGTGTGCATGAGCAGGATGTTCGGTGACGTTAAACCTCAAAGTGTTTTGTTCCCAAGTGCTTGATTACTGACCTCAAAGTATACCACTCAGTCAATACCGAGCGCTCACAGTGCCATGTTAAGTAACTGAAAAGTTCTTAAAATAAAATTTTTTATATATATTCGTAATACAAATACAAAGCAAATTTAAAATATAAATATCTTAAAGTATTTTATTTAAAGATGAAATGAACATATATATTGAGATTAAAATTATACAGCAAATGTTAATTTTAATGTATTGATTATTTTTTTAAAAAAAAATGAGATGTGTGTGTGTGGTGGTATCATTTTATTTAAACTATTAAACGTTACTTTAACAAGTGCTCTTAAACAATTAGATTATTTTTAAACAAAGAACCAACATATTTAAGAAATCACAGGTAAAAGGAGCTTATTTATCTGGGATATTTTTTACAACATAGAAAGTATTTAAATACTTTTAGAATATTTGAGTAAATTATTAATATAATTAAAATATGACTTGTGAAACAACTTTCATGGTGATTTGAATTTCAAGAAATATCTTGACCTGTGTATGTATAATACATATGTAAAAATTCATCTTTTGACTTTGTAAAATTTAATTATCATTGTAACTTTATTTAAAATATAATAAAGTTTATATATATGTGTGGGAATCCAACCGAAATCTTCCCAAAAAGACGGATTCTTCATATATGTATGGGCAAGTGGTAAGTCTAGGTTTTAAGGTGTAAGTTAGTTTAATTTCGAAATAAAATAGACAAATGTCTTCAAGAAAGAAAACTAGTTGAAAACTAAATAATTTATTAAGAATTATAGGGAGCATTTATTGGGAAATATTTCCCCAAAGAATAGGAAAGTTAGATAAGTATATTTCAAAAGACCAGGAAAGTTTGATCATATACTTTTAAGGGAGGCAATTAAGATTAAATAGAATTCATTATGGTACATATACCCTACCGCCCGGCGCGGACGAAATGATAGAACCCCTGCCGCGGTACTGGTCAAGATTTACCGCCTGGCGGACGGTGCAGCCACGCGAAACATCATCTCGCGACGAATGCGCATTTCCTCTGCGCCGTCTCGCGTCGGCGTTTTAAAAGGATGTGATGGCGTTGATGTGGAATACTGTTTTGATTGAAATCTGCTGACCCTCGGTAAATGTGATATGGACTTAACTTCTACAAATGGAATGGATCCACAAAATTCCACCTCCTCTGACTGAGCTGGACTTCAGCTCTTACAATGTTGAGAGCCAAATTATTTTCTACCAAAGAAAGCTAAATTGGATTCAGCTATAACCATAAATTTTAAATATATGAATGTTTATGTACAACTAAAAAATATTGTTTAGTTATAATAAAATATAAAGGTATTGAAAGGGATACCCGATACTAGCAATTCCGATCTAAAACAAAACATAAAAAATAAAAATATTCCTATGCTGCATCGTAATTAACTTAATACCAAATCACAAACACACAAAAAAAATATATCCCTTCCAAATAGGTCGAAAGGTAAAGAAATACAGTTTTAAAATATAATAATTGTTACAAACGAACAGGTGATAATTATTGGAAGTTCGAAAGTTTTACCACATAATAGCACAAATTAGTTTCCTCGAAAAGGATATAATATGAGAAAGATTAAATATTAGCCACTACATCCAAAATTTAATCAGGTATAAAACATTCACAAATCAGTTGAGGTGGTGGTGGAGTTCGGTTTTTTAAAAAATTTTTTTTTTTCCTTGTTTTGAATTTTTCCTTGCATGCATTACTGTTCTGTTAAAATTCCACTTTGGTGCGAATTTCAGATCGCATGTTCTTATTTTGTTAAATAATATAGTACTTTTTAAGAAGACAAAGTAAATATTTAATTTTTTCTGGCCCGATTAAGTAATCTATTTTGGTACAATCCGATTACAGCCCACCCCTTAGCGAAGATTTTTCTCAAACCGCGCCAAGGTGTTCGAAGTTGAGACCGGGGAAACTTGGGAGAAATATGACGTCATGTTCGAAGGAGAAAAAAATGGAAAATTCTGTTGCTTAACCCTCTGACCGGAACATCCGTCTCTCAGACGGGGATGATTTGCTTTGATGCCTGTAGATAACGCTGGGGAGTGATTTTTGGGGTGGGCTACCTTGACATCTTCTGTTGGACTCTACCCAGTGTGAGGGACACGTGGTGGTGCATGACTCGCGATATGTGCGGTTTTTCTTATATATCACCGTCTATCAGACGGATGATCCTATAGTTTTTTCGTGTTTGGTATTATTACTAGGGTTGTGGTAAAAGTCATGGCAACTGTTTTTTTTTCTTAAAGATACCAGTCCGGTTGGAAAATGTGACATATACAGACGAAAGGACAAGGTGTTAACTACATATGTGGACAATGAATAGCACTGAATTATCGTAACACTCTAATTTATTACGGTAGTATGCAGGGCAATATGGTCTTCACGGTGCAAAAGAATGACAACACAGTACACCCACCGTGCTACTGTACGGTATGGTAAGGCATTATTTCCAAGGGCTTCCACTAAATCACTGTGATATTCCATCGCATTTTTCCCTCGGAGAACGGCTATTTTGATGTAAGAACGCTGCTCAACACGGGTTACTTCCATCCCACGACACTCACCAACTGACTGATTACACAGCCCTCGCTGCGCTACTACCAGCTATCACAGAGCCATCTGTTCTTTTGTACACACACTATGCCTGCAGAACTTCCACACGACATATATACTTTTGTGATCCATTCTCATATATACAAGGGAAAAAAATAGTTGCCATGACTTATGCCCCAACCCTCGTATTTTTAATTACTTTTACGTGAATGTAAATAATTTTTAATCAATTTTTATAAAAATACTAATCACACAATTCTAGTGATAAAAATATATTGTGGTACGTGATTTAACCCCACACATCTTATTTGAGCCATATTTAATTTCATGAGCTATAAGGATATTTAAAACAGTCGTTAAGGTAATAAATTTCAAAAAGATTTATGTACCCGTCTGTCAGACGGATGTTCCTCAGTGTGGCAAAAAAATTGATATTCCGACCAGAAGGTTAAAAATGAAATGTAAAATTTAGCTTCTAAAATAGGAAATTAATGACATTCTAAACCAGTGATACCCAAAGTGGTCGATTTTAGTTTTAAAAGAAAATTTAATCACATCGAAAAGAGATTTTATCTATTTAATAGATTTACCAATTTTAATAAGGTTAGTTTGTAGTTACAAGGTGACAGCATAAATTTTGTTAAAAACAAAGACCATGTCTGCAATTTTGGCTTTAAAAAGATAGGATAAAAGACAGGATCATACCTGTCATTTATCACGAATTATGGAACATCGTAAAAAAATTATTAATTACTTTTTCAGCGTGGTTGCCAATCTCCAAAACAAAAAAGAAAGAGGGGAAATAAGTTCCGGACGCTATTAACCGAGGAGATCTAGGGTTAAATCTGACACAACTGATTCCAAATGTTTACTTCACTTCAGTTAGAAATTTAAATCGCTTAAGGTAAGTAGATCTATACCAGTTGTCAAAAAGACATTTAAATTGGTAAATCTGTAAAAACTCAATATTAGCTAAGCAGGGGTCTACCCCAAACCGAAAAACATGGCAAGGGGTCTATGAAAGAAAAAAGTTTGGGAACCTTTGAGTTAGACCTTGCAAGAAGGGTAGTTGTTCAATTACGCAATCAACATGTAATATTATAAACCACAATAATATATAAGAAATAATCATGAACAAAAATAAATGATACATAAATTTAATGAGCATTAAAATAAATGACGATTCAGTTTGGTTAGCATCGCTAAATCAACTGTATACAAAAGCGTGTTACCAAACTAAGAAAAAAATTTTCGAAAAAACACTTTTTATAGGATAATTTTTTAGAAGATGGACAAGAATACATTTGACATCGGAAAATGGAAACAGAAAATATGCCACAACAAAAACAAGCCAAACGAAATGGTACTGTAAGATGGCCAAATCTAAAGGGAGACCTTGAAAAGCGGATAAAGGAGCAGCAAACAATTTGAATTGTGAAAATTTGCTTACAAGCAAAATTTAAACAGACATAAATGGTTTCAAAGGAGTGCCTTGTAACAAATTTATGGAAAAGAAAAAAATTATATGCATCCATCAAAAATTACCAATGGAATTAGAAGATTTTTAAAAAATCTGTGCTCTTCCGAAACTTCGTTCCTTCTTTCCCCGAGTGCCCTAAGCACTTCAAATTGTTACGCTCCCTCACACACTATTTCCAGAGCACTCTTCTTTCAGTTCTTACCTTGCAAGTTTTGATTCGAGAGGGATTTTCCCTTATTGTCTTGCTTTTTTTTCCTTTCTTTGTTTTTGCTCTTTGGAGCAGTGGCGTAGCATGGGCTTTCGCCGCCTGGGGCCGGCCGGAAATTTGTCGCCTTTCTATTTTAATTATTAGTCAAGAAAATTAGTAAAGAAAAAAAAAAAAAAAGCAGCTTTAATTTTTAAATTTTTTTATTGATTAAACTTGCATTTTTCGTGTTTTTTTCATAGCAAAATCTTTTATACAATTGTCAATAGCAATATGCATGTCATGTTCAATTGCCAAAATAGCTAAATTTGTTAGCCTTAACGTGTACATAGTCGATTTGAGATAATTTTTGATCAATTTTAGCTTAGAGAAGCTTCTCTCGCAACTGGCATTACTGATGGCAGATGTTAAAAAAATTCTCAACGTTATGACAATGTTTTGTCATCTTCAAATTTGGACTCAGTAATATATTTTAATAAACATAGAGAACCGGACCTAATGGGTTCTTTTTTACAGCCTGGGTCTGTTGCAGCTACAAAAGCTAGTAGACATACGTGCTTAAGTTGGAATTTTTCTTTATTAATGTCTTAAGAAGCTTGATCTAAGTTAAGTTCTTTCATGCTCAATATCACTTCAGGCCTTAAAAAAGCATATTTTTGCGCTAGATTCTGTAACTGCTGAAATCTTTCCCGAATTTCATCAATTACTCTGTCTATTGAAGAAAACATTGTTCGCCTCGTCATCTTCGTACATCTTTACTTCCGTCTCCGTCCATCTTTTTTGAACATTTTTACTTCCGTCGTCAAATATATGCTTCCTCTTGATTCGTCTTGGGGTTCAAAAGACATTTCAAGCACTTCACCCAAATTTTTAGCATATATTAAAGTGTCATCCTCGAATTCTCTCGTTTTGCTTTTAATACGGTCTGTAAAGCACGTACTTTCTGAGCACATTGATGGATACTTAGTCCCTCTGTTTGCAAATAATTTTGAACATCATTGACTTCACACAGTACCGGTTGCCAGAAGCCTACGTAACATAAAAACGAATGCGATTGCACAGCGACTGATAAACTTTCTGCATCTGTGCATGTATTAAAATTTTCACTCGTTTCCGTCAGTTTCGTCACGCTGGCGTGATTTGCCGTTTGAAATATTTTTTAAATTTAAATATCACGGTGTTTGCCGCCGGCCCTTTTCATATGCCGCCCGGGGCCATGGCCTTCTCGGCACCCCCACGCATCGCCGCTCCTTTGGAGAGTCTTTCCATGATCTACCACCTAAAGACCCGCCATATCCCTGAGCTGGCGTAAGGAAAGGATAGTGGCATGGTTTGACCACTCTCGTTCATTCCTTACCTTACGGCATCATGGACCACACACCCACCCTTTTGTAAGTTAGAACAATAAATAAATTAAATCGTTTGCAATTGCTGTATAGAGTATACATTATTATATGAACTGTTTATTAAGCTGTTAATTATCATCTTTTTCATCACTTATCTCTGTAATATTTTTTACTTTTAGAATCCTTATTCTTTGTTGAGTCGCTGTCAATGTACTTGTACAACTGTTCTCTACGCGAGTGTTCGCAGAGGTGGCAGGTATAATTACGAGATCAGCTTTTTTTATGAAAATTTATTCAGGATAAAAAAAATGCTGCTATCTACTGTAGTAAACGTGCGACATGGCCGTCGTTCGATAGCCATGTCGTGGGGTTTCAGCGTAAGTTAGAGGTGTGGGATTCTCGGAATGATGAGACATTTTAGAATTCTTAATATGACTTTTATTAAGAATTTAACTTAGATTACTTAGATATCGAACAAACTTATATTAAGTGAGAATAAACCAAAACACGTAGTCTTAGCTAACTCAGATCGCGCAATTAGATCACTTATCAATATAAATATATTATATCTGCCTAATTTCAATCTCAATAATATACTAGCGTTCAGAATATAATCTTCCTACCTTGGTTGAATACTCAACGTCCAATTTATTTCAAATCTTTCTCCTAAGGTTGTACAATGGTATGTACCTTGGTTTAATTGGCGAGATGGCGTCTTGATTCTAGGTAAGCCGCGTCGATCAACACTTCTATCTTCTCTACACTGAACTTTCTCTAATATGCCATCTTGCTCACTAAAATTTCTATCCTTTTAAAGGTTATCTTATTTGCATCTATGCTTCGTTTCACTTCTTGGATTTGGGTTGGAAAAGTTTTGCCATTAATCGTGGCCGTCAAAGAACATGGAGGTTATGTTAGAGGAAGAACGCGAGAGATGTCACAAACGTAAAATATACTTCCATTAAAAAATATTTAATGAAAATACTTCGGCCCCGATCTCGTGGATACGCATATCACTCAAACACAAACGCATCTATACCTTTTCTTCGTCATCTGCCAGTGCAGGTTTAAGCTCATTTCGGGCACCGTGGACTGCTAGTCCCTGGTGGGGATTCTGACTTTAATGTTTTTATTTCAGCTGCAACTCGCACAGAACATATCCGTCTTAGTAAGATCTCGTCTGGATCTTACACAATCCTCGAGTAATCCAGTTTCCTCAAATCGCTGAACAAGCTTTATAAGGTTTGCCACTGTTGAAGGCCCTTTTCCAGTCTTCACATTTTTCTGAAGTCGGAATTTACGCAGTGTAAAAGTCGCTGCTGTTCGTGTAAAACATCTTCAACAAAGCTTCATCTTCCCTACTCAGCGTCCTCGTTCACTTAGTCTAACGACTGGAAATAGATCAACAGGATTACGAAACATCTGATATGGACTTAGTCAACTCGCCTCGCCGGACTTCCACTCCTTCACTACTCTCAGCCTGTGAGCAGATTCTACAGAATAAAGCCCAGCTGCAAAAGATGGAGACATTCAAGAAATACAAAACTGCCTGCATCTCGGAACTGAAAGCCATGCCCGATCACCACCCAGACGAGCCCTTCTACCGACGTGCCACCTCGGAGCTCCAGGAGATTGAAGAATCCATCAACTTGGCGGTAAGTGATATAGCCTCTTTCCCTCCTTGTACTACCCCTGGCTGCCCACATCATGAATCAGTTTCTAAACTTCTTACTCCCACTAAAAGTGTTTTAATTAGAATCTCAAATAAAAGAAAAGAAGATCCGGATTTTGAATATCCGCCTCTAAGAAAAACAACCCGGAGGCAAATTTTAAACCTCCCGGCTAATAATATTTCAATATTACCAAATAAATTTTCTCTTCCGAAGGATAGCAATATCGAAGAACTCACAGGTTCTCAAAACGCTACTCTCGCTCCTACCCCAAATCTCCCTTGGCCACTGGCTCAAATGTTACCGCCAATCAGAGTAACGCTAAACCGCTTCCCCACCAGTAATGCTTAGGGTAACCTGACCAATCAGAAGTCAAATGAAAATTATAAATGATAAGTCCCCGAAATTAACCTTTGGGGAGACGGCGGTTTTGTGAGAAAAGCCCTAAAGACGGCGCTTCCAGCGAAGTTTCTTCCCCTTTTGCAGCTGATTGATGGCACCATAAATCGGCGGACAAAGAAGCAGGGTACTCGGTGATATCCCCCCGAATAGGGGGGATGTTCGAAACTAGAAAGTCCCTAAACACAAATAGTCCCCCCTTTCTTGGGGAAACATGTTTTCTTGGAGAAACCATTTACTAACGTTTTCAGTTCAAAAATTCAAAATTTTATTTATATCATTTTTTTAAAAAATTTTACTTACAATTTAAGCTGCTTTTCACCTAGATTTCCCTTCGATATTATTAAGACATGAGAAAATAGCCCAAAACAGTGGTGATAATTAAAGTATTTCGTAAAAAATTAAACGTTTATATCATTGCAGAAAAAGGTACAACAAACTAATCCAAATTTAATTGATTTTATTTAAGAAAAATTTATTTAAATTTTGATTTTCAATTAAATTTATTAAAATAGTTATAAAATGTTTTAAATTTATTTTTAATTCATTTAAATGTAGGAATTTGTACACAACTGGTGTTAAAACTTAAAATAGTCTAATTAGAAATAGAAGTAAATAATATGATTCTTCATAAATTTCACATAATTATAAAAAAATACAAAATAAAATAAAAGCACAATTGCTGTTCATGTCTCTTTAAAATTTTTTAATGTAAAATTCAGACTTTCTCAATTGGGTAATGAAGTAAGTTTAAAGCTCTACAGTATTCACAGCATCTGCATGTCAATAAACGTATTGTCATAAATCTTTTTTTGGAAACTTCATTGTTACTCAATTTATAATTGTTTTTCTTTTTTAGAACATGCCAGAAAAATCTTAAAATTTAAATACTCTTAAAATTTTCATATATATCTTCCATAAAAGAAATGATAGATTTGATGTATAATTGTCATTTTTTTTATTTTTTCCCTATTGTGATATATTAGAATTCATAGTACTCAACGAATCCTAAGATTAAATCTACATTTTATTAACAAGCATTTTTCAAAAACTTAAAATCTTATTTTACTTTGATCTAATTTTTTATATATGCAGAAAATTATAATAGAAAAACATTTACCAACTGGCAAATAAATTAGATGGAATAGCAGTAGTTAAATTATTTCAGATTATGCTATAAAATGTGAATATCCCTAAACCTATAAGTGTTGGCCCTTGTTGAATAGTGCGACATTGCTTAGTCTCTACATGTTTTATTAAAAATGGTCACGGTGGGGATTTCCATTGCATAGCAGAGCTGATACGCATAAAATCAAAATCTTACATTATTTATGAATTGTGGGGAAAATAAGAGGTATGAGGGCTCTAGCACGGCCATCTACATTCTCGTTACTTGATCGTCATTTAAATTACGAGGTCCGTACTATTACTTTGACCCTAAGCCGAACTGTAAATGAATAACCAATAATTTATCAATTTTACCTCGTGTTCTAAAATAAATTCTTTAGAGAAAATGCAGTATAGAAATTTAAAAGATTATATTTTTCCATCATTATCAAATTGTTTTCATTAGTAAAAAGAAAATACTTTGAATTTTTTAGTTTACTTGATAGTAGAGCGCGAATATAGCTGATATCAAAGACAAAATATTATGCCTACAAACATATTTAAGTTGCTGTGAGAACTTCGCGCCATCTCAATAAACTTGGCTTCATACAAAAAGTTATATTATTCTTATACTTAATTGTTTTTGAGTAAGGACAACATATGCGGTTTTTAATTTTTCGCGCATACAAAAATGATATCATAGTTTTTGAATAATCCCTTACTTTTTATTTAAAATTTCAAAAGAAATTGCATAATATTGCTTAAATTCCCCGATTACTGCTCTGATTTTTTGTACGATAATGATCTGGCTTTGGTATGTGATTTTGTGCATAGATACGACCAATACATTCCCTACAGAAACCAACTCTTTCGATCAACTTCAAAACAATTACAAAAACCTTTCCTTCTTAACGCTGGAGAAGCACCACAGTCGGTGCAGATAACTGACAACAATTTTTCTTTGACTTTCTTTAAAACGAGAAAAGACGCTACGCCGCTAAGTGAATGGGTTAGAGCACGCCTTATCTCTCAAAAAAATCTAACACAGTATCAATTCCGGAGGATTGCTGACTACTCCTGATAACGTTCGCTAAGTAGAACCAGGGCTTTCTTGAAGGGCTTAGTACGAGGAATATGGATTTCTATTTATCCACATGTGCGACAATTTCATTGAAAAAGAAATGCCTCTCTAAAGATTTATTACAGCAACACAAGGGCAAGAATAGTTTTCCGGCTGCTTGAAAGCAACCTTGGAAGATTTACAAGAAGGCAGATGTGCGTTTCTGGGTTTATTACACTTAAAAAGGCATATGATAATCAATAATAGGCGGCGTAACAATAATCAAAGAGGACAAGCATTCTTTGTCGATGTAAAATATAATTACAACCTGCTTTCATGCTCATTTTAAGAACCATCTGATTCTGTAGTCAGAGTTTCAAACGTTCAATATGTATAGAGGCGCGAACACTCCTTTATTTATACTATATACGTAAAAGAATTAACTGACTTTTGAATAACTGGGCGAAAAAAAAAGAACCACATTTTTACTTCAATATAACTATCTATTAGACTACGTTCACAGTTATATCTATGTACTGGAATGGAATTTTAGGCATTTACAAACTTTTTATAGTATTATTATATATATATTATAAAAGGAAACTTGCTTTATTTTTTAATCAGGAAATCTAACACTGTAGAACTTTTCAAAATTGTAATATATAACTCGCAACAAAAGGATTTCATTTTTTTGCTTTTTAAAGGCTTTTCATATAAAATGGGCATTTTCTTATGCTGAAAGAACTCATGTATACGTTTTCACACAAATTTGAAAGAAAAATATCCGGAATTAATAGTTTTCTATTATTAGAACTCCTTTTGCCATCAATTGTCAAAATAAAATGTCGAAGTTAGTTTCTTGCATTTTATAAATAAAGTTGAAGAACAAAACAGACAATTTAAGAATCTGTAACGAATATATTTCTGTAATTTTTTCTTGTTATTTGCAAAATATCTCTTTTCTTCTTTCGTTTTTTGTTGTTTATACGCGATTAAAAGCCAGAGAACTTTTTATGTTTCGATTAAAATTAAAAATTTAAAAACTGTAGTGGCATAACTTGTGAATAGCAAGTAAAATAAGTTCTTCTGCAACATGCATGGCAATAATGCATAAATCTTCATCAAAATTGAATGCAAAAATTGCTTAAGAAGTTCTCCACAAATATATTTTTTAAGTTGTTTTGGGTATAAAATTAATAAAATGTAAGAACACAGTAGTATTTTTAAATTTGGCAGATGCATAGAGAGAGAGCTATGCTTGTTTGTAAAAAATATACATTAAGAAGTACACATATGACATTCTTTAGTATGAAAAAATAAAATAAAAATCATTTTAAAAATCACCAGTTAAAGATTAAATCATTTTTGAATTTTTTAAAAAGAATAAATTAATTTAAAAATAAAATGATTAAGTAGTAAAGGATGTAAAAATCGCTTGCAAAAATAACTATACTGCACTCTCTCCGCTAGTAGAGGAATTTAAGCATAAGGAAGAAAGAGGGATTTTCAGATAAGGGTGAAAGAGGCCCCTCCCTTTTTAAATACAAAAGAAACCAGTCAAAGCAAACGATGTTTCCAAAGGCTGTGACAATTTTCCATGCTGTTTCCAAGAAAGCTGTTAAAGGGAAAGCATTGCGTGGCCGATACATCGGCCAGAGCCGTCTTTTAAGGGTCTGTTCCTGTTGGCCGATATATCGGCCAGCCGTCCTCAAAAGGTTAAGATCCCGTGTAGCTGGAAAATTCATTAAATTATATACCGATGACTTAGAACAATATCATGAATTACTAAATTTTGTAGAGAAGGTTAAGTTTCAATTCTACGTAATAACTCCAAAATGAACGTCCATCAGAATTGTATTGAAGCCTCCCCTCAACTTCAAGTCAACGAAATCAAAGCCGGCCTGGAAGAAATTGGATTCACCCCTGAAAAGTCAAACCCAACTTGGCCTGGCCGCAAGAACCAGACAAGGTTCTCCCGGGTATTTCTCGTTACTCTCCACTTGAAATATAGAAAGCAAAATCTTTCATTTTAAAAACATTGAGCTGTGGCATTCGGCTAGAACCTTATAACGGAAGGAGTGTTACTCAGTGTTATACATGTAATAATTTCCATCACAGTTCAGAGAAATTGCCATCAGCCCCCCGCTGTATTTAAAATGCGGCAGGGATATATAACCGAGAATGCTGATCACAGAAGGCTTGGGCGGCATACTGTATAAAACTGCAGGAATGTGCGGCCATGGAAAGTGGAGGTTGCCCCTGTTTCTCCAGCAGCCCTAAGGGGCACGGCTCTTAATAATCGTAATTCTTACAACAACATTTACAATGGCATTGTCGAATACCAAATGTCTCTTACTGCAGCTCAAGCTGCTAATCCCGCAAACCAAATGTAGTTACTTCCTAACTCTCAAAATAGACAACAGATGGCGCTTAAAAGAATCTGTAAATTCTGCACAAACTGAGGCCAAGAAAAAATTCTCCCCTAAAATAGATTTATTCCAAATTTAATAATAAGTTCAGCTTGGAAATTTTAATGGAAATAACTTTAATGGAAATGTTTTAATAAATCTAATAACTTTGTACAAACCACCTTACAGGTGACTATACAGTAATCTGTATCCAACTCTCCCCAATTTACTCAAGTCATCGCTAGCTCAATCAAATTTCATGAATAATTTTGGCTTAAGTGCAAAATGCAAGCAATAGTCTAATCAAATGCACGCCAGTAGAGGGCTTCATGTAATAATAATAGTTGAGTCCCTATTGGCCTCAATTTGTGATTTAAGTGGAACGCAAATGGTTTATAGACGCAGAGTTGAATTGCGTATATTCATAGAAGGGCACTCTGACTCATTTTCTCATTCAAAAGAAACTCATCACAGACCATCGCACACTTTTACAATAGCCAACTACACCTGCTATAGGAATGATAGAATCACTAATACTGCGGCCGCCGGTGGAACTCTAATTCTTATAAAAAATTCTCTTAAGGCTACAGTGGACAGTAAAAAAAATTTTTTTTTAATTTTTTACAAAACCTTTGCCCAAATTTTTACTAGGGTATACATGTAACTTAGAGAGGTATGTATATTCATAGAGGGGCACTCCCCGATATTTTTCTCATTCAGAAACTCATCACAAGGACCATCGCGCACTTTTACAATAGCCAACTTCACACCTGCTATAGGAATGAAGTAGAATCACTAATACTGCGGCCGCAGTGGAGACTCTAATTCTTATAAAAAAATTCTCTTAAGGCATACAGTGGACAATCTAAAAAAATTTTTTTTTAATTTTTTTTTTTTTTTTTTACAAACATGCCCCAAATTTTTACTGGGTGTATGTAACTTAGAACTAAAACCATTTAAAAAATTTGGTGAGAAAAATATGAGTAGTTTTTAAGAAATTTAAATTTTTAAAAAAAAATTTAACGAAAATTTAAAAATTTCAAAGGCAATTCCATGCGTTTTGATTTTTAAAATTTCATATTTTCAACTTATTGCTTCTTTAAGCAATTCTTTACAAATGTATGTATGCAGTAATGTTTTATATGATAATTTACAAAATAATAGGTAAGCTTATAAGAGTTTTATATAGAAATTTCAAAATTTTCAAGATTTCCTGCATAAAACTTTAATTTCTTCTTTCATCCTATCCACTATTACTACAATGCATCCAAATTTATGACTATACATTAGATAAGAACACTTTTGGAAAGTTTTATTTATAATTCGACAAAAATTGCAACGCATGGAACATTTAAATTTTGGTTTCAGGGCAAATTTGATTATGAGAAAACAGCTTTTTATTTTAAGGGGAATTAGCGGTTTTAAAAAATTAAGGATATAAATATAAATTTAAAAATTGAAAAAACAATAATATCTACAAATATATAAAGATAGATGCAGAATGTATATATAAAAGGTTCTGCAATATTTGTGTAACGATCGCATTAACACATGGTATATACAGTGATAAAATTAAAAAATAAGCTGGAACTTTCTTATAATTATCTTCAAGTAAAATTAGCAGAATGTATTTCATTATTATTCATCTCAACCATAGTATATTATACATTTCATTAATCACAATAGAGTAAAAAATAAAGTATTTCAATACGATTAAATTACAAATTCAACATTTCGAGGAAAATAGATTTTTAGAAAACAGCTATTTTATTCTAAAAATGCTTGATTTTTTTTTTAAAACAATTAGGAACATAAATATAAATTTGAAATTAGAAAACACTAATATCCCTTACAAGCCATAAGATTCTGCAATATTTATTGTAACAGTCATTGACACATGTATATACAGTGATAAAAATTGAAGTAAGTAAGAACATTCTAATATAAATTAGCAGAATGAATTTCATTATTATTTCATCAACCAGATAATGTATTATATATTTCATTAATCACAATGAGTAAAAATAAAGTATTTCAAAACGATTAAATTACAAAATTCAAAAAATGCTCAGATTCAACTGCACATAACAAGCTGTTAAGCTAAGTCTGATAAAAAAATTTAAAACACCGGCACTATAGGATTTGCATCTGTAGTAGGTGGCCACTTCTTTTCATTTCTTTTGTTTTGAGGAAATATTTTATTAAGTAAATCGTTTATCTTGTCTTTCAGCAATAGTCAAAAAAGAAAAACTATCATTTAGGCATGAGTCCTCTTTCGATTCAAAGATTTCACATAGCTTAAATTAGTAGCACTCGATAGCATCAGTTACCTGCTATTTCAGCCTCCTTTTTGGGAGACGGAAATACATATTTGGACATTTTTCGCCAAATGCAGCTATACAGACTTTCATTGGAATTTTTGCGTCTTGCCTGCTACGCATCTTTCAAGAATGGTGTCTGAAGCTGAAGCGTTGATAAACAGGCATAATTTTTCTCTCCCTGCTTGTGCCACGAAGTAAGTTTTTCATGGAACTGTGTGACCTGGGGTTTCACCTTTGGCTATGAAGCTCTTTTTATAGAAACACCACGTGGATTCCCTTCAGGACACTTGCCATGCATGGGCTTTTTGTCAGTTGGCGAGCGGTGCATCAGGCTGGCATATATGGCGGTTTTCATTTTATTGGTAATCCAGGAACATTATATTTTTAATTTTGCAACTTAGTGATATTTTTATCATAAGGCTTCCCTGCTTACGCCCACCAAGAGTCAGCACTTTTCACCTTCCATTCTTTTCACTTTGTTGCGTAACAGTATTGCCTAGCCTCTTCACCGCAATATGATTCAGACACTCTTCCTTTTTCGATTTTTATATCAGAACCATATATTTTATTGTCCGACAAAAAGGGAGTGAAAAGTTTTGAATCACCATCACTCAACATGGAAACGAATCTCATTTTAGCAATCACTAATTGACCATCTCCACATAATTAGTGCAGCATGTATCTCCATGGCTCTGGGGAAGTTTCCATCAAAATTTTTGTCTGCACACTCATTCATGTCCTTTTTGCCCGCCATGTGAAACTTTTGCACCTATTGACTCCCATATACTCGACCCAGTAACTTTGCACAATTCTGACATTATTTCGACAACACTTAAGTCAAGGACAAGTCCACTAAGGACATCGATGAGATTGTCCCAATCCTAGAGTTAGTCGTATATCCTCACTTTTGCCAAAAGTACCATCATATGACCTCCATCAATTATTTCCAGACTTTTTAGAGAAACATCAACTTTACGTGAACTTCTCCTAGCTGCTTAATGACATTTCAGGCATTTTTTTTCTTCACCTCTTTGTTTTTCACGAGATAAGTTGTGCATACATTTGGCAAATGTTTTCAGTCCATTGTTGGCATGTTTTAGCACAGATGAAAAAGTTTCACCCAAAGCGGCATGCCCTCTACCTATGGATGACACTCACCAGAGCTTGCTGTTTTATATCATGTATGAATTTTGGCCTCTTCTTGGAGCTTGAAAAAGCTTAGCTTCCACTTAAACTTTCATGACATGATTCATAAAAAGTTTCCATCTTTGTAGAATACCCCATGGAATGGTGTTGTTTACTATAACAAGGGTACAGTTTGGCCACAATATTTACAAAGGGAACTTTCTGCGAAATAGTTCAGAAACACAGTCTTGTTGGTGAAAATATAAGCTTGCATCAGGTTGGGAAGATGTACTCAGTTCCAGATAATGGATCTCTCTGCAATGTTATACCTATTTCTGTTTTTATCAGCAGTTTCAGGACACTTCTGCCATGCTTCTTGCTATTTTCAGCCAACATCTTTTCCTCTCCTTTTGGTAGGACGACCTTTAGGTTTTCTATATCTCGATGCATAAGATCCATACTAATAGTTTTAAAACAACAAAGGCCGAGATTTAAAATTGGACTTTAGTTCTGAAAAGAACTTTTGTTTTGAAGTAGAATCAAATAAGTTTGAATAAATTGAACAGAAAATGCACAAACTTTCAGTTTCCAGACAGGGTATAGAAACAAATAATACCAATTTAGGTTTCAGATACAGTTCAAAAACAAATTGTTGCCATCCAGACCTTGATAAATATTATCACTTAAAAATAAAATTAGAGGCTATGTCTACAGTATACTAAAATTAGCACTATCAGAAGTACGCGGCAACTTTGTTAGCATGACATCAGAATATAAACAAGGGCGTAGTCATGGATAAACTAAATCGGAACCACCCACTTAACTCCCTATTAAAAAATGCAGCAAGAACCATAAAAATTTTTTGCGCGTTTGATAGAGACTAATATAATATTAAAATAAGTCAAAATATTTTTCGATATTTTAGTCAATTTTTCCACATTTTATTTAATCCACTGTAGCCTTAAACATTGCACCAAATGCCCTACCTGCCTGCAAACTCATCAGAAGCTACTAACGACTATACCCCTAACTCCCCATGATACATGATCCCATTTCTGTATCTAACATATTCCTTCTTCGATGAAAACTTGTTCACAATAGATTTATGAGGCTATTTTTCTCTAAACGGAAAAGTCATTGTATCCTTTCGGTGACTTCTTGATACTACTCACAATGCTTGGGAGTATAATGTAAGCTTCAAACAGGAGCAAACATCTTTTAATTTTGCCCAACATCTTAGAAATTTACATATAGCTTTTCCTGATTCTCCACAAGATTTGTATAACTCAGCTAACACAGGTGATATTGCTCTAATCAAAAATTTTTACTATCCATACTCCTATTAAGAGCAATTAACGATCTATATTCCGACCACCAACCCTGTTTTCTTATAGTTTCCGATCTTAAACTTAAAAATTGAAACCTCAAATCCTGGAGGCAATTACCACTAACTGGAAAGATTTTCTGAGAATTAATTTAAATAATAACCTCTCTTTATTTGACTATTATCCTGGCATTAATAATCCTAGTGATCTTGAAGCTAAAATCTCAGAGTTCACCGGGTGGTCATCAGCCTCAAAACCACGCCTCCCAGCCAATTAAACGCTCGCCGCAACTTCACTCCCAAATCATAAATCAGCTTATCAAAAGCGCAGAAAATCTCCTCCAGCGCTATCAGCAGACTTTAAACCCTTTTATAAGAGCCTTGTACAATAGAGCTCAAGCCAGCCTAAAAGAGCTACGAATTTATGGCGCGATTCGTGGAATACTGGGCTAGAAGCTTTAAATACATCAACTGATACGCAGCGTTTAGCAAAAAATAAAGATCTCATATTCTACGTTAAACTGTGCTGCTGGCGGCCCGTCACTGATCCGCAGAAGGCAACTTCTTTTTAATGATTAATAATCTTCAAAAAAACCGCATGAACGATAATTATGATCAAACGACGAGGTCGTCACCTTAGCTGTAAATAACCCCCCACTCCCCCCCCTTTTTGAACCTGCCATACCGATGAAATAATTAATTTCATTAAAAACAACCAAAAAAGGGCCCCCTGGAAAAAGATTCCATTACTAATAAAATGTTTAAAAATTTTCCCCCTATCAAACTAATCCTCATTCTTGCCCAAAAAAATCCCAAATTTCATCACTTTCCTAATAACTGGAAAAAGCCACATTTTCCTATAATTAAACCCGGGTAAAAAAAAAAAAATCTTGCTGGGTTATAGACCATTTCTCCCAAAACCCTTTTGAAAATTAACTGAATACATAGTTCAATAGGTTAAAACTTCATTAACAAAAAAAATCTAATTAACCCAAATCAGTACGGTTTCACTAATAAAATCTATTTTACACCCCCTTTTAGACTAACAGAAAATATTTCGGAAAGGTTTAAAAAAAGAAGAGACGGGAGTTTTTTTCTGGATACCCGAAAGCCTTCGACCGTGTTTGATTCTGGACTCACTTTCAAACAATTACTTCGAAACCCTTCCCCTAATCCACATTCACTCATATCTAACTAACAGGTCCTTTAGGGTCAGAATTAACGAATCTCTCCCCTTTATTCTATCTCGGGATACAAGGGTCTCCTGGGAGAGCCCCCCTGTTTTCAATCTTTTTTTAAATGAGATTGCAATAACTATTAATCTTTATGCGGATGATACGGCCTTAAGTGCTACGTAAAAAAACCTAAAATCTGTCACTTTTGCCCTCAAAAAACACCTCAAACTTCTAGAAAATTACTACGATAGATGGAAAATAAGTATTAATGTAGAAAAATCGTGTGCAGTTATCTTTACCAAAAAACGTACTTCTCCCCACTTCCGCTTATAATGTACAATAAGCAGATTCCTTGGTCTCAGAAAACCAAATATCTTGGCGTTATTTTTGATTCTCATTTAACTTGGAAACAACATATTCTACACTTCCGCGATAAGTTCCGGAAAATCATGTTAAAACTTTTCCCTTTAATATCCCGGAACTCACATTTAAGTAGAGGTAACTTAGTGCTTCTCTATACAGCCGTCCTGCGTCCCATAATTGCTTACGCTTGTCCCGTCTGGGGTTATGCTGCTAAGACTAATATAAATATTTTAAATACTGTGCAAAATTCTTATATTCGAATGGTCGTAAAAGCTTGTCGCTATATGCGAAATGATTACATTAACAAAGCTCTAAAAATCAATAGTTTCAAAGCTCACATTCAAAAAATAGCCATAAATTTCTTCAATAACTTGCAGTTTACAAACAATGCAAATATGATTAATTTAGATGTTTATAACTGCAATGACAATACCAAAAGGCCGAGAAGAATCCTACTGGATTCCTACAACCCGCCTTAGGTACTTTATCCTCGCAATAATTATGTAATTATTGCACCCTAGTAAACTTTTAAATTTTTAATTTTTTCTTCTTTTATTATTTTCTTATCTTTTACCCCACTGGACAAGCGTATTCCACTTTCTACTTTTTAAAATTTTACTTATCCCCATGGGCAGCCAGCCAGAGGCTATACTCACTTCCACCTCCAACCAATGAGAGAGCTCCCACATAGCTCTCAGCCATGTATGAAACTTCCACGTCTTGAAGATCACCTTAAGCCCCTCCTCCCGGATTCCACCGCCGTAGCCAATAGCCTGCATGCTACATCGCAGACTGTGTATTTCCACGAAAGTCAAGCCCCACTTCAAAGACTCTTAAAGATATGGGATTGAGGACTGTGTGTGTGTATCAGTCCACACACAGATGCCCAAAAATAGACTGCCATCCACTGACCTCAATAGAAAACACGCTGTGATGTTTCGGTTTAGTTTCGTTGCCCCCGAACAGAAAATGAATTATAGTTTCCTCTCTAAGTGGAGTGGCCTTCAAAATACTAGTAACTTCCACTAATGTAGCTATTTTCACAAGCGGTATCAATCAGTACTCTTAACTTTCCTTTCCTGACCTTGAATGCGAATGAAAACACAGAGAGTTTGAAAGTAAATACTTTGGTTTCTGTGTTGCAGTTACTTGATAGAGAGTTCTCAGTTTTTATGGAACAATTTTTATCATAATTCTTATCTAATTTTGGACACATAATTACATTTAGAACAATTAATATTATTTTTAATATCACAATTTTTACTCAAATGTCCAGATCTATTTAAACAAATAAAACAAGCACCTTTTCTTAATAACAATTGTGTCTTAGCATTTAAAGACATTTTTCTAGTATTAAAGCATTTTTCCACTGGGATGATATTTCTCACAAAATATACAGTTATAGATTTTCTTACCTGAGGTCTTTTCGGAGCTCACCAGGGCTGATGCAGTCATTAGTTCAGATGGTTTATTAACCCTTTCAGTTGGGGGATCTCTTTTTCGGATAGGAGTTCCAAAACCGGATTTTGCCAGCTTCCCCTTGGACTTCCAGGCGAAGGAAAATTATTAAATATTCTAGAGCAGTGATCCGCGAACCGGTCCCGGTCCGTTGATCAAATGGTGCCGGGCCGCCTAAAGAACATTAAACTATTGCCATTTTATTTAAAGTAGTGCATTTCTCTCGGATTTGTGCAACTTTCCAAGAAAATCACTTTATATTCCATGTTAAATCACTTTTATTCATTTTTTTGTAATTATATTTTATTCTGAAGGCATATTTAAATGTAACTGAATTAAAATTGTTAAATCAAAACAATCTAAAATATAAACAATCAACGTGTCCCACCCTCAGAGGGCCGCAGTAAAATTATCAAATGTTGACTGGTCCGTAGCGATATAAAGGTTGCGGAGCACTGTTCTAGAGTACGCGATCCTTTAGCGTCTGTTTCAGTATTCCGTTTTCTTTCCCAGGCCACCAGGATTTCCTCGGGTAAGCAGGACTCTGCCAATGGTGTCAGGAAGTCTCCATATTTTTCTTGTGTTCGTCCAAGGCTCTCCAACGACCGTAATTTCCCTTCAAGTTCATCGTACAAGGCGGGCAAATCAGTTTTCTTTCTTCCAGAAACAGCGTTCTTCACTACTAAACTTAAAAGTTCACGTACGTAAATTTGTACTAGCAAGTCTTCACGGCCGTATCTCTCTTTTAATTGATTAATGGCTTTATAGGATAATTATGCGCCGTTGCAGGGAAACTCAACACTAATCGTTCTGCTTTCGATTTCGGTTCCACGGATTGTAATAATATTGCATCTTGTCTTCTTCCGCAATGCTTTTATCATTGTGAATTTTCTGAAACTGGCTCCAGAAGGCCAAAAAGTCTTTAGCTTCGCCGCTAAACTTCTTAAATTCTATTTTCGGTAATTTAAAACTTCTCTTTTCAGTTTCAGTAGGAGCAACAGTTTCTCGTATTTTCAAATATACTCGGGAACACATTTCGATGTAGCGGTCACGGTAGTTTTCTGAGTCTTCCATATCATCCAAATATTCTTGCTTGGCATCTTTTAATTCCAAGAGTTGTTTAGAAACTAGATTCTGACAAGCGTCGAGTCCCTGAAATTTATCCATAAATTGAGTTTTCAGAATCGAAAGTTGATTCATATCGACGTTTTCTTTCATCAGTTCGGTTTCAATCTTTTTCAGACTGAGAGAAAAGGCTGTTCTCAGCCCTTTTCTTTCCGCTTTCAATGCACTCTCACTTCCATTTTATAGTTCAAAAAATTCAAAAATTCTAATTAGGTTTCAGTTTCGCTTCCAACCAGCAACCCATCCCGTCGAGGGTACCAAAAACTTATGTAAAGAACAATTTCAATTTTAAAATTCAGAGAGCTGCATCTACCCGATGTGCTGGAAATATAATTCAGTCAATTAAAATAACTAAGTTTATTCAGAACTACCGAGTGAGAGCACGTGATTGCTTCTCCCTTTTTATATACAGAACATAATGACGTCACACAACCTCTTCATAGTTACAAAATCGTGGCGCCATGCACACAGACACTCATTCACACAAATCATTTTTATTCACAACAGCGAGTTTCTGCGTCGTGCGGTTCGTGAGAAAGTAGGTGTACATACGTTTGTTTACCTATGAATTTCTATAGAGTAGACTAGCTGCATGACCCGGCGTTGCACGGACTTTCTGTACTTATATAAGTAAAGGCTTCATCAAAATATACTGTTTCGAAATTTCTTTGCGTTGCAGTTTTAAGAAATATTGTGTATTTTTCAGAATAAAAAAATGCTAACACTCATATGTGCATTGATAAAATAAACGTAAAGCATGTCAAATGAAATTGATAGAAGTGTCGTTTTTATTTTTCTTAACATTTTAAACACAACCTTTTTTTTTTAAAAAAAATTAAAGATCAGTTTTATTATATTTTTCAAAAATAATATATGGTTAACTATGTTATGTTCATTATTTTATATATGTGTGTACACTGAATTAAATATTCAAGAAATATTTTAATAAACGGGGTGAAAAATATCCCGGCTTTCATCCGCATTTCGAAATTGCTGGCTTCCACGTAAACGGGGCTTAAGTGGTATGTAAATGAAAAAATGTAATATAAAATTATATTATGTTATGTTCAGTAAAGAATAGAAAAATACTTTGAAATTAAAATTACTTTTGTAACTTTAGAGAATGCTTGAAGTATCATAAAAGACGTATATTTTTCAAAGATAATTTAAGATTATGTGTGGAAAAAGTTGTTCATATTCAAGACATTTTTATAAGATGTGGTATGTAAATGAAGAAATGTATTACACAAAATTTTATTACCGTATCGTGGCGAAGTAAATAATCTTTCCGATTCTTTGCAGATGGCTCCATGTGTATAATAAAATTTTGAGTATTTTTTTTTAAATCAGTAACTAAAAGATCAAAGTATGAGTTTTTTAAAAATTATTTTCATATAAACACATCGACATTGATTCATTTTAGAAAAAAATCATAAAATATGTAAAGTATCGTTGTTTTGTAAAATAAAAAAAAAACCATACTGTATCGTGACGAAATAAATTATCTTTCCAATGAGGTTGATTCATGTGACGTCATAGTCACATGATAGTGAAAGCCACGTGATTCTAGCCAATCAATTCAAAAACTCATGTGACGTCATAGTCACAAGATAAAAACTATTTAGTGTTTCCAACTAATCAGTTCACGCGCTCCAGTGTTGCCAATTTTTGCTCTTTGCAGAAACTTTCTCTTAAAAAGTACATATGTATACAAAATGCATTTTATTTAAAAGTATAAGCATAAAATACGACTTTTTTTTTAATTTAAAAAAATCTTTTTGATGAAATTTTTTTTTCCTAAAGGCCGTATCACACGTATATTTTTCATGCAATTTTTTCGTCCAAATCTGAAGGGGGAGGGTTGCCGTAAGCAAAACGACACGCTCTGACGTCAGCCGCGCTCTATCTCCACATTGAAAAATTACTCGCCGATTTTTCTGCTTCGGAAAATGAACATCCAAAATTATTTCTTTCATTTCGCTTGCGCAATTGTTTGTGATGGGTGTAAACTAAAAATAGAGCACCATTCTATTTAAAATATTATACGCCGTTAAAATATTATACGGCATATCTGAAGTGTTAGACGAAACCGGAGCCGCCATCTTGTTTATGACGTAGGGCGCCGAAGAACCCCATTGGCTGGAATTTCAAGCAATTTTATTTGGAACAACTTTTTGAGCTCACTAGCAAAAAATTGTTCTAAAGCGGTTGCTATGGCAACTGAGTAAAAATTGCACGAAAAATTGCTTGAAACGTGTAGGTGTGATACGGCTTTAACATTTAAACATCTTTACCCAAATATGAAATTTTATCTGAGTTTTACAAATAGAACAAGTACAATTAATTTAATGTTTGTTTTGAATTCAATGGAAAACACGTGTTTGTTTTTATCATGTGACTTCATGAATCAAGCCCATTACAAAATTGCTAGCGAAGTTATTAAATGCGCGAATAAAATTTAGAGTATTTTTTTAAAAAATCATAAAAATTCAGCTATGATGCTGTTTCGAACCCGGGTCCAACAATTAGTAACGAAGCGCGTTAAACAATCGCACAGTGAAAACTTTAAAAAAAAAAGTGATATTCAATTTCGCATTGCGTTTTATTTGTTAAAGTTAAAAATTTTTTTTCGGGCTTCATTTTTAAGGTAATGCCTTCAAACTTCATATATAGATTGAAAACAACGATTATTTTTAAACAAAAAATGTAACAAAAATAATGCTTAAATATTTCTCGCAAAAAGGGGGGGGAAAAAAAAAGGAAAAACAGTATATATTTTTTTAAAAAAACCGTAATTTTTAAGATATTTTATCAATCTTTGTACAGATTACGTATAATATCGTTCTACACACGGAAAAGTTTCGTGAGATTATTTTTATAAATAAATTATTAAGCATTTAAATAAAATTTTGAGTATTTTTTTGAAAAATCGTAAAAAAACACCCAGTTTTTGACATTTTTTAAATGACTGATTCTATAAGAAAAAAACATTAACTTTTTAAGTGTACAATATTTTTTTCATTAGCGAGAAAGATTTAGAAATCATTTTAATAAAAACGTATCGATTTTGACTCATTTTAAAAAAATCGTAAAAAATAGAAAATATAATTTTTTTGTAAAATAAATTATACCGTATCCGGGCGAAATAAATGATCTCTCCGATTCTGTAATTATTTTTTGTCTGATTCTCATAGAAAAAATTAGATCGTGTTTTAAAAACGTCTAAAGAAAAAAAAACCTAGGTCGAAGATTTGGAACTTCGCAGCCTTGCGGGAAAAAATGGCACTAATTATGTGTTTTAAGGTTTTTAATTAATATCTTTTTAACTAACTGGAATATCGGAATATAAATGGTAAAAACGGATCATTTCCGATCTTTTGGTACCTTCGGCGAGTTTCTGCGTCATGCGGTTCGTGAGAAGATAGGGTCCCATACATAGATACGTTTGTTTACCTAAGAATTTTAATAGTGTAGATATTCAAATAAAGTTTCCTTTTTACTGTTTTAGAAAATCAATTTCAGTGTTATTGTTAGGATATCTAGGTTTTTTTAACGTCATTCATTATTTTATTTTAAATTTAATCTTGAAAGAATATTTTATGCAAAAATACTTTACATATATTTTACTTTGCATTATTTGAAATGCTACTAAATAACCATATATTAGGAATGATCCTACTATATCTTGGGGATTTGTATGGATCAACTGTTTCAAGAATTAGAATACAATAACAATGTTTCAACTTTATATAACACATTACGGCAAAGCAAGATTGAAACTGACAAAAAAGAATCTTTTGGCATACATCTTTTAAAAAATACTCTTCACATGTACATAATGAAGCAAATAGTCTGTAAATAGAATATGAAAAATGCATTTAATAAATTGCAATGAATTTCTTAATTTAATATAAAATTTAAAAGTTAATAAATTGCAATTATTAATTTAAACTAACTATCTAACAAGAAATTTCTATGTTCTTGTATGGGAGAAATTTTCACCAAAATAATTTACCTTGTTCCCCTATAGCATAATTTGTTTCAAACAATTTCTCAAAAAAAACTTAATAATGAAAGAGTTTCCTTTTTTTTTTCCTATTGAGACAGTAATTTCCAAGAAAACAAATTTCAAACATTTGTAGGTGATACCACGTCAGACAATCAGTGTCACTAATGTTAGTATTTTATTACAGATATCTATTTAAAGGCTTCACAATGTATTGGTATAGATCATACTATTTTAAAATAAACAATTTCTATGCAATTCACATCATGTTATAAAATTAAAATTTATTTTCATTAAAGGATAAATCTAAATTCTTCATGCTACACACAACCGCATGCTAATGTTTGCTTCTATATCATGAGATTCCAACTTGGTGCTGCTTGTCAGTGAATTTAATCCATTTGTTTGTAAGAATACTTTTTCTTTGAACAAAAAATTGGCATTACATGTGTTAAAACTGAACAGTCTTTATTATTTATGCATGTTTTATACTAATGGAATTATGCTTTTGAAAATGTGTACTTTTTGTTCTGTTAACACAGTTCTCGCATATCTTTCAGAATTTTGCTCTTTAATATGACTTGATTACATCTTCATCAAAATAAAATGCTACTTTGCTTTTAAATATTACATTTCTTTTCCCTATTGCTGCTGTACAGTGAATGTCAGAATATAATTATGTTTATAGTATATAGTTTGCATTGTAGACTATGCTGTTTCTTACAAATTATACATAATTCTGAAATCAAATATTTTAAAAGTAACAAAATTCTTTTCATCTGAAAAAGTTGCAATATATTACCAAAAATTTGGAACAATTGCTATCATAAATTGTTTTTAGTTAATTTAATGCAGACCCTAAAAAGTGAAAAATATAATAGCTTATTTTTTTCAAACTATTCGAGTTTCATAGCACTTAACTTATTTTTAATTGTAATATATTAAATTCTTAATATCTAAATGTAGTACTGGGCTAAGGTTAAGCTAAAACGAAGTAACTCAAAGGCACCCAGATAGGAGGTGAAGTTTCCACTTGGGAATAGGTATTCCTATAACCCATACTACATATCAAACTATTTGTAAAATCTTCTCACCCTTTTAAGGGGTTATACCAACACCTCCTAAAGGATAAAAGGCCTGGCGACTGATTTGTGACGTCACTACTAGTAGGGATAGATCGTCCATCGCCTACGGAGCTTCTCTGATGCATTTTTTTAAATACTTTGTTATTAAAACAAATATACTTACAGGAAATTTAAAAATTAGTAAATTAATCATTAAATTGTGTTTCATGTACATAAAACATAAAGAGTAAATATTAATTTACCTATTTAAATAATAATTGCAAGTATATGATTATCAATGTGTTTACTAGGAAGGCATTGCGATAAACATAAACACATTTATTACACTGTAGCAAATTATAAGAACCTTTTGTATTCGAATATGTATTTTTTTTTTTACAAAACTATGCTTATATATATATATCTTAGCTTTAAAATTTATTTTCTTATTTTTCCAAAATAGTTACAAAGAGGGAAATAAAATTAGAAATAGTTTTCAAAAGAAAAAACGACATACATATTTAAAAACAGTAACTTTATTGGTATCACAAATACATACAATCACAACATAAAGAATTATTAAATAAATTTCAAATATATTTGTAGATAAATCTATACCTATATAATTATAGATATATACAGGAAAATAAATATATGCATAAAAAAAGAATACAAAGTTTATTTAGTTGTTTCTTAGTTACTTTTCTTTCCTTAAATTTTTAGTACTTTTTCTCCCAAAAGTAGTTATTCAATGTTACAAAAATGTAGATTAAATATGTTTTAAAACTTTAGTGGTATCAAATTAATAAACAAAAGTTTGCTGTCTGCTATAACAGCATAAAAAATTACCAAAAAATAAAGTTCCTATAAATAACAATATAACAAGTTATCCTAAAATAAGTTAAAAATATATGTTTTAGATAAATCATACATATATAAATGCATAGATATATACCTAAAATAAATGTACATATATATAGAGAAAAATAATACACCCATACATAAAAATATAATTCATTTAGCTAATAAAGTAGGTATTTTTTTCAAGCAAAGCAAAGCAAAGCAAAAAAAGCCCATGAGAGCAGCTCATGCAATATTTTATTTACAACAAGAGCAATATTAACTTTTACAGAAAATTTGTACTTACCAAATTGATCTATCTTTGTTTGGCCTATATATGTTGAAAAATCTAACTAATTATAATTACTGATAATTTAAAGCAGGAGATATTGTCATGTCTAGCATCATAATTATTACTTGATCTTTTTTACATAAACAACAGTCCATATGTCCTGAAGCCTTTCTGTACATACACTCTACTAATTCTGGAAAAGAGTTAAATGATTTTTTTCGAATTCCTCTTTGGAAATAAAAAAAGTGTTTTCTTGAGATGAGTGTTGTAAATGTTCAAGTCTTAGCTGTCTCTGTTTAGGACATTCTCTAGTGGGATTTGTAGAGTTTCACATATATTTTGGGAAATGTTTGAAAAATTGGCACAATAAAATTTTGTAAACTGAAATGCTTTAAAGGCAACCATACTTCCTAATCGGTTTTTTCGTCATAAGCTTCTATGTTTCTTTGTATTGTATCACCAGCAAAGTATAATTCACAAACCTAAAATTATAAATAAAGATATATATATTACTATGCATCAACAGAAAAGATTTATCTGAATCAACAAAAATTGCTCTGATAATTTGATTTTTTGTAATTTTGAATGGAATTTCTGTTGGAAATACCGAAATAATTTTGTTACAACAAAAAAATTTAGACAACACTTTTATACAAAATTCTGTTTTTTTTCCCTCATTTATTTAATGAAATTTGTTTATTTTGCTAGCATATGGTTGCCATCAAAGTAAACTTGATACAATGAAATCCTTCTTGTCGGGAAACCACGCAGTCTACATCAATGCAAACAATTCTAGAAAGGAGAAACTCAGTATTGTCGTTAAAGCCTTGGAAATTGGTACTCACTAACTCTAAATACAGTGCCTTCTCCAACAAACAACCTTCAAGCACCAGATGTGATGTTAACGCTGAGTCGTATTTATCTGTTTTAGGCTTATTTTTTACACCTGTATTTTTTCCTTACTTTTAAAGTCATCCTAATAGTTCAGATATCAGCTAGCTTTTTTTTTTGTGAATGTGTTATGCATTTTGTATTTCTCATATTAAAATACAAAATAATTAATAAATGGTTGCTTATGTCCATATTTACAATGACTATGAGCTCTGCATCAAAAATGGTTTTCTTTTACTTACACTCTATTAATACTAAAGGTATTTTTGTTGATTCTGTGAAAAGTTTTTGGTAAACACAAAAATATTTGTTTGCAAGAGCAAAAACACTAGACAGTTTTTGCCTCATTAACAAAATGCTTGTTTGGGCTCATTTTTAAACACAAATTTTATTGCAGCAACAAAATATTTGTTTGATAAATAAAACGCTATTGTCGTTATAGATAAACAAAAATGAATTACCAATATTTTTTATAAGAAACTCAAATGTCTTATCGAACAACCTACTAAAGTTATCAACACTTTTAAAATTAAGATATTATTACAACTTCCATAAATAGAATAAAGTTAAGGAACTTGCCTTTGAATTCTCTGATGGAGCAAAATCTTTTCTTTATGTAGCTGTAATCCATTTTTTTCGAAGGGAGTCCTCTTTTTCCAATGTAAACATAATTTTCTTCACTAATTAAATTTTACTCTCTCAGAATCATAAATAAATAAATAATGCAGAAAGCAGTAAACAATACAGCTATAAGCACCATAATGGCGTAGGTGAGTACTGGTCTAACACAAGCCTCTCTCATTTGAGTAACCAGTAACCAGGCCTTGTATCAAGGAGTTGCAAGGCTCAAAACAGAAGTCTTTTAATGAATTTTTTTATAGGCAGTTTTTAATTATCAATTACAAGTGATTGTAATTCAAATAAAGCCTACTTTTAAGAATACAACAGTGCATCGATCATGTAAAAATATTGATGTGCACCACTCCTGTAGATGATGTTCCGAACGACCTCCAAGAAAAAAAGGTGCTTGGTGGTGATCTCCATTTTGGTGGTTTGGATTATCTGAAATAAAAAAATATGGCGATTCTTTTAAAGGATAGATTAATGCAGGCATTAAACAAAGGAATAATAAAATTTTTGTCAAAATGGCATCTATTTGAATAAGATTTTTCGTTTTTGATTGAAATTTTTGCTTTAAATTGTTAAAAAAGAAATAGTAATAATTTTTTTAATCTTATTCCTTCGCTCAATACCTGAAGAATATATATAAGAAGATTGTGTAAAAATTTGAGACGGATCAGTTCAAAAAATCGGCCAGTTCTGAGAAATCAAGATCACCGACTTTGAAAATACAGTTTTGAGAAAAACTACAGTTTCAGAAGTAGTTTACACATAGTTAAATTTTTTCTTCTTCAACTTACATGGTATCATCTATTCCAGGGCCATAAGTGGGACCTTCTGCAGTATCAGTAGCTTCTAATAAGTCCAGCTGGTGTTGTCGTTGAGCCATTCTTCCTTCTTGCATGCTCCCATGTGCTCTCGCATCGGAGATCCCATCCTCTGCATCCTCTTTGTCGACATAAGAGCTGCGGTGCCTAATGAAAGTCCTAATACACTCATAAAGTTACAATAATGATTTTGTACCTTCATTAAACATTCCAGCTGGAATGTAAGCCACTATTTCAACAACTTTAGAGCCACATGGAACACATTTTGGAGTTATTTTTCATATTAAGTGATTATGACGCTTTATTGTTTTGTATAAATCCACCAACACACCTTTCCAATAATTTTACGTTGCTAAGGTCTTCATAAATAGGATATGTAGCTTCAGCAACAACAGTTGATAAAGTTGGATAATCATGTGTCTGTTGCTAGTGCTTGCTGCCACTGAACATTTACACAGGGCATTTTTATAACTTTTAAATAAAAATTACCCCAATATAAAACAAAAAATCATGAAAAACAAGTTTGAACAAAACATGCAATAACTGAATGTGACCTTGAAGTACTTAGTGAATCTATTATACTTGCATTCTACAAAAAAACACAATTGAAAAAGGAACCCCAGGTAGCTCGTGCAGCTGCTGCTCTGGTTCTTACTCTACCTGCTTTCTAACACTCTGACATGGCCTTACAAATTCAGGTATATCTCCGAAAATATTTATCTGATTGGCTTCAAATTTTCAGAGAATATACTTAAATATATGTACATTTCAAAAATATAAAAAATCGATTTTTTGAAAATTCTAACTGCATACAACCCCTTAATTCTACTTATTTTTCTTTGACAATAAACTGGCATCAGATTGAATAATCATTATTTATGCATGTTTTACACAAATCAAATTATGAAAAAATATTACACTCTCCCTGCTGATACTGTCAAGTTAATGTCAATATAAAAATATGCATGTAAATATACAGTTCAATAATCTTTTCTTTAAGTTCTTACATCTGGCTTGTAAGACTTGTTAATCATATTTAGGTGTAAATCCATCACAATTAAAACAGCTTCATTTCAGTTGCTTATTACAGTTTAAATCCAGTGATTTGAATGCAATGCATCACTTTAAAGACATTCATCAATATTGTAATACATGAAAACTAGATAAATACTGTTTATAATTTGTTGTAGAAAGAGAAGTCTTCTTACACTTTATCTTCTGATATGCAGGAACATACTCTAAGCAGAATATTTTAGGTTGGTACTGTGGGAGATAGGATGATTAATGAACGAGGCGACGTTTTCAGATTTAGATGACTTGCTTTATTTTCATGTTCGGTAACTGCTCTCGGAGGGACGCATGTGCTGCCAGGGAAGCGTGAAGTCGGAATGAATTGGATGCACGGGGTCGCAATAGTTGAAAAGCTGACACATGCGCAGATTGCATCTTAGGTGCCTGCGCGAGTAAGCACTATTCGCAATTGCTGGAGGTCTCGTGCACGCGCAGATCACAATGTAAAGCATACGAGAATGAAGAGTTGAGAAACTACAGAGTATCCCCCCAGAGAGCAGGCAAACGATAAATAAGTACAGAATAAAATTACACTAATAAAACAATAGTTACACAAGAAAACAAAATACAAACATTAAATACATGAAAATGGAAAAGAAAAAAAAAAACAATTTGTAAGGGTTGAAAATTTACATGAAAGAAATGCATGTTATACTGTAATATTAAAATAAATATGTATGCAATAATCATGTTCTACACAATTTACATAAAAGGAATGTATGTTATACACAATACAATAAAAGCAATGGTTTGAACAAAATGCTTAATAAGACAAGATTTTAAAAATATAAACATTTAGAAATTGTACTTTATATGAAATGACATACTTCTGTCAATGAAAAAATAGCATTATATAAGTTTCAATAGTAATATACATATGAAATCAAGGTATATATTGTAGATTATTTACATGTAGAATTATTCAACTATGCATATTAAATGAAAAGATGTACTCTAGATTCAATTTTACAATAACAATTGAAATATTACATTAATTCAGTAGCAGGATAAATTATTTGGGTTGCAAAAGTAAAAAAATCAAAAGGTAATTCTAATGTAAACAAACACAATTGGGATTCTTACTAAGATCAGGAATAATAACTCGACAGCTCATTATTTAAATTTAAGCAATCAAAATGTACTAATAATAGTCATAGGAATTGATAGATATTTACAAATACTGGTTAAACACAGGCAATTTCTATACTGTTAACACTTACATACACAAAATGTATACATTATTTTTGACAAGTATTTTAAAGAAGTTGAAAATAATTTGAATTTCTAAGAGTTAACTTCTCGCACACTTACATACAAAGCATAAAATTGTTACTAAAGAAGTATTAGTAGTATCATTAAAATAAGGTAATAAAGAAGTAAAATTTTGTACATACATACAACACTAGTTTAGAAAAAATAAATAAATCTAAGATATACAATGTTGATTCTTTTTAAACACAAGATTTGATGCATAATGTACATTTTCTTTTTAAAGTTTGGAAGAAAAAAAATTAATTGGACAAATATTATTGATATATCATTTATCTCAAAAGCAATTGTAACATTAAATCATGTGCTACTAATTGTAGTAATCTGAGATGATCATATTTAGTTTTAGATTTGTAAACACAGAAATAAACAACTG
>BMAV01022992.1:99496-129076 GCA_019973955.1 Trichonephila inaurata madagascariensis
CAGTTGTTTATTTCTGTGTTTACAAATCTAAAACTAAATATGATCATAATGAAAAAAATCTAAATGAAATATGCCACTGCGAGGTAGTAGCAATTACTCCTCGCTGGATTCGTTTTTTTTTTTTATAGCTGCAGGGCGAAATACATTTCTTGGCCCTTTCTTGAAACTTTCTGTGATACCAACAAAAACCAGAGTCACTGGAACGTGAAAATGATCGATTTCTGGAACGATTTCGTGGGAGAAAATTATTTCTTCGTTCTGGAGTCCTTTGACGCATTGTAAGATCGTCGATCCTTTTGTGTTCAGTCTCTCAATCTCTTGGAGGATACGGTTTTCGCTGGATGAAGCGATGGCGTTTGTCGAAAGGGAAACGTTGGGTGTGCTCACTTCGAGGATTCTGTTGGCGACTTCTGCGGCTTTTTCGACGGTTATTGGAGTGATGGATGCCAAGATAGTTTGCACTGAAGTTGGTAGCTGCTGAAGAAAAAAGTTCCACCATAATCTCTTTCGGAACGTTGTGCGAAGCTGCACGCCTATTCATTGTCCTGAGGAGTTCTGATGACTTCCTGTCTCCTAGCTCTTCGCCGGTTAATAGCTTCCGAATTTCTTGTTGCGATGACTCGCCGGTTTGCTGGATCAATTGAGCTTTAATGGCGCCATAGGGATCCGTTTCGTCAGGAGTGATAATTAAGTTTCTTACAATTGCGGCGGCTTCTGGTGGCAGGCTTGCTACAATATAGTTGAACTTTGTGCACGTGTCTGTAATCGCTTTCGGTACTCCGAGGGCAAAAGTTTGTTCGCACGTGGAGAACCAGAGTTGAGGATCGCTGAAGTTATATGGAGGAATTTTAACTGCAGTGACTTCAGCCATTTTCCCAGTAAAATAAATAAATAGCAAGTTAAATGAAGGTAGTTATTCGTGAATTGTTCGGGTCACCAATGTGGGAGACAGGATGATTAATGAACGAGGCGATGTTTTCAGATTTAGATGACTTGCTTTATTTTCATGTTCGGTAACTGTTCTCGGAGGGACGCGTGTGCTGCCAGGGAAGTGTGAAGTCGGAATGAATTGGATGCACGGGGTCGCAATAGTTGAAAAGCTGACGCACGCGCAGATCGCAATGTAAAGCATACGAGAATGAGGAGTTGAGAAACTCTACAGTACTTAACAGTCAGAATTATAAACTTGGATACAGCAATGAAAAGAACATTACATATATTTAATCATTTAAATTATGAAAGAATAAAAATAAAATGTATCTTACTAAAAAATTATTTCAATGCTAATGTTTCACGGATATGTTAAAATTAAAACATTGAAAATGCTTATGAATGTGTATGTATGTATACATAAAATAAGTATATAGTTAAAACGAAATATTATATTTAGAGCTTTTTTACATTACATTTGTTAAAGGGTCATGAAAGTTATACAGCATACATGTTATAAAAAGTAAACTGTCAACATTATGTAAACTTTCAAATAAAAGAGCAGCTTCAAAATATTTATACACTTTGATCCTTGAAATAGCCCTTTCCACAGTAACTCACTTGTTATAGAGAACTTGCAGTTACTAATAGTTTTAGAAGCATAGAATTGAATTTTATCTTTAAAAAAAAGAACATTTTAACTTGCAACCAATTTTGTTTAACTCTGCTTCAATAAAGGACCTTTTGTCAGCCATAACAACATCATTTGATTCAAGATCCACCAGTTTACTTTGAAGGAAAGTTCCTTGTCCGAAATGCTGCTACAATGTAAAGGTGATATGAAGCAGATAGCCCCTGAAGGCATACCTATCATTCTTTACAAAGTATTACAATTTTTGTAACGATTAAATGTCATTTGCTGCTGTAAAGGACTGCTCGATTTTTGAGTTGGAAATTCTGTACAGTCAATGATAACTCTACCATCTTCATTCTCTAACAAATAAAGGTTTTGGTATTATTTCCAAAACAGTCTTTTTTGTAGGGAAAGTGTTTAAAAATTTAAAATTTTTCATGAAAAATTGTTTTTACAAGATTAAAAACTCTTGATACAGTTGAGGTAGAAATTCCAAACAAAATTTCTAATAATCTATTAGATACACCTGTCCTTAATTTTACCAAAAACATATCAATGGTTCCCAAAATATTATTTTGTGTGGACATTAAGGCATTTTCAATATTTAAAATATTAAATACACTAAAAAATTTCTTGCAATGAGACCCTGTTATGAATTTAACATACAAATCACTTCTAATATTATTTGCAATGAACTTATTTTTCTGAACAATATCCTTCTGCTTGTTTAGTACTGTCTTGTAAAAGGCAAGCTCATTCAAGAAGGTATGGAAAGTGCTGGCCTTAATCAAGATATAACGTTCACTATTCTTGTCTTAAAAGAATTTTTCTTTTTAATTTTACACAATTATGCAAGCATATGTAACTACTCATGAATTTAACATCTTACAGAGATAAAATAAAAATTACATGAAATTTAAAATGTCAGTTGTATATAATAAAATTCATAATTAGGAATTTTCTTTTATCATAACGTTTTTTTTTATTATTGGAAAAGGTAATGAAATCAGTATTTTAAGAATATAGATAGATACTTCTCAATTTCTATATGATCATGCTCTTTGGTGTAAGTATTAGGCTTGCGGTGCATGCCACTATTGCCTGCATCAGCAACTTGGCAACCCTGCGCCAGTGTACATAAACTCATTCGCTCGAAGACTGTTAGTCACTTCCAACTAGCTTGGTTGACTAACGAATGTGGATGTTTTTGGTTTAATTTAAATAATTCTGTTATGTAAATAAAAAATATGTTTTTTTTTTTTTTTTTTTTGTAAATGCTCACCCAACAGTCATTTACAGGCTGATTTATTACCTCATTTCTGCAAAAATAATGAAACATGAATCTTACACAAATTGTTAAAATACTAGCTGCATGGCCCGGCGACGCACGGGCTTTCTCTAATTTTATAAATTTTCCCTTTCCTTCACATAACCAGCACCTCTAATACTTTCTTCCCTAATGACTTCCACCCCCTCCTCCGCTTAGCCCGGGCTTTTACTGAGTGTATAACTTAAAATTCCCTGTTTCGAAATTTTTTCGCTTCTTTTCTGTCAGACAGGTTTATTTCTCCCTGGCATTGCAAGAACATTTTTAAATGCATAATATATTGTCATGGAAATTCCCAATCCCTCTCGCCATCATATCTCTCGAGTAAGTGAACAGTGGGACTTTAATATTCACTCACTCTGCAACATTTTAGGCCCTGGAAACGAAAATGTACCTTTTTAAAAACAGTTGCATGTTGAAAAAAGTAGAAATTTTTATAATTACAAAATTTCACTACTGTATTAAATGTTGAATTAAAACTGAGCATTTTTGAAATGTTTCGTACATGGAAGAAAAGTTTCCTACGATTATTTTTATAAACGAAGTTACAAAAACTTTGAATTTGATAAATAGTTATTAAATATTTAAAATTTGAGTATTTTTTAAAAATTCATAACAAAAAGATTTTGGCATTTTATTTTTTAAATCACTAACTCTAAAAGATCAAAGTATGAGTTTTTTAAAAATCATTTTCATATAAATGCATCGATTTTGATTCATTTTAGAAAAAATCTTAAAATATGTAAAGTATCATTTTGTAAAATAAAATAAAAAAAAAAACCATACTGTATCGTGACGAAATAAATTAGCTTTCCAATTACAAAATTGCTGGCGAAGTTATTAAATATGCGAGTAAAATTTTATGTATTTTTTAAAAAATCATAAAAATTTCAAATGCTTTAAACAATCACGCTGCAAAATCTTTGGGAAAAAGGAGTGTGAAAAGACCTTTAAAATAAAAGGAAGAGATACTCAATTTCGCCAAATCTGGCGATTTTCAATATTTATAGGTGCATCTATTTTCTATACTCTGTTTCCACTCAAGTTGGCAGCGTTGGGAAAGATAGGGAATGTAACAATCCGCTTGAAAAAGTAGTTCCAACATGTTCTGGAATTTAAATCAATGCTAATGCACAGAAAATTATTAAAAAGTATCATGTATTATATAAATTGTAGTTTTAAAGATATATTTTAAGTTAATCACATCTTAAAAGCATTTATTCTTTAATCCCTGTGAACGAATACAGTAGAAAACAACCACATGACTTTTGTCTGACAACAACAATATTTGGCTGAAAAAACCGGTTTTCAAGATTACATTCTTCCGAAATATTCGCGCCAAATCAATGCCATTCGCTTTGCGATTTAGCTTCGTTCTTAGATAATATTTTTACATCTCGTGCGCTATCTTAATTCTTGTTGTCTTTTGAAATTTTAAACATTTTTTTTAACAACAAAAACAGTTCTAAATATCAAAATATATAATTTTTGTATTAAATTATTATAATAAATCTTTTTTTTCTTTAAAAGTTATACTTATTGAGAGCTGAATATATAAACTTTGCATATAATGTTAGTAACATAATTTTTGAAGTATGCATCGAGATATTTTTTTTCCAGATAAACTATAAATTTTATAAAAGATTATAAGTTTTAATATTAATAAATTTTTGAAATTAATCCCCAAATTCTATTATGTACTTCTGTATATCTTAAGCTAATGTACATAAACGGCATTTACATGTAATATGAATAATAATTACAAACTGATTTAAAACAGTAATAATGGAAAACAGATGATTAATTATTTATAAACAAGATATATAGAAATTTTTATTTTATAAACAGATGTAATAAATGAAATTATGAAACTAAAGATATATGAGCCATTTATTTTGAAAATAGCATAAGTCACTTAAAAAAATCAATGTAATGATAGCATGTGAATTACAATTTAACCGTATTTTTTCATTTAAAAAAATGCAATCAACATGTTGGGAACTATTGAGATTTTATTCGAGAAAAGTTTTGCTAGTTAATTAATCAATATTTTTAAACATATTGAAACATAAACTCTTAAATATTTCGATTAAAGAAGGGGCTTATACTATTATCAAAAAAAAAAAAAAATCATACAATTTTAATGAACAAATTTTTCAAGAGTAATTTTTTTGCTCGCCAAATATGGAGAATTTTATATATTTGTTATAGTCACTCTTCTCCTAGAGTAACCCTGTAGTGGCTGTGATTTGGTCCATGTACCCTTCCAAGCGCTGCCAACTTAAGGTGAAACGGAGTATAGTGTAACATTTCATCAAACATGAAAGTCATTTGGCGCCAAACAGATCTTCGCCGCCAAACCTATGGCTATTGTAAAATTGCGTTATATATTAAAGTTGCTTCATTTTTAAGTTAATGCCTTCAAACTTCATATATCGATTGAAAACAATGATAATTTTTAAACAAAAAAATGTAACAAAAATAATGCGCAAAAATATTTCACGCAAAAAGGGAAAAAAAATGAAAAACAATTTCTTTTATTTAAAATCGTAATTTTTAAGTAATTTTTTCAATCTTTGTACAGATTACGGATAATATCATTCTGCACACGGAAAAAAAGTTTCGTGAGATTATTTTTTATAAATAAGTTATTAAGTATTTAAAAAAAATTTTGAGTATTTTTTGAAAAATCGTAAAAAAAAAGTTTTTGACATTTTATTTTATAAATGACCAATTCTAAAAGAGAAAAGCATGAACTTTTTTAGTGTGGAATTTCATTTCATTAACTTGAAAGAAAATGCAATCGAAACGATTTCGAAATCATTTTCATAAAAACGTATCGATTTTGACTCATTTTAGAAAAAAATCGAGAAAAATAGAAAATATCATTATTTTGTAAAACAAATTATACCGTATCGGCGAAATAAATGATCCTTCCGATTCTGTAATTATTTTTTCGGCCGAGTCTCATAAAAAAAATTAGATCGTGTTTTGAAAACGTCTGGAATAATAAAAAAGGTTGGAAAATTTGAACTTCACCGCATGGCGGGAAAAAATGACAATAATTATGCGATTTAAGGTTTTTAATTAATTGCACTATCGGAATATAAATGGTCAAAACGGATTCGAAGATACACCTAGTCGTACGGTCAGTCGCATACGTTTGTTTACCTTCGAATTTTAATAGAGTAGATGTATGTTTTTCACCATACAGCATTATACATTTATGAATGCATATTTTTTAAAATACAAAGGAACTTTGTTTTAATTGCATTTGTAAGTTTATTTTCCTGAAAATTACAGAACAATGACTTTGCTGTGACAATCCAGTTTCTAATTTTTATCTATTGTACTTGTTAAATTTGTGGAAATAATTACAAAGAGATAAGTCTGCAAAATTAGAATTCTTTGAAGTTGAAATGCTCAGAAAATATTTCAGACAGTTTTTAAAACTTTAAATATCGTCACCGTATTTGATAACAACAAAATATTGAAAATGAAATAATTAAAAAGTACTCACATTTTAGTCGAAATGTCTTTTGGAGCATTTTTTAATTTCTGTGACACTGAAGATTTATTTCTTCTCAGCAAAATTCTTTGGGTAGATGGTGGCTTGGAAAAAGAGAATTTTGCAGGAATTGAATTTGGTTTTAATGTCCTTCTGTTGGTGAAAGGCTGATACATAAGCATGCTTCTTCAAAATGATTTAAGCATACCGATGAATAGGTAGATGGTTTGAAGTTCGTTCGACCCAAGTTTTGTATCCATTTTTTAAAATAAATATGAATTCTTCAGTAGAACTTTTTGTCTTACAGTCAGATTTTTCTTTTGCATTATGACAATTTAATACATTACAGCAGGGTTGTCAAACTTGTGGCCCACTATGAATATTTTTTCTCATCCCGGGCAATATATCCCCAAACAATAATACATAATAAAATAAAAAATTTCTCCCGAAGTTAAAAAGATAGCAGCGAAAAAGAGATGTCAAGTGCCAGGATTAAGTTTTATTTGCTCATTTATTTCGGTTTATTATAATGTATTATTCGAAATAAAACTACGTTACTATGAATATGGATTTTTTTGTGTGGCCCCCTAGAATTAAACCTTGTTTATTTAGCCCGAGTTAGCTTTTGAGTTTGACACCCCTGCACTACAGTATTTCATTTTGTTATATGAGAGAAGATACAAATCCGAAAATTCTGTCGAAATACTCAGTTGAATCAAAGATGTAGGAATTTGTTGAGTGTATTGTCATGCGATTACGACGTCAGTTCATTAATTCTTTGGATATGTTTTGGATCAAACATAAGGCCAACAACATCCTTATAATACAAAGTAAAATCAATTTTTCTCCTATTTGATGATTATAACCACATTTGGAGATATGGTAACTAACATCTACTGCACATTCATTATCCTTAAGAATGCAGGAAGAATGTAAGATAATGTACACATTCTTTTTCTCTTTTAAACCTTAAAAAAAAAAATCACAATCTTTGCTTTTGTAATCTGTATGTTTTGCATGTAGATGTCACCAAAGAAACGAAGGCTTCACGCATCCATTTGAAAGCACTACCCCACATAATACCCACTTCGGCTTAGAACAGTCTTCGCCTCAAATATATGCAAATCCATATTTTATATCTTCATCACAATATTTTTTCTTAACGCTTTTTTGAAGAACTGACATCAGAACAATTTTAGCTTATTGCACAGAACTTTCAGACTTGTACCGGTTCTCAACCACTCATCCATGGCTGATTAAAAAATAAATTATAGTTTTAAAAAACACACTTTTATAGTTAACAGAACTAAAATGTAAAAAATAATTCTTAATATGAGAATAAAATGATTAAAACAAGAAAATTAATGTCACTGTTGAAAGCATGTGGGGTGCTTGATATTGTTATAATTTCTTACTAGTAATATTCTGAAATGCAGAGTTAGTGTAAAAATGTTGTACAAAGGACTTCCTGCTTTTACCACAATGACATTAATTTTCTCGTTAATCATTTTATTCTCATATTAAGAATTATTTTTTACATTTTAGTTGATCTACAATAACAGTGTTTTTTTAGTTTTTTAATGTATTATTTATTCATTAATGAATTAATCTTAAATGTGTCATCTTTTAGAATCTGGAATACCCATTGACATTTTATCAGTGTCGATACAGCCTGGTTTGCAAAATGTAGGATCAGCCAACTGAAGAAAATCTGGAAGAGCCAAGTTTGAAATATTTAATGCGGAAGAGGGTGTAAAGTCAATGATATTTTTCACTAAAAAGAGCTCAATATTATCTACGAAACTCGCATCAGCATTAAACATAACAGTACACATTTTGGATTGAAAAGTTTGCAAGAAATTATTTAATCTAGTAATCTCAGAATCAATTCTCAGCTGTTTTGGTAAAATGAAGCAATTAATGATTTTTCATTCCATAAATCTGACAAGAGAATTTAGAAAGACTTTATGTCTGGGTTTAAGCAATTAGAATAAATTATTTTTTTACATGCTCAGTCTTTTTTTTTGGATTCCATTTTCAGAAAAACTGAGCAATTGTTTATATTATGGTATGAAATAGTTGACACATCTTCCCCTTTTTCATATGTATAAAGAACACTTTTTTGTTTGTCGTATTTGTATTAACCATGAGCGTTTTTGCTTTAATCTTTTAATCGCCAAATCTGGAAATGGGAAATCGTTAATCCTGATCAAGACAATGGAGGAAAATTATTATATTATTGTATTGTCATCAGTCCTTGACAAGTGTGCAAAATTTTGAATTAATCTGACCCTTTAAAGTGGGTAAAAATCAAGTTCCAAGATTCCATTACATACAGGAGAAGTTAATAAAAGTGTGTTAAAAAAAGAGTTAATCAATACAGGGATCAATGAATTTTAAAAAAACAAAGATGATACAATCACCAACCTGTTAGTTTGATGTGGCACAGTGCAGTGAACGAGAGCACAGTATCATCACAATTGTTGAGACTATCTGAATATCGTACCATTTCCTCGTTTCTCGGCTTAAATATTTATATTGTGTGGTTTTCTCATGCGAGCATACTAGTTCGACTCTTATTTATTTACATTTTATCTTGTGAAATTTCTCTTACAAAAATTTGCCATTCACCAAGATGCGAAGTTTTTGAAAACATAGATAACTCTTGAAGACCACCACAGCAATCTTGATGACGCAATGCATAGGTGCGCCTTTTGTGAATTGGATTTTTTTTTGTTCTAAAAACTGCATTCTGTTAACTGTAAAATTGACAGAGAAATCTAACGTGAAATACTTTTAAGGTGAAAACGCTTAAGATGAAAAATTGGTTAATACAAAATAATACAATGGTCCAGACAAAACTACTGTGTATTTTCACGCATTTTTTTTTCTCTTAACACAAAATGAAAATTGCTTAACACAGAAAAATTTCCCTTCTAAGAATAAACAAAAACTGGAAAACACCAGTCACATAGGCGAGATTTAAGAGATGGTACTATATCATCAAAAGGCATCGTTCCAGTACATAATGATAATGTGTATACAGGCCCAATTATGGCGAACAAAGACATTTTAGAGTTTGTTCAAAGCTCAAAAACATCATTGGTGCAGACTCAGATGATGAAAATGAAACGAATAGTGCAACTCAAGATCCCATGTCATCCGAAATGAGGAACATCATGAAAAGTATGCGCAGATATTTAGGCGCGCACTCCAATGGTGAAATGATTAACAAAATGGACAACATCGAACAATTTGTTGACAATCTGATACTAAAGACAATACAAAGAAAAATATCAAAAACATAATAAAACTTGTGTTTTCCAAAAAGCTTGTGAAACTTTTGAAGTAAATTTCATTAAATCCTTCTGAATGTTTTTGTTTAATTGATTTTTAATAAATACATGAATATATACATATCTATGTAAATAAAATGTACTCTAATAAACTTAATTTTGTTGAATATGTTTCTTTTTCAATATCCTTTAACATGAAAAAATATCTCAATTCCCTCAGTTTCATGTTAAGTGAATTTTACTGTGTTTTTCAGTATAATGCGGGAATTCTTACATATATGTAGATACTGTCTTCATGAAGTGATATCCAGCAAAAAGAAAGTGGTTATAGAACAATCTCTGGAATGATCATTACTTTTACCTGCATTGCTGTTACCCAGTGAGTTTAACAATAATAAAGAAGCTCAGACATTAAATTTTAAACAAAGTAAAAGTACAGAAAATTAAACAAAGTTTTAGAGAATGTAAAAGATACTTCAAAATGCTAATCAGTAATTGCAATGTAGGATTTTCAGTTAGTAAATGAAAAGAAATAGTTATATATTACTCAACAAGAGGATTTGTGAGAACAACAGGGGCGACGACATCTCAAGTTACTGATAGCTAAAGGCTAAATTTAAAAAACTGCTATTTATTGCCAGTATTTTAATCATTGACTGTACATATTTAGTGTAATAATTCATAATTTTTTTATGAATTATAGGAAAATGTCTGGCATGTCTATTTCTCGCAAACCTGGTTTTGCTGCATCAACTAATTATTTTTAACAAACCAGTAACTTTCTCACATACCATTGGTACCACATGTAGGGAAATGCTGAATTAAGGTATCCAGCACCTGTATTATGCACCCAGTTTATTACAGTGGATGTAGTTCGCCGTCTGCAAAAAAAAAAAAAGATGTATCTCAAAATCACTTTTGCTTGCTTAATTTGTTCTCCTTTACACATTTTTGCAGGAATTTTGAAAATTTTCCATGATTACACAGAAAAAGTTTTGTTGTTCTAGGCTGATTAGGAGAGATTTTTCAATTAAATAAAACCTAGAATGTCCGCCAGTGTCATTTCGACACCAAGGCAATTTATCATTATAAATAGCTGTCATTCAGCAAAAGATAGTTCACCCATCAAAATATTAATAGTTTTGGATTTCATTTTAAAGCTATATTAAACTCCATCAAACTTAACTCACAGAAAAAAAAAGGGGGTTAATGCATTTTTTTACCCTGTTACGGGGTATAATTTCGAATTTCCTTTCATCAATGATCCCAGTCCCTCACCCCCAAATATTTTGTTGCAGGAAAAAAGGAGGCACTGAAAGATTTGTGCTTAATGGTATAGTGACGAGCAAAATTATATATTTTAAATATAGCATTTTCATGACAAATTAAACAAGTTGTTGATCCATGTTTTTTTTTTTGCTACAAAACAGTCAAGATCCCAATAGTCTTAAAATAACAAATATTCTTTAGATATTTTCGCTTGGAAGGCATGAGGGTTATTTAAAAATTAGTTTCACCCATAAAACAGTCGCTATTCTACTGTTATTTGTTAACACTAAACGTTACAATAACAGAAAAAAGTTATCCTGCAATTTCTACCAGCGCCACATTGATAGAAAAATCAATATATGGGGCTGCTTGATTGATAGAATTTCTTGCTTAATTTTTAATACATTGTTCTTAAATAATTGAATTTGTTAGTGAAACGGAACATGACTGGGCCACTCAGAAAGGTCTGGCGTGAGTATTGCTGGTATAAAGGGTCATAATATATGATAATTACATGAAATAATATTAAAACTACTAATACTAAACACTATGGAACAATAGTTCAGCAATTATTTTATATCATGGTGTCGAGACGACAATGGCGGATGTTTAAGGGTAATCAAAATCTCAGATGCTCTAGTGTTAAAACATATAAAAGAAATATTATACTTCTAATTGGTTTTACAAAGGATGGAACAATTACTGAGATGAATAAATAATATAAATATATTACCCTTTCTTCTGTTTTTACAGCAATACCATGTGTAACAAGAAATTCTTGTAATACTTTATCTCGATGGAGATGTTCGCGGAAATTCAGATAAAAATTACGGACATGTTCTTCATTTTTTACTTTAATTACTTCTGCTATAGCCTTAAAATCTGTTCCATATCTTCTTATACCTAAAAATGATTTGAATTTATTCTAGAAATGAAACTTTAAAAAAATTATGAAAAAGCTCAGTTTACATATATAAGAAGTTTAAAAAATATTCACCTTGAACAGCTAGCAAATATTCATCAGATGACCAACTATCACTGATTTGCTCTTCATCCTGAAATAACATGCATTTTGTGTATTGTAAAAAATAAATGTTAATCAATTTAAAAATAATAATGATAACATGACTAAAAGAAATGAAATTGCTTTAGTGTCAAGTAATCTTTAAAAAAAAAATAATTAAATTTACCCATTACTATTAGAATGAACTATTTCTTTTTAAAATGTCAATACTAAAAGTAAGATTCTCAAAATCTCTGAATGAAGACTTTTTGGGGAATAAACTTATACGCTTAATAACATGTTCCATAAATTACGTGTTGTTATACACTATTTTTTCAATAAATTAAAAAAAAAAAATGTGATTAATGATATTTACATTTAAAACCTGATTTGTGTACAGAATTTTTGAGAAGTAATATTTAAATTTTATTCAGATATAACACAAGTTCAACAGAAAATCAAGTTTTCCGACCAATTAAAAAAAAGTGGAAAATACATAATTTACAAGCAGGAATTTGTACATTCAAAGAATTTTATAATTACTTATTGGTCTGACACTCAAATATGAAAAGCAGCAATAGGGGGAAGGAAATAACAAATCTTCATATTAGAATAATAATCATATGGATGAAATAAAAACTTAAGGGAAATTCTTTAATTGAAGAAATTTACACAAAAAACACTTTTGTTTTGCATTTTTATGTTCTAAGGAGTTTTTTTCGTGTAACCTTTTTACAACTTAAACACATTTTTGTGTTTGTTTTAACATACAGCACTTATGGAACATGATAATGTGCCTCACATTGACTATAAGATTTTGAACATTTTGTGCAAGGTCTGTAGAGAATGGATTTTTGGTTTCATGCAAAATAAGCACAAAGTTATTTCTCTATTAAAACTAAAATGTGATTGTTTAGCTTCTACACGTTTGTGCAAATATAAATACAAAATCCATGCAGCAATATTATAAATACATTGATAAATATATTTAAAAAACAGGTTTTGATTCTAAACAGAGATCAATATGATCCATAGTCTGTTTACAGTAACTTTTGTTTTCTCATTGTATACAAGATTTGGTTGGGAATTATCAATTTTCTTTATTATGATTGGCAACATCTTTTGGTTTAAATGGTAAACTCGAGTGTTGGAAAATTGGATGCTAGCTATTAGAATGCTATCTTTCCAAAGACAAATGTGGACACTAGTCTGTCACTGCAGAAAACAAAACTTCCTCTTCACCATTTTTAAGTTTATGTTGAAGATTTCAAAGAGTATATAGCTGTCCAAAAATTCCATATTGTTACAGTTGCTTTGTAAATCTTATCAGATAGCTCAATCAACAATTTTACAATGAATCATTTCTCAAAGTAAATTCCATGCCTGTTTAAAGTTTCAACATTGCATAACAGTTCCTGCAAATTTCACAATCCAAGAGGAGAGATTTCAACTTCTGAAATTTTCCTACAACAGATACTCCTAGCACAGGGTTGGCCAATCTTTTTGGTAAGAGTGCCACTATCTGATATCAAATAATAACACGTGCCACATCAACTTTTCCAACAAACAAAAGGATGAAGGTGAAAAATTTTTACTTATTGGCTTATGGGATTTTTACGCAAATAGCACATTTGTTTTAATCTTTTGATGTTCATTGGTTTCACTCCAAAACCACACATTAAACATTTTTTAAAAAATCAAATTAAATTTTTTTTTATCCCATCCCAATAAGAGCTGTTTTTGATTTTTTGTTCTTTTTCTTAGCAATAAATGGCAGCACAACGGCTATATTTAATGATTGAGACCTCCTAAATAGAAAAATATTGACGTCACTTTAACTTAAGTAAATTCCACTAGCTCCAAAAATATTTTTAAAAAATAGTTATTTTAAATTATAGCATGCGATCTTACTATGAATCTTTCTATTTATCAATTACAACTTTCAATCATTTTGATAAGTAAACAGAAGAGTAGAAAAATGAAATTAAAATTTATGGTTTCACTGCGAAACCAAACTCCAGTAAGAGGCGGTATTGCAAGTCTCTTGGCGCCCCTTCTAGAGTGAAAATTCTCTCAGCAGCTGACTTTCTGAAGCACTATTTGTTTATTGCATGTTTAGTAACATAATTAATTACTTCAAAATTATAGTGAGAAATTTTTATATTTAAATATATTTATCCACACTCTTAAAATTCTGCCACTGTGGAGCTGCACATGTTGCATATGCCGAAATGCGACCCTGTGTGTACAAAATAGATTTAAATATTCTGCCTTTATAGTTATAGATGGAAAAATTATATATGTATTAGCAATTTTTTACTAAGAAATATAAATTATTTTTAGTATAAATTATATTTAGTAAATTATATGCAGTTTTATGTACAAATCTGTATTAAAATTTTTAAAGGTGCAGAAAATTTTTAAAAAATAATTAAAAACTTTAAAAATTATTTTTCCTTAATTAATTTCGTTAATATATAAAAGTTTTACAGTCATAAAGTATGAGATCTTTATTCTGAATAATTTTTTGAATTGGTCAGTTTGAGTAGGAAAAAAGGACTGTTACTGTTCACTGGTTTCACAGAGAAACCATTAATTTCTCAAGATTGAAAAATGCCACATTTTTTCTTTATATATTTGTGATCACCTTCATGTCTAATAGTCATCTTTGAAATTATTTTGGTTATTTTTCAAAGGGAATATGGAGTGAACTTTAAAGGGTTAAAACAAATCCACAAGTAGTGAAAATTTAAAAATACTTAAGGTTTTATTTTTATTAAACTTTTTACTTAATTTTTTAGGTATACAATAAAAATGAGTAATGAAACGAAACCTAATATGAAAATTTGCTTTAAAATTAAAAATAATGGGTTGACATCTACCCGATGTCATGCGAACGCTAGCTATTTAACAATTTACCAAAAATGAGTATGAATGCAAAGTGACATATAAAAGCATTTAATTATCATGAGCACAAACACATAACATTACACGATCAAGGTACAAGAACAAGAAAAAAACTCAACAAGACAGAGCATTCCGCAGTGACGTAGTTCTGCTGCTCTTTGATTGGAGAAGGAGGAAAGATGCCTTTTTGCACTCCTTTCGTAACAAGTAACTTAAAACATTTAATTTACTACCTGCATGACTCGGTATTGCACAGGCTTTCTCTATTTTTATAAATTTTCCCTTCACTTCACAAAATCAGCACTTCCAATATTCTTTTTCAAAATTACTGTTTTATTTCCCCCTCCACTTAACCCAGCATTGCACAGGCTTTTACCGAATGTATAACTTAAAACTCCCTTTTTCGAAATTTTTTCACTTCTTTTCATTGTTGAAAAGGTTTCTTTCCATAACCCCAGCGTTGCATGAACATTTTTAAATGCGTAACATATTGTCATGGAAATTCCCCTTCCCCTCTCTCTGTCAGCCCTTCCTGGTATGCGTGTATGATTACTATATTAACGTCATTACAATCCCCTTTTTCGAAATTTCTTCCACATATTTTCATTGTCAAACACATTTCTTTTATCTCTATAGCCCGGCATTACAGTGGCTTTTTTGAGAGTACAGAACCATTTTCCCTCTTTCCCCCCTCCAGATACAAGATTTATCTTCAAATTTCGATCAATGACATAAAAAACAATACTGTTTCAGTTAAAAAATTACAAATTTAAACCAATAAAAAGAAAATGATTTTGATGCCGACAATAAAAAAAACAAAAACACTTTCATTATTTTTTAATAATAGATAGTTTCTAAAATAATAAAATGGATTTCAGATTTTCATTAGTCAATCATTACATACAGTTAACTTAAAAATGTCTCAAAATTTTTTTATATCCAAAATAGCTGAAATGGCAATTCTTCGCAAGGGTTAAGTTTTAAAAACACATAAAAAATTAACCTATTATAGCAATTATATTTTTTAGGGAGGGTAAAACCCTGTATGAAGTAGTATAACCAAAAAATAAAAAAAATTTTTTCTTTGGCCTTAAAGTAAATAATAATTTAACAAAGATAAACATTTCAATGCAAGAGAAAATTAGCATGCTAGAAAGTAAATATTAATTTAACAAAAACAAATATTTCAGTGTAGGAGAGAAAATTAGCATGCTAAAGAGTAAACAGATGCGAATGAATGCAAATATAAAAAATTATAACAAAAGTGATAGCAGTAGCAAGTATTTGCTATGGGAACAATGAGTGAAATAACCTGCAATAGATAAACAAAAAGACAAAATTAAAGATTAACTGATTCACTAAATGCTATCATAAGCAAGAAATATTAGGAAGCTTTCAAATGGAAACAAATTAAATTAGTATTACATGAGGTACGTGTGCAATACTATGTAACATCTATGTAATAAATCTATTATATAGTATTAGATGTAATTCAATACTAAAAAAAATTAATTAGTATGAACTAAAATCAAAATCTACCTAAAACAGATCAAACAGGTCCCCGTTGAAAGAGTTCAGAGCCAACAACTGTACTGAATGAAACAAATAATAAACCATGTTGCTCAAAAATTATTGAAACCATACTTCTTTGCAATATTTCTATTAAAAATTATAATTTGATTGCAAAGATCACACAAATGAGTACATACAATGATAAATAGCTATAGTGATAACTGAAATATATACCGTAAAATCCGGCGTATAACGCGCACTTTGAACACAAAAAATAAGATCGAAAATTAAGGGTGCACGTTATACGCCGGGTATAAAAACGATAGCTTTAAAAATAACAAAAACGATGGGCATAAAAAAAAAGATTTACTTCTAGATGCATCAAAACACTGTTTATTTAAAAGAAACGACTGGCCTTATGAACAATAACATTTGTAATTCTAGAAGTATACAATTTTTTCAAGTCTGAGATACTGCCTCGAATAAATGACTTCAATACATAAAAACAATGTATACTTATGTTTCAGATTTCTTTGTTAAAAAGGGGGTGCGCGTTATACAGCGAATATACCTAAAATTTAAAAATTTAGCCTGAAAGTATAGGTGCGCGTCATACGCCGGATTTTACAGTATATCATATATGGACAGTATAACAAAATATGCATATGATCTCCAAGAAACTATGCGAGGAAGATTATCACAGAAGCAACGTTAAACCATGATGGCATGAGACACAAAATGACTTCGATACTGAATTTTAAAGAAATCCAGAAGGAAATACGAGAAAATCTTTTCAAAGTGCATCTTTTTTCAGTGCAAACATTTTTTCGATCACAAATGATACAGTTTTCTGGTTTGTAAGATTGTCCGAAGCAAAGTCATGACGAAAAATCTGGTCAACATTGAATTCAAAAGAGAATATTGTTTCAAGGTGCACCTCATTATAATTTCAGCAAATAGCTTCTTGTTAAAAAAAAATTTCTGATTTCTTTCATTTAAAACAAAGATGAGTTCTTATCGGTCATAGGGACCACAAGGCTAAACAGAGACATACAAAAAACATGGTAAGTTTTGGTTTCTCATAAATAGGAAGCATTATCTTCACAATATTACCAATGTGTTAATAGCAATTAGTTTGAATTTAGTGTCGTTTCCTTTCTGTTATACTTTAAGCAATATTTTTCTACAATGTAGAAAACATTGAATATGCCGATGAAGGAAGAATTACAATAATCTTTATTTTCAACCACAGAAAATGGCATAGATATGTAAAACATGTAACATTTATATGTAAAAATGTATACACACAATGCATGTGTATATATACAATCAGCATGAAGAACAGATTGTCAGAAGAAAATTACTTCGTTGCGCATTGAATCGCATCCATAGTTTTTCAAACAGATGTTTTTTTTGGTTTTGTGAACAAATGGACATGACATGAAAATAAAAGCAGGTGAGAAGTGAAGGTGTAGTTTGGGATAATCGAATAAAACATAAGTAAAACAAAAATGTACAAACTAATTTAATTTAGTTATTGAAAAAATAAAAAATAGGCTTAGCTTGAAGAGTGATGCATCTTCCTATTGGAATACAGTTTTAAAATAAAAGCTATTAAAAATACTTAAAACACATAAATCAAAAAAAAAATTTTTTTTAACTTAAAAAGAAAACGACGTAGTAGATTACTGCAGAAAAAAAATGTGAAACTAAAATCTGGTATCTCAAATTTTTGAGCACAAAGAATTCTACAGCAAATACACTGTGTTGCCAAACCTAAAATCCAGTTGTTGTTGGGGGTGGGGATCACTTAAAAAATTAATTTAAAAAAAATCTAAATTGAATTTCGAAAAAACCTCTTCGTAGTGCACATCATTAGGACCTAGAGTAATTATGTGCCAAGTTTGATACTTCTGGGTTGCTTAGTTTGGGCGGTACAGGCAAAACACACACACAAACTCTTTCCTTTATTAGTATAGGTTACACTGGTCAACATGATTTTTGTCTCATGAGTACCAATAGTAGGACTTAATGCAGTTTTTTATCGTGTTTTCAAATATGTATTCGGAATTTCTCCATCACCCACAGTTTTTTTTTTAAATTTTAATTTCAATTAATGTATTTAAATATTTTTTTAATAAACGACCATTTGTCCATTGTAAAATAAAAGCTCCTAGAGCATTGTAAATGTGATGGAACCACATGAGTTAACTCAAATGGTATCATTGCTACTGTTGTGCAAGTTCAGACATGTACAGACACTTTGGCACGAGACACAACAGACAGGCACAGACATGGTCTAGACTAGCATGCATTCATTAGAACGATGTCAGTCGTGATATAGTAGTGAACCAGTAAACACGTAATTGTGAGTGCTTTGTGTCTGGATTGTTGTATGTTATGTATTTACAAATTTAATTCTTTTAATTTGTTGTTAGTTACAAAATACATAGAGCTTGTTAAAATCATTATAACAAATTTTGTTATATATGTGGTGAAGTGACGCTCAAGTCCCAAAGGCAAAACCTTACTCCATTAGTAAAAAAGTGTTATGAACTTTATTTTGGGTGTAAAGTGGGGGACCAAACAAGGACATGGGCCCCACATATCTGTTGTTTATCGTGCACTAGGCTTCTCACTGCATGGAAGAATGGCACACGCCACATGCCATTTGCTATCCCTATGATTTGGAGGGAACCCAAAGATCACTCCTCTTGACTGTTATTTCTGCTTAACAATAAAGGGATTACATCAAAATCAAAACATACAGTGGTGTACCCTGACTTGCAATCTGCAATGAGACCAGTTCCACACAGTGAAAAATTGCCCATACCAAAGCCTCCAGAACATGTGACATTAGATGAAGAGAGCTCAGATTCCGATAGAAGTAAGGAAGAAGAAGAAACAGTTTGTGGTGAAACAACTTTTGAACCAAGCTGTTCATCTGAGCCTCATTTATTGACTCAAGAAGATCTTAACGATCTCATACGAGATTTAAAGTTATCCAAAAAACACTCTGAAATGCTTGGTCCACGGCTAAAAGGATGGAATCTTCTTCAAAAGAATACAAGGATATGTACTTATCCTAGTCGTCATTCTCAATGTAAAGAATATTTTTCAGAAGAAAATGGCTTAGTGTTTTGTAATGACATTTCTTCTCTTATGGAGACATTTGGTATTGAACATAACCCTATAGAACGGCGCTTGTTCATTGATTCCTCCAAAGCAAGTTTAAAAGCAGTGTTTCTGCATAATGGAAATAAATTTCCATCAATACCTGTGGATCACTTTGCTAGTATGAAAGAGACATATGAAAACTTTTAATTTATATAGGCAAAACTTCAATATGCAGTGTATGAATGGAATATTTGTGGTGATTTGAAGGTAACTGCACTTATTCTTGGTTACACAAAATACTGTTGTTTTTTGTGTCTTTGGATAGTAGGGACAGAAAAACCATTACATCATAAAAGAATGGCCTAAACGCGAATCATTCATTCCTGGACAGAAAAATGTGAAACATGACGCATTGTGTAATCCTAAAAATGTGTATCTACCTCCGTTACATATCAAACTAGGATTAATGAAGAATTTCGTGAAAGCCATGGACAATACTCCTGGTTTCATGTACTTAAAACAGAAGTTTCCTAAAATTAGTGAAGCAAAAATTAAAGAAGGGATATTTGTGGATCAACAAATACGATCACTAATGCATGATGAGAAGGCACTTAGATTTCTTCCCGGAAAATCTTGGTGCAGTGAGCGATGAGCACGGGGAATGTTTTTATCAGGAGATTTTAGCGATAGAAAAGAGATATCAAGGCAAATGGAATGCTAATATGCTTGCCGATTATTGCTGGACCATCAAGAGGAATACTCCACAGGCGAAATATAAAAGAAAATAGAAAATCGTGATTTCTTAATTTCTAGGTGAGTCCGAATGTTCTAATATTGTGTACTTAAGAATGTAGAAAATATTAAAGTGTTTCAAATTATAAATGCCTGTCTCTCGAAAACCTTGCGTGATGAAGAAAAATCAATATCATATTTGAATTCAGGAGAAGAAATTCTATCAGAATCACATATTTTTCTTTCTGAGACAAAATTTTTTTTCTTTTTTGTTGCCCAGTGTTATTAAACAGTCAGTACTTGCTTAATGTGGCTTTTGAATTTGTATAGCCTTTTTTAATAAGTTATCTATCTTACGATTACGTCTTGAAGATGCTAACAAAAATATAGTTTTAGGTGTATGTCAAATAATTTTGAGAGATATTATGATTTATATATATATGTTTGTAATAGAAAACATTTATTCACAAACTTATGTTGACCCAAAACAGTAACAGCCAAATTGTGTAAATTTGGAAAATTGCCTGTCAGTTCAAATTTCCAACATTCAATATAATTTGGACAACCTGAGTTGAAATAAATTCCTTATATTTACTTTTTAAGTCTAGTATGGTGCTGTAGGTTAATAATTCCGATTTGGACTTAGGTGGGTAACAATTAACATCTTGTAGAGAAATTGAAAAAGAATTTATGAAAAGAAATCAGCATTTTTGTCATTTTGAAAATCATCCAACCTAGCACTGAATGAATCCTGCAAAATGAATTAAATTTTTAAATCTACTATAGGTCGGAACATTATTGACCTCGATAGATTATTAATAATGCTAGACCTGTTTTCTTCAAAACAGGAATAAAGGTGCAAAAGTTTGTTTACAAAAGATATATGACCAACTAGGGTAGGAGTAAAATGCAATCTTTTCCCTGTAAGCTTAAATTTAAATGTCCCATAATATCAGTAAGAAAAGCTTAATCCCATAGCCAGTCTTCATTCTTGAGTAGCAAGCACTCATCAGGCAGTTTATTGTTTTTTTCCAGATATTTTAAAACATGCTCCCTCAAATTCCAAAATCTCACAAATGCACTTCCTTTGGAAAGCCAGTGCACACAATAAGGAAGGAGTATTCTTTACATGATAATTTTCTCTATTGTAATTCAAGTAATTGTTTTTAAAATAAATTTTGAGGTATTTTAGTCTAAAACAACCACATTTTAGTAAAATTGTAAAAAAATGTTACTTAAAATTTTTTTAATAAATATTTGTGTGCCACTGTTATAACACTGTGGTGCCACACATGCTGCGGGTTGGCCACCCTGTCCTAACATATGGATAACCACTTTTGGAACACAATATCCATATTTCTAACTAAACCAAATCCAGGTTTTCCTATTATGAACATTTTAGCTGAATCATGATCATAATACTGGAATCTACGTTCAATTTATAACAGAATAAGCCAAACAAATGATAGTCGCCCCCACTTCTATATACAAGGGAAAAATGTTTCACATTTTCTGTCTTAAAGCCAATGTGGTTTACCAATAGCTATGAAAAAACTGTTTTAGCTTTCTTAATCTATTTCTAGGCACTTCAGATAAAAACTGAGACTGACAGATCTTACTGCATACTCCGCAGTATAAATCTTCACTTTATACTCGGTGATACCAATCTGCCTCATCTTCACTTGCTGTTATTTTACTGGTACGAATTTACGAAAAATTTCCACTGGGGATAAAGGAACTCTAAGTCAAGAAATGCTTTGCTAAAATATTCAATATAGTCAATTTTTATGATTTTCATAAAATATATATTTTTTCTTACAGGGATGTTAAATTTACCTTGAATTATTATTTCAAATTCAGCTTTTCTATAAAGTGGAAGGATGTTCACACAATATTTTCTCATCATCTATATGTTTGTACAAAATTAAATTTCATCTAAGACAACCGCTGGCAGAGCAGGTTCAAAAAAATATCTTCATTTACATCTTCCTAATCAATGAAGAATCCACTTTTCTTCTGGATGCTAATGAGAGACACCAATTTAATAACATAATATTGCATAAAAATAACCCCCTTCTTTTACAATCTGAAATGGTTTTAAATGAGACTAAATGGATGAAGAAACATACAGAGACCAGGGAATAAAAAGGGAAGGGGGAAAAATCCTTGCCATATCAGAGCCTTCCGAATGAACTAAAAGGGACATCTAACAATCAACAAACACATGTGCTTATTTGTAGTAGATGTACTTCAAATGAATTAGAAATGTGTAGGAGAGGTTGAGATATAGGGAAATTGAGAAATATATCTAGAGTTGTAATATTTTTTTTGGCACTCAACAGAATTCGTAACATTCAGAAATTTTTTTTTCATTCTTCTGTGTACTGTAATCAAAGTAACCTTATTGTGTTAAAAACAATAACTTTACACATGCTGTAATGTTCCATTTCTCTCTGAAACATCCAAACTTCAAGCTTTATAATTAAAAAAATTATCTTTGTTTAAAAGATAACTTATAATCTACCAACAGAATGGACATTTTAAGCATTCTCAATGAATTATTAAAATATATGCTTAATTTTATATGAATCTTAATTTTGCTTGACAAAAAGTTTAAAAAGTGCTGAATTTATGATATTTTTCATAGAGACAATATTTGTTTCAGTAACGTTTCCTTGACACTTAAAAATAATTTTTTTCTCTACATAATTTTTATAGAGCAGCAAAATTTTTAGTTCAGATAATTTTTTAAATGATGTTCCACTTGATGAACGTTGGCATGTAAAAGGCTCAACAAAAGAATAAAACTTTAGTTTCATCCATCCATGAGTTTTAAAAATTTAATTTTTGAAATCTATTATTGAATAATGTACCTGTTAAAGCACATTTTTAAAATTGGCACAAATTTTTTGAATAACTTGTTATCTACGTTTTACACGTAAGATATAACATTAATAAATATTATATAAATGATATCACCTGTACAGCTCAATCATTTTTTGTAAATAAAAATTAAATAGTTGCAAAGAAAAAATATTGATGAATTATTCCACATTAATATAAAATATTATATATCCAGTTCAATTTTAATTTTATATAAGGATTTTACTGTGCAAATATTTTACATAACAAAATAAAAAAAGCAATTGGTCTGATGTTATGAATTATACTTACCTCAGTTGGTCGATATGAATCTATACCTTCACATGCTTTTTGTTTTAAGTAACTCATATCTTGTTTATTGTTTTGGATCTAGAAACAAAGTTGTACAATTTAACATTTACACATTGCAATTATTTTGAATAAAATTACAAGCTGATAAGATCAAACTTTAATTACTTGTCTTTTAAGGGAAATGATTTCAAGATCCACGTTACGTAGAAAGGCATTTTTTTCGTTGTTTGCACTGGAAACCGTAGCTACTAAATCATCTGAATTCAAATACATATCCTGAGGAAGTTTCCTTTTGCGTGCAGATCTATTTATAGTATCAGAACTACAAAGCATTTCTGTCCTCCTAAATAAAATTTTTGTATTTCATAAGAATTAAAGTTGATAAAAATAAATAGAACAGCTTTCAACAGCAATTTTTTTAACAGATAATTAGATAACAAACTTATCTATAATACTATTTTTATTTAAAATCAAAGCAGGAAGGAAATTTAATACAAAATTTCATGATATAAAATTTTTTAATATAATTATATAGCATTCATTCTAGAAAAGATTTATAAGGTGTTCTATATCTATATCTTTTTTATGTTTATAAAGCAACCTTCTTACACAGCTCATTAAAAGCAGTATTCACTGTTAACTGGACTGATAGTCAAAGAAAGAAAACCACCTTTTCATTTCATCGTCAGTTAGAAAATTCTGACTGAGTTCACTTTTAACTGTGCTTGTGCAGTATGCACAGTCATGGGGTCTATTTTGACCAATGAGGTCACCCAATTGCAATTGAGTAACCAGAGTTAAAAAATAATGATGAAATGAAGTTTTAACCAGCATTTTACTTTCATTTGACTTCTGTTACTTAACTCTAGGTTTGTAGCCTGGTTCTTCCTTCCTAAATAAATCATAAAACATTAATATCAAACTTTAATTTTTACTAAATATTAGAAAAAACTTGCCAATGTTATTAATAAATACTGAAAACTCATTTTTTTAAAATTTGAATTTTACATTTATTTCTTCAGAACAGCATTTTATTTGCAAATGATGAATTATTATTCTTTAAAGCATTATTTTTAAACAGCAGAACTAAAACTAAGTACAAAGAATTTCCAAAACTATCTAAATAGGATTCATTGTACAAAAAAAAATTACAAGGTGTATTACCCAACATAACCTGCTAATTTGAAAAGCTTCCGAAATGCCTTTAATTTTGTAAAAATTAATAATTACGAAATGATAAGCATTTTTTATGGTTTATAAGCTGAAGTTATTTTGTGTAGAAAAAGTTATGAATGAAACAATCCTCTAACCATAAGAAAGTTCAGCTTTTTACTATTAAACACAGCACATATAAATATTTCTCATCTTAAGCTCCTGAAAACTTAGCAACATACAATATATACACCTTTCTTTTAATTTGAATATATATTGTTACAATTTTTTTTAAAAATAATTTATATTTGGATGTGTAGTACGTTAATATTATTATCTGTTGTATTTATTTTATGCTAAAATTGTAATATTTGCAAGCAATGCTGTCCCTTACATTATAATGGCATTTCAATGGAAACTTGGGGAAATATTGGTGATACTGCCAAGTTGGAATCATTTTTAGAGACCAAATTCAGCAATTTGGTTATCATATGAATGCTTCTGGAAATTACTGAAGAAATCTATAAACATCACGATCTATGACGAAAGCAGATCTTTCGAGAAAGATCCATGCAGCCTATAAATAGGAGTCACTCACTAAAACTGAGATAGTATTGTTTTGGCTGTTGAAGAGTTGCTACGACTAAACAATTGTAAGCAAATAATCTTTATCATTACGTATTTGTATTTTTCGACACTGGATAGTTGTGTTCTGAGCACTGTAGAAGTTGTAAAGACATTCTGGGATTTATTTTGCAGCTATATCCTGGACTTATGGGATTGTTTATCAACAATAAATTTCATCACTCTCAAGGAACTATTTTGCTGTTTGAGACTGAAAGCATAAAATTCACAAACCCTGATCTATGTAACAATATGAAGTTGAAATGGATTTGATATCAAAGTAAAAGAGAAGAGAGACAAAACATCATTTCAAATGGAAATGAGTGGCCCTTATGTCATTTTTAAAATATGTAATTTTTTATACATTAAGTGATCAGAATACCATATTAATAATGTAATGTTTTTTAATCTGCAAATATTTTATGAAATAAGGTCTTGTTTTTGCATATTAAGTAAAATAGATTTTTTTTACCTAAAAAAAAATCATGAAAGTTGCCATTAATAATTTTCTTTTCATAAAAATATTTAATTTAATTTAATTAGCTCACAGCAAAGCTACTAATGGGTAGTTTTCATACATAAGCTACAGCAAAATGTTGAAACCATGAATATGTATTTAACACTCCAAATTTCTACATAAATCATCAGATATCATTAGGGACTCCTATAAATTCAACTGATAGCAGCTCAACAGTTTTATGATATAATTTTTGGGGATGTAAATTTAATCTATAGCCCTTCTACCACAATCATTTTCTTAAGAGCTTCAATTGCTCTCACAGTCTTTTTAAATCTAAATATTCAATTAATAGAAAAATTACAAAAAGCATATCTGTAAATGTGTTTGCAGTATTGCATTCATAAACGATGAAGAAATAACTTACTTTCGACATATTGAATATAAGCGATAATTTTATGAACATTGTTCAGTTCTAATTGTAGACTTTTATCTTTTGAACAAAAATATGCCTTAACAGTGTTGTACAACTGAGCAGAAACACTACAATTTGAATAAATACTCCCCTTCAAAGAGTAGAATATTTTGAAATCATTCATATTTATAGATGAACAAAATCAATTAAATAAGCATTAAAATGTAATAGTTATTGAATGGATTTTACTCTGGAGCACTCTCCTAGGCAATAAGGTAGCCAAACTCTATATATAAGAGTTTTAGTTTCTGGTAAACAGAGTCTAAATCTCTATTTCGAGACAAACTAAATTTTCATTTAAAAAAATAAGTATATTGTTCTGTCTAAAAACTGTATTGTTCTTTTATTCTAAACTGAAACTATTTTTAGAAGGGAGGGAAAAAAATTCATAATGTTTGCGCTAATTTTTACAGTGATAAAAAGACAAACAAAAATCCAGTTTATTTTTTTTTTTTTTTAAAAAAGCTAAACAGCAGTTGTTGTTGTTGTTGGAAATGAGAAAATCTACGTGTTTTCAGAAATTTGACCTTTACTTCCTGTCATGTTTTCTTGACATTAGCAAGTGCCACTGATTGCTGGTGTTTAATAGTTTTCAAATGTAACACCATCTTGTTTAGTGTTGGCAAAACTTCAAATTTGAAAATTTATTTTGATGCCCTATTGGCATTAATCATCACAGTAGGTATCAAAATAAGATTTTACCACAGCTATTAACATTTAACTTACATTTATGTAAAAAAAAAAAGCAAATAGTTTCTCAACATGTAAAAACATTTTTTTCATAAAATCAGAAATGTTCAAAATATAAAATCACACTTTTTTAAAATATCATACAATTATATACATTCTTAAATAGCATTTATTTAAAGAGAAATACATGTTTATCTATTTGTTCCTGTTACTAACGAATGAGTGCAGCAAAAAATTAGAAGTATTTTATCATAAAAGCTACTACCCATTTATAGATTATGAGAGTAAATAAAAATACAATAAAACACTTTTGTATTTAATAATATTAAAACATACACCATTGTAATAAGTTAATAATTTTAAGTTACAGAAAATACCTTCCATCAGCTAACTGTTCTCGTTCATCCAAAACACTGGTATAATGCCTAGTTTTCTTCCAAGAGTAATAATACTCTATCACACTTTTCATAGGTTTATCTGGTAACTGTTGAAAATAAAATTAACTTGGTTACTAATGCAGAACAAATGTATTTAATGTATTACAAATGAAAATTGATGTTCATCTTGTTATGCGTTACAGTCTGATCCCGTTAAAATTGGTGTTGTCTGGGGCAATGGTTACCAAATCAAGGGTTATTTAAACACAAGTTACAGAATTAATAAAAATGGAGATAAAATTTTAATTCCAGCATGAATACAAATTTTGTTCGTGATTTTAGGTTGTCATGAATGAAAAATAAAATATAATATCTAGGATACTTTTAAAATATTCACAAAGAAAACTAAATTGTTTTATCAACTGATCCTCTATTGGAGATTGGCATTTAATATGTTTGACAGATTTGTTTGCCTGGTGAGGTAATCTGATATCTCTGTAGTTCAAATCTATTTAGTAATAGCTTTGTTGCTTCAAGGATCTTAGAATGTGTGATCGGAGTCTATTTTGCTACATCTTTCTTTCACTCGCTATCTTCATCTCTTCTGCAGCGTTTCAACAATACCTTCCTCTATTCCTGTCCTGCACAGATATCTTTTATTGGAGAGGGGGGTACATTCTAAAAAACACATCTGCATGGGGAAATTAAAAATCAGTTGGTCTAGGGAGAGAGAGGGTTAAACCCCCAACCCTTCCCTTGTGTACACCTCTACTTACTACTGGCACCAACTTAAATTCCTATAGGTATCACACACAAAAAAAAAAAACACTTAACACTCTCTTTTTCACTTAAAATTTTTTTGATATAAAACAGTTGAACAAACTGCTTTATCTTATCAGTCACTTTATATTATCTGATGCAAATAATAACTTAAAATGGCTCATTTTACTTCCCAAGATTGTTAAGTATGAAAAAGGGGGGGGGGGAATAATAAATAAAAATATTCATTCCTGATTTTACTGAGACATCATACAGACAAAAAATTAATCTTTCATGAAATGAAAAATAAGAATTATGATGTAAAAGTCTAGGAATATCACAAATTATTATTAATTTAGACAGCTATGCTAAAATCGCATGTCAAGCAAAATCACACAATGCCAAACCATGAGCTAATGAGGTCTGTGTGTGTGTGAATGAGTGTAAGAAAATAAATTATTATTTTTTTCACTCAATGTATGTATGAAAGATTCAGTTAATTTTTTACCAGTAGAAAGAATCAATAACCAAAATTTCGAATAGTAAATGCTCATAATTCTCCAAAAAGGTTCAAAATTTTATTTTTAATTTATTACAGATAATGAAACAAAAAATATAAAAATCACTGTAGAAAAAGAATTACCAGAATTATATTTCTTATAATTCTTGCATTAAAATTAGCTTTTATATATGAAGCATATTTTTAAAAGTTTAATAATTATTCAATAATTACATGATTATAAAATCAGTTCAATTTCTTTCAAGTTCTTTTAATTTCAACATAGCTTTTAACTGGAAGAATACATCTAAATAATTTTAAAAATATAATCCATATATGGTTTTTTACTTGTACTGCTTCTTTTGATAGTATATTTATCAACCAAATGGAAATTATACATTAAAAAAACTTTTTTTTTTAGAACTGTACATACCATTCTACGAATCATGCTAAAATTCTTCCCATAAATTTTAATGCCTTCTTCAAATAGCGCCTTGTCTTCTTTACTCCAAAAATCAGGTATGGGTCCATAAACCGAAATATCTGCTCTAGTCTTCTCCAGATCATTTGCATTCCAAAATAACACTCCAAGTGACTGCAATAAAACAATTAGATATCTTACATAAGTATCAAACGAACGTTTTAAAAGGCCTGAGCTTAAATTAGAGAAGTTCTTATACAAATTATCAAACAAGTATTAGAACTAAAATCTTTTTAAAATGATTATAATCTAGATATATATTATAAATGCGAAAGTTTGTGAGGATGTTTGTCCGTCTTTCACGCAGAAACAACTGAATGGATTTTAATGAAACTTTACAGTAATATAGCTTATACATCAGAATAACACATAGGCTATAATTTATAGCATAGCCTATAGTTTATAAAGATATTGTTTGAAGTGTCCAAAATATAACAATATTTGTCAAGTAGGAAAAAATTCTGCCATCTGCAAGCATTTCTGGCATACACTGCAAAAAAGCCCACAACAGTATATATCTATATTTTATTTGAGAAGAAACACTTTTTGTTTTGGCTATGCAAGGCGCTCGCTTCTAATTAATTCCTGTAACCAGCATAATCCCTAATTTTTTTATTTCAGAAGAAAACTAGGTTTTGAAGAGGGTGGGGGGGGGTT
>BMAV01022992.1:130029-140846 GCA_019973955.1 Trichonephila inaurata madagascariensis
TTTGTTTATGTGTATCCCTTAATTTTCAATGTAGTGATCCAAATAAAATTATTGTATGAAAAAACTGCAGTAAATCATTATGAGGTACATTAAGTATCAACGTGCATCGCTCCCCTACACAGCGGGTCTTACAAAGCTCGAGCTATGAAAGTAGCTAGACACTTGCCAACTTGACTCTATCGTTGACATTTTACTACATTTTTCATTAAATTGCCATTATAATTTAAGAAACAGCATGGCCTGTGAATATTACAATTTTAACATAAAATAAATACAACATAAAGTAATATTAATGTATTACACTTTCAGATATAAATTATTTACACTATTTTAAGTGTTCATTACACAAAACTTTTAACATTGAGTTACTTTTGCTGAGCAGAGATCAGCTTACGGAGGTATTTTCAAAAATCGACCTTTAAGAGTGTTACGGGGAGTTATAAATAAATAAAAAAAATCCTTTTTATCTGCTATTAGATCTACATACTTAAAATTTAACAAAGGTGTTTTTTCTTTCTTTTGTTCAGCTGAGATATTTAAAAAGCTTTTTTGTTTAATTTGCAATTCACGTAAAATTAACCCATTAAAAACTTTATCCTTCAATCTATGCTGTTTAATTTTTCAGTTTTTCTGTGCGAAGAACGGGTATACCAGCTAGTGAAAAATATAACAAGAATCAAAAATTAGTTTCCAACACATTTTAAAATTTTATAGAAGTGCTTGAAATAAAACATGTTTATCCCCAAGACAAAACTTTTAAAAAGCACTTTTAAGTTTAAATATTTTTATTTTTGAAGAAATAAAAATATTTTAAAAACTGTATACATAACAATAATTTAAATAAATTTTTTCTTACTTTCAACTGGTTTTGTATAAATGCTATAATTTATTCAATATTTAATTTAATTATTTTTTTTTAAAAGAGAATATATTTTGTTAGTATTCTAAATATACATAAAAAGATAAATACTTGTTCTTGGGTATATCCCAATTTTTCGGTTTCATTTACATAATCAACCACTGAAAAAAAAAATATATATATATATAAATCTTAGTATTGAAAACACTAAAAAAATCCTTACTTGATTTTACAAAATTTTAAACATGAATATTTTAAAGTAAAAGGTACTGTTATTCAAAACACTATTAGATCTATGAATTGAGATACAAAAAAAATTGAAAAATATTGCATTCAAAAGTTAAAAGATATATATATACAGTTGGACCTCAATTTAGCAAATTTCTCTATTATGCAAACTTTTTCATGGAACCTTGAACCATTTTACTATTTCCTTCGTAAAATAACCTCCAAATAGTGAAGTAAGTCTTCTATTTAATGAATTTTTTCTCTTAAAATTAGATCCCCCCCCCTAATTATTTTTGGACTTTTCAAATTATTTTCTCTTTTAATACATTTTACGGCTACCAATGATCTTGAACTGGTTTTTATCAGGTGCCTGACTTACCTAGAGCAATAATTTTTTTTTTCACATAAAACTAAAAATTATGAGTTTTTATCAATAATTAAATTTAAGGGTAAGTGTGGAAAGGAATCTTAAAATTACTGGTAATGAAATAATGTATGTTTAAAATTACTTGTACACTTACAATTAGAAAAAAAAATGTCATTAAAATTCATTAATTTTAATATAAAACTACTTTTTGAAGTTAAAAGTACAGTGTAATCTCTCCTGGACAATTTTTTTACCCTTGCAGATTTCATTTTGATAGGTAGGATACATAAAATAGATAATATTTATGAATTTAAATTTGTTTAATGTGGTTACTAAAATACTAAAGTGTATTAAAAAAGATGAATCTCTAATGAATTTTTCACACAACAAACTTTTTTTCTGGATTTAACAACTCAGTTAAATAGAGGTTCGACTGCATATATATAATCAATCAGATGATAAATCCAATAATTGAACAAAATACACACACACACAATAAAGACATTTAGTGAAAATATTTCAACTTACATATTTTATCATCTATTGTAGAGCAAGGTGCCCATACAAGTGTAGCTTTTTCGTTCTCGCTTTTTGGACATAACTCTGCAATTAAAGGAAAAGAAAAGCGCAAGATTTTATAAAATATTATTAATAATATAGTTAAAATCATTTAACATGAAACTGAAGGGAATGAAATATTTTTCATGTTAAAGGATATTGCAAAATAAATAACATACATTCAACAAAATTACATTTATAAGAGTAAATTTTATTTGCCGGCCATCCGGTATAGTGATTAGCGATGCTGACTGCTGTACCGTAGGGACTGGGTTTGAATCCCGGAGAAGACATGGATGTTTGTAAATGCATAGTGCCTTCGCAGCATGGGGGTACTCTAAATAGCTGTCAAGCCGCAAGTTCTCTTGTGAGGTTGGTGGAAGGGGAAGAGGAGGGAGGCCCCTGACCCTCCCCCAGCGTGTTCTCCCTCAAAATTGGGGGTGAAACCAAGCTAAATTGTACTGTCACCTAAATGGTGCTCAAGGCTACGGCCAATGACAGGCAAACATCTAGCCCATTGCCATGATGAATTTCATGGGCCTGAATCTGACACAGATGAGATCAATTGGCATAAGAAATAACATTTTATTTACATAGATATATATGTGCATGTATTTAATAAAAATTAATGAAACAAAAGCATTCACAAGAACTTAATGAAATTTACTGCAAAATTTTCAAGTTTTTTGGGATCTGAGTAATTCTAAGATCTCACTTGTTTGAACCAAACAAGTAAAGCCATCTCAAAATCCTCATGCTGGTTCTTTCTCATCCATTTTTGCCCTGGCTCAAACTTACTCCATTCAAACATTTCCATCTTTAACAAAGTCCTGCACTGCTGCCTCATCGTGGCAGGAGTGTTCCTGGGTGGAACGGGCGAATACGTCAGGAGTGTATACTCCTGGTAGGGAGTATACACTCCCACCCAGGGCGTGAAGGCCATTCCAATATGCTCAGCTAAATGCATTGCAGGCATGGAGCAAAGTCAGACTTCAATCTTTGGTGCCTCACAGTTTTGGACCTCATGAAGCTGCATCTTTCACCCTTTATCATGAATCGTTTGTTTGAGAATTGTGAACATACTGCATCGTCTGCCGTGCAGAATAAAAAGGGATGCAGTAATGTTAGTAGAGGCCTCTGTTTGAAAAATAAGCTACAGTCTTTTTTTTTCTGGCAGGAGCCAATTGAGAATATTGCAATATAATATCAATGGACTATGTATGTCAGCTACAAGAGTAAAACTGGATCAATTGCTAGACTCGTCAAATTGGCATCAGGTGCATATAATCACAATACAAGAGACAAAACTGAAGCCCACTTACAACCTTAAGGTTTCGAAATTATTGTAATCTACGTAAAGATGGGCTTAATAAAGGCAATGGTGGTTTAATGTTTCTTATAAGAAACACTAATTTTGAATGTGTTCAACTTCCTCCTTTTGGTGACACTGAGCTTGAGTACAAGCCATTAAAGTTAAATGGAATAATAAATGTCTTAATATCTATAACACTTGAGCCCCTTGCAATTGTGGAATTTCCGCAGACACTTTGATCCTAAATATCACAGATTCCTCATTTATCTTGGGTGATTTTAACACTAAGCATCCTCTTTGGGTAGTTCAGTTACTAATGATAGAGGCAATGAACTTTCATACCTGCTGGATGACCATACTTTTTGTGTCCTGAATGACGGGACACCAATTTACTACTCTTATAGCTGTGATAGTCATGATGTTTTAGATGTTGCGTTTGCAGGCCCAGATATCTTCACAAGTTGCAGATGGACTGTTTTGGTTTCAGTTGGAAGTGATCACTCACCTGTTCTCATTGAGCTCACAATCACACTCACAAAACTCCCAATAGCAAAAATGCCTTATTTTGGAATTATAAAAAAGCTAACTGGGGATTGTATAAATCCTCCTTGGATAATTTGCTGTCTAAGGCTGTATCCTGTGATCTTGACAGCAAATGGCAGTTTTTCAAAGATTTGGTATTAAGAGCTGCTCGTGTAGCCATTCCCAGAGGCAATAGGAATAAGTACAAGCCTGACTTTTTTCATAATAGTGAGTCTCCTTTGCCTCTTTTACATCAGAGAAACGCCTTACAGAGAGATTTCATGTCTGTCTCCTGACGCTAAGTCTGCCTTAAACCTGATTAATGCAAAGATTATACAGCTGTATTGGGTAATCAAAAGAGAAAACGTTGATATAGCCTGTGTGAAGGTCTTGACTCACATACTCCTAACACTAAACTCTGGAGATTGGTAAAGAACATTGATAGAATGCAACCTCAGGTTGAAACGATCAATACCTTCAGCCATTCTGGAGGCTCTTTGTGCAGGGACACTGAGGGTGCGAATTTGTTGGGCAGACATTATCAGAAAGAGAGAGAGAGAGAGTAGACTCCTTTAACTCTGAAGACAAACTGATAGAAAAACCAGCAAGATTTTATTCATAAAATCCATTGTAGTCTTGGTGGACATAATACTGTTTTTTACAAGGATGTTATAATGATAGATTTGAAAATTGCTTCCCAGGAAATGGATTTTAACAAATCGCCTGGCATGGATGGAATACATCAGTGATTCCAAAGTGGTCTATATAGACCCCCCAGGGGTCTATGATGACCTGCAAGGGGTCCACATCAGTAAAAAAATAATTTAGGGGTCCATGAGGTGTAAATGGGGGTCTATGATGGTGGCTCACATTAAATCAAATCATGATTTTAGTTTTAAAAGAAAATTTAGTCACATAGAAAACAGATTTTATCTATTTAATAGATTTACTAATTTTAATAAGGTTAATTTGTAGTTCTAAGGTGACAGCATAAATTTTGTTAAAAACAAAGACCATGTCTGCAATTTTGGTTTTAAAAAGATAGGATAAAAGACAGGATCATACCTGTCATTTATCACGAATTATGAACATCGTAAGAAAATTTTTAATTACTTTTTCAGCGTGGTTGCCTATCTCCAAAACAAAAAAGAAAGAGGGGAAATAAGTTCCGGACACTACTAACCGAGGAGATCTAGGGTTAAATCTGACACAATTGATTCCAAATGTTTACTTCACTTCAGTTAGAAATTTAAATCGTTTAAAGTAGATCTATACCAGTTGTCAAAAAGACATTTAATTTGGTAAATCTGCAAAAACTCAATATCGAAAAACATGGGAAGTGGTCTATGAAACAAAAAAGTTTGGGAACCTCTGGAATACATGGTCAAATGTTAGTCAACTTGAGTGAACTGGGCAGAAGTTTCCCTCAACATTTTTAATACTTTTTGGAACGATTGAAAACTCCCTAGGGATTGGAAAGAAGCCCTCATCATTCTAATTAGGAAACATGACAAACTGGCGAATGACCCAACAGTTATAGACCAATTGCACTTACCAGTATCTCGTGTAAACTCAGTCCTGCGTAGACTTTCGACTTACCTTGACGAATGCAATTTAATATCTCCTGACCAGTTTGGTTTTCGGAAAGGTCACTCCACAATGGAACAACTTTTTTTTAATATTTTAGCCAGAAGATTAGGGATGCCCATAATCTCAGACCCACAAATCACACAGTAGCTGCCTTTCTTGATCTATCTAAAGCCTTCGACAGGGTCTGGAATTACAAACTTGTTTGCAAACTTTACAGCACTTTCAAAATCAGGGGGAGAGTTCTGTCTTGGCTTGCTGACTTCCTAAGGGCCAGGTATATTAGAGTTAAGTTTAAAGACACCATCTCGGGAAAATTTAGATTGAGCCAGGGTATACCACAAGAATCTGTGCTCAACCTCACTTTGTTTTCCTTATTTATTGCAGGAATTGAGGCTGAAGCAAATTCTGATCACTGTATGGGACTGTATGCTGATGATATAATAAATCTGGAGCAACAATACAAGTTTATTTAATGCTCAGAACAAAATTATCTTTTCTTCTTCAGCTGGAAAAGTTTGCTGCAGAGCATAAAATCATTTTTAATCCCCTAAAGTCTGTATCAAGTATATTTACCACCAACAGACATCTGTACAACCATGAGCACAGACACATTTGATGAAGACTTCATCGAAGAAGTTGACAATAGAACAAATAGATTCCTGGCCAATGAAGTTGACACCCCCCCCCCCCCCCCCACATCTCCTGGAGAAATTATGAGTATTATTCTCCGTTTGGACAGTAAAAAAGCCCCAGGACCGGACTCCATCAAAAACATAGCTCTAAAAGCTCTACCTCTCAATGCAATAACCAACTTAACGAAAATCATTAATAAATGCCTAATTTACAAGTACTTCCCAATAGCCTGGAAAATAGCTAATATTACTGTCCTACCTAAACCTGGTAAAGATGAAACCCATGCTGAAAACTACAGACTCATCAGCTTGATCAGTTCGGTCGGTAAAATCTTCGAAAAGATTCTGTTAGAACGTATGAAAGCCTTTTGTGACGATAAAAACATCATTCCAGATTTCCAGCATGGATTACGGGAAAATACCTCCACACTTCACCAACTACTCAGGGTGAACAACCAAATCATTCATGGATTCAGCCGGAAGATGATCACGGGAGGTGTGTTCCTGGACGTCCAAAAGGCTTTTGACCAAATATGGCATAAGGGGCTGGTTTTCAACCTCATTACTTACAACTTCCCACCTTATCTCATCCACATCATCAATAGCTACCTACAAAATAGAGCTTTCAGAGTCAAAATAGACCATTTTATTTCACCTAATGGATCTCTTACATCTGGTTGCCCGCAGGGGTCTCTCCTGTCTCCTCTGCTCTTCAGTATTTATACAAGCGACTTCCCCACACATCTGGCAATCTCAGTTCACCTCTTTGCTGACAACGCTGCCATTCTCGTTACCGAGAAAACCGAATCTGAGGTAAAAATTGGCCTTCAATCCTACCTCCACATCCTACAGAAATTGTTGGCTAAATAGCGCATAGCCATTAATACCAATAAATCCCAAGCCATCATGTTCAGATGTGTAAGCCCAAGCATTCCGAATGACCCCCTCCTGCTGTTTAACAGAGCAATAGCCTGGACAACAAAAGTTAAATATCTTGGACTTACCCTCGACCACAACCTCCGATACAAGGCTTACCTCCAGGAACTTAAAATTAAATACTGGAAGAAATATTTCACTATCGTCAATAATTTTGGAAAAAGATCACAGCTCTCCCTTCAAAATAAGATTTTAATTTATAAAATTTACCTCCGTCCTGCTCTCCTCTATGGCTGCCAAATATGGCGAGAGAAACTATTACAAATACAAAGAATCCAATATGTCTATCAGGGGCATTGTTGGAATTCCAAGATATATTCCAGTCTCTGTTATCCACGAAGAACTCAAGATCGAACCCGTGGGGACCTTCATCTCCAGACTACATCATAACTTTCATTCCACAATAGGAAATCACAAAAATCCAACTATCAATAGCCAAGATGTCTTCAAGCACCACCCCTCAACCACCCACTGCTTTCCTGTGAAAGCTACTTTTTCTCACTTGGCAATCAGCTGAGTGTCACTTTCCGTTCTAGAACGACAACTAGTTCCACGAGTTGAAACTCCTTATTTCACTTAGCAGTCAGCTGAGTGTGACGTAACTCATTTCAAGGACGTTCGCCCAGTTTTTTGAGCGAAGTTTTACTTTTCTCCCTCCTTATCGGAAGGGTCTTTTCCCTCCCACTCCCCTCCGTGGCTCGCCCATGGAATCTTATTTTTTCTCACTATAGGATCAAAGAAGAAGCAAATTCCGTTTGCTGGTTCTCTGCTACATATAACCCCATTGTACAACTATGAGCCTGATATTTATTTACTGGGCAATCGACTGAATTTTGAAAAACATCCCAAATATCTGGGATTCATCCTGGATCAGGCGATTCTTGGTCATGCTCATATAAACAGTCTGGTTTGTAGAGGTAAACAGCAAATGAAAATTTTAAAATATATTTCTCGCAAAGACTGGGGAGCGGATGCTCGGACCCTTTGAAATACATATATCGCTCTCATTTGACCTATCCTCAAATATGGTGTTTAGGTCTATCAGGTTGCCTCTGCTAGCAACCTAGATAAACTAGGAAGGGTACAACTCTCTGCTGCCAGAGTCATCACTGGTCTCCACAACAGCTGCTCGAGGGATATTGTTTTGTATGAAGCTGACTTGCAACCTCTCAGATTATGAAGCAGATATCTATTGGCTAAATACTTTGCCAAGCTCATCAGTTATGGTGACAAGCACAGAACCTCTGGTTATGTGAGCATTTGGCACAATAATCGTCGCCTTAAGAGAGGAAGTCCATTTAATTTTGCTGAAAGCGAGGGATGGTTGCATAAAGTGGAATATGTCTTTGGCCCATTGTAAAGATGTTGCTACATTGTTCTATGAACAGGTCTTTTTTAATGCCGAATTGTCCTCATATACCCACAAAGGCACTCAACAACCGGAGTATTTTAGGCAGCTTGCTTTGGAGACTATTCATAAAATCCCATGTCACATATTACAGATCTATACTGATGGCAGCATGGGTGTAGGCACCATCTCGGGCAATGGAATTTTCATCAAAAAGGGGAATGGTATTAAGATCTGTAAGAGAAATCCTGACTACTGCTCAGTTTTTTGGGCAGAACTCTTAGCTATTGAGGAGGCTTTGAAATTTTACTTTACTGAGTGTCAATACAGATATTTGGATATTCAGTGATAGTTGCAGCTCTATTCAGCATCTATCTGAATGGTGGAGGCATGGTGACGAGCGACGAGCATTATCCAGCTATTAAATAGCTTGAATGTTAATGTTAAGATCTTTTTTCAGTGGGTACAGTCGCACATGAATGAGATTACAGATGGTTTGGCCCGTGAGGGCAGCCATAAAGATTCTATGCCTAGTGGCTGCCTTTTTCAGAAATAGCTACATGAGTCAAACAAGATGTCAGTTCCTCTTGGAAGCAGGCCCCCGTACATAAGTGGTATGAAGGAAACCATCCTGGTACCGCTTTGCTTGGGACAGGCAGTAGGCGAGATGAAACTACTCTTGCTAGTTTTTGCAGTGGACACACTTAAGCTCAATGACATGTAGTGGGTCTTAAAAGTTTATCCTTCTTATTCGAATTGCAATATGACCCAAGCCGCTCCTGCCCACATCTTGGCTTGTATTGGTTGCCATAAAAGCCAGCTTCTCTCAAGTCCTGCTAGAATTCTTCAATGTTTAAAAACGCACAGGTTCATGGACTTGATCTAGATGTCTCTGTCGTTCAATTGGGATAAGAAATAACAACAAACATTTCCATAATTTGCTCTTTTTTATTTTATTATTGTTGATAATACTAAAATAAGCTAAATAATACCAAAATAAGCTAAATAAAATACCAAAGCAATACCAAAATCTTTAGTTTTTTTGATCAACAGCCTTAAGAAGCTCCAACTACATTTAAAGCAAAATAGCAGTTTCTTTTTCCCCTGAGGTCTTTGACATTGTTCTTTAAAAAAAAATTCTTTCAAAATAGAACCAAACCTTCTGATTTTTATTCACAATGCGATATACTCGTCACCGAATTCCAAAGCCAACTGATGAGAGATGAGATGTTTTTGTATGACGTTTGTAAGGGGTGGAATAGCTTAGATAAACAAAATTGCCTAATGTCACAGGCTATTCTGAGAGTATTTCAAAGCAAAGTTAGCCTCTTTTCTAAGAAACATGTGAAACCACTTCTTTTTAATTTCACACCCCTCTTAAATCTCGCCGACGCAGTTGGTGTTTTCTGTATTTTGATCATTCCCAGAAGGGAAATTGTTTCACATTAAGCGATTTTCGTTTTGTGTAAAGAGAAGAAAAATGCATCAAAATACATAATAGTTTGTTGGGGCCATTGTATTATTTCGCATTAACTGATATTTCGTCTTGAGCGTTTTTGTGTTAAATGCATTTCACTGTATTGGTAGTATTTTCTACCATGAGCATCTTTTGATGAACATGCTGGTAAATTTTACAAATCTGTGCTTTATAATATATTATTATGTTGTGGAGAAAAGGGAAATAAACTTTTAAAAAACTGATATTGATCCCAGATAATTTAAAACCTCCCAATTAATCAAAACTTTTAATATCTAATATCAAATTAGTGGTAAAGAAATTGAAAGGTTTAAGCAATTTTTTGGCAACCACATTTTTCTTTTTTGAAGCTCGACCAATTGTTTTTTATTCTTTTGAATGAAATAAGCAAGAAAGAAATAATTGCTCAATTAATGAGTGAACAAGATTGAAAATATTCCAGAATGGATGTCTGAAATATGAAAATAATTTGTGTTTGAAAGAAATTGTAGATTGTTAGTTCATCAGCGTAAAGCATTCATTAGCTTCGTTCTTCAGCTGCGTTTTAGAAACTACGATTTTTCAGTTTTTCTTATAGAATCTGCGTTTTCATTGTAAAAACACGACAAATGGATTTTCTTCTCAATAAAAGGTAAGAAAGTAATGATTGTTTTTTATATGAAGAAGGATTAATAGAATCTTGGTATGGATGTCCGAAATTTGGTAAGAATTTGTATTTAATTTCTTATTTTTCATTTGATGTTTCCAATGTTGTCCATTCTAGAAACCCACGTTTTTTCAATGTTTTTCGTCTCTTGACGCCATTTTGAAAAACATGGGTTTATCCTTGGCGCCACTTGGCGAAAAACTTTTCTCACCAAATACAGCAGTGTGCTGTTCTAGGATTTAACCAAATTCATATTTGGTTCAGCAACAAAGAAAAAAAACAGCTTTATATGATGTGTTGGGTCAACTTCAACACTTAAGCAGTTAACTCCAGAGTCTCTAG
>BMAV01022992.1:140856-151182 GCA_019973955.1 Trichonephila inaurata madagascariensis
TTTTGTAGCCATGACAACACTATCATTGAATCAGTCCACAGATAAACTTTAACTGATTCTAGTTTCAAGGCATCAATCACTCTTTTCACAAGTTTGGACAAAAGGACAGCTGCACATAACTCTAATCTGGGAATAGTTAGGCACTTAATTGGTGAAACTCTCGATTTGCTAGTAATTAATTTCACTAAAGTCTCTCCCGAATTATTTTTTGATTTGCAATACACTGCAGCTCCATAGCAACGCTCTGATGCATCAGAAAAACCATGAATCTCTATAGATGAAGGATTCTCAATCACTATACGTCTTTCGATATTGATGCTATTTAGACTCTCTAGCCTAATTAACAACTGGTGCCATTCAGAATACACTTTATTTGGGAGTGGATCTTTCCAGTCAATACTAAGTCTCCAAAGCTTTTGCATAAACATCTTGGCCTTGGACACTACGGGTCCCACAAGTCCCAAAGGATCGAACAGTCTGGCAATAGTTGATAAAACGCTTCTCTTTGTATACGAATCTCTTGGAATCACGTCAACTTTAAAGGAAAACGTGTCTTTTACTGGGTCCCAGGACACACCCAATGTTTTGGTTTCATTTGGTCTAGAAAAATCGTAGACTCCATTTATACTTTGCGAAAGTTCAGAATGATTTCCACAGATTTTATGCAATTCCATGCCTGCACTTTTCAAAATTGCAATTAACTGACGTTGTAGCTCCTTAGCCTCTTCTAAGGTTTCCGCACCGCATAACGCATCGTCCATGTAGAACTGGCTTCGAAGGACTGGTGCTGCTACCGGGAATTTATTTTCTTCATCATAGGACAATTGTCTCAATGTTCGTTGCGCTAAGTATGGGGCACTGGTCATCCCATAGGTGACCGTTTGAAGCTCATATGTTTTTACTCGGTCATGTTTATTGTCTTTCCACAATATTTGTTGCAGACAGCGTTGTTCGGAATCAATTAGGATCATTCTATACATTTTCTTTATGTCCGCAGTCAGTGCATATCGGTAAGTACGAAATCTAATCATCTGAGCATATAAGTCATCTTGGATGACTCCTCCGTTTAACTGAATATCATTGAGTGATAATCCATTATCTGTAGGGCTAGACGCGTTGAAGACCACTCTCACCTTAGTGGTACTTTTCTCGGGTCTATAGACGCCATGATGCGGTAAGAAATAGTTCATCTTCGGATTGTCATTTTCAACCCTCACTTCTCGCATATGTCCCAATTGTTCATATTCTTGCATGAATTCTCTATACAGTTTTAGATATTGTGGATTCCTTTCCAATCTAATCCACAGTGCATTTAATCGTTTGAGAGCAATGCCCCTGGAATTCCCTAAACAATTTGGATCAGCTTTAAAGGGCATTTTAACTATATACCGTCCCTCAATGTCTCTAGAATGCGTTTTCATAAAGTGTTCCTCGCATAAATTAGCCTCATTATTTTTTGTTTGCACTATTTCCGCATTTTCTACTTCCCAAAATTTTTGCAATGTTTTATTTAAATCTTCGTCCCTAACTAACCCGCAATGAACTTTAGTTTCATTTAATGAATCTACATTACCACTTGCAACGTATCCAAAAACCGTGTTTTGTAAAATTAGATCTGAATTTTTTATCTTAAATTTTTCTGGTCTCAATAGTTCAAAAAATATTTCTGCACCTAACAACATGTCTATTTTATCTGGAATATTAAAACGATCATCAGCTAACTCCACTATATCTGACAAATTAACACTGGTATTAAACGTGTTATTTGGAATAAAATCTGTGATTTTCTTAACTACTAACATATTTAAATCCTTCACGAATGTATTACTTTTATTTGAAATTGTCGTTTTAACGCACCCGTTAACAATCATAGAGGCATCATTTAAACATGAGATCAAAGTATTAATCTTTTCACTTTTCAGTTGTAATTTATTGGCGCACTCATTTGTAATAAGACAAACCATACTGCCTCCGTCTAACAAACACCTACATTCATGCCAATTCGAATATTTATCCTTAACTAATATGCGAGCAGTGCTCAATAAGCATTTTTTAATTTTGTTATGACTCAAAGTAGTCGCCACGATTTCTTGATTGTTTATATTTGAACTAGGAATGAAAGGAGGGGCAGAAGTATTAGGATACATCGTTCGCGGTTTCTCTTCAAGGACGGAATGGGGATTCGGAATACTTTTTATTTCTCTTTGAAAATGAAGTAATTTATTATGCGGCTTCTTACAAATTATGCAATTTTTAGAGCGACATTGTTTAACACAGCATTCTGGGGATAGACATTTAAAGCACAATTTATTGTTTTTAACAAAATCTACTCTTTCATTTATAGAAAAACTTTTAAACTGAGGGCAAAATTGCAAAGCATGTGCTTCATTTTTACACAACACACATTTTTCATTCTTTACTTCAGAAAAAAATACGCTCGAAACTCCTCTCTGACTTCGCGAGCTGTTATATTTCAATTGTTTATTGAAATCAAATCGTTTATTTTCATTTCCAGTGAAGGACCTGGAAAATGTATTAGACTCGCTTTTAATTTTACCTTTAGCAGATAAATAAATATCACATTCTCGCCCTAACTCGTGGGGTTTAAAAAATGTTTCTCCTTGTTTTACATTAATATGAGTCGATAATTCTCTGTCAAGAGTGCTCATCATTTTATCCGCTACAATTAATTCACATACTGATTTAAAATCATTAACATTTCGTAACTGACAGTAATACTCAAATGTTGCACTTAACCTAGACGCAAATTGAACATAACTCTCTGAATTTAATTTTTGAGTTTTACGAAAATCATTATAGCATTCTTGCGGTGTAGGCTGCAATTCTTTCAAAACTAAATTTTTTAGTTTATCATAACTGCGCAATTCTTCCTCTGACACATAAATCATTAAGTTATTCGCTCTCTCTCCTAGGATGTTTAAAAGAATTTCCGATTTCCATTCTTCGGGAACCTCTTTCGTTTTGAATGCTTTCTCTAATGACTGAAAAAATAAATTATATGACTCAACACGTGAGGGTACAGAAATAGTTAATGTTTTTACACTTTTTATTAACGTTTCGATACTAATATTGTTACCTGTTTCGGTGGCGCTCACTGTTGAAAGTGACGAATCATGTTGTAAATCTTTTCGAATATTAGCTAGCTCTAATTGCTTCTCTAACTGCGCTAACTTAACTTTTTCTAACTGTAAATTTGTTTCACTTTCTGACTGCTTATGCGCTAATTTTATTTTTTCTAACTCTAAATTTAATTCCCTCGAAGATTTTTTAATTCTCGTTTCTTCAACAACATAGTCAATAATATTTTTAACTAATTCTTTTTCCTTTTTATACACTTCACTACTTTCAATTAAAATTTTCAAATCAAGAACTTTTGCATTATCTGGCACAATTAGTTTTAATTCCTCAGCGACAAGTTTTAACTCGTCTTTCTTCAAATTAGCAATTAAAGACATAATTAAAATTCTCACAAAAATTCAAAGAACATTGCTCTCACCTACCTCACATAACCGGTCGCCGCACTTGGCTTCTTGCTTCGTAATACGAATACACATTAGTTTCACTCAGCCATTTAATCCAATAGCTAATTTCTAAGCTCCGGTTGTGATCGGACCAAATGTTGGGTCAACTTCAACACTTAAGCAGTTAACTCCAGAGTCTCTAGCACAATAACCAATTTTACGGTGCAAACACTGTCCATATTTATGGTTATCTTTAGTCGATAGCTTAATTACTCCTTCAATATTCTCATGACACAATCACGACACAGTTTCGAGTGGACTGGTGTTTATTTTTTACTCACAACACTTTTTACATTCATATCAGAATTACTGGGCATGCGCAGTTGGGCTGGCGCAAACACAGTTCACATATTCTTATTTGAAGACACAACAATACACTCCTAATTCTCTTAATTACACAGATGGCGTTTCGCACGCCGAGAACTGACATGATGAATAACAAAAGATTCTGCATATTTTCAGCTGTTTTTACAGGTCAAATAGCTGTATTTAATTCAACACTGAACATAAAACAATTCTCTGATAATGAATTATTCTTTTCAGTAATATGAAAAATGTTTATAAACATTTCCATTGTTTGTACTGCCTGAAGTTTTCTCAAATTCACTACCAGATGGTATTCTCTCATATTAAGTTGGAATTTAAAATAAAATTACTTTAAATTTAAGTTAAGTATTTTGCCCTCAGAAATAAATTGCTGAAAAATTTATTTATAACTCTAATACATAAGGAAATGATTTTTTAAAAAAAAATGATTAAAAAGTGTCATTTTTACCAGCACAAAAAAAATTAAACAAAAGTGCAATGTACAAAGAAAAAAACGTTATACTTCCTTGAAAAACGTTTGACACATCTTATATTTTTGCAAAGTACAATAGTTATAATAATAAACAACTTCTTATTCTATATGAACTTTTATTAAATTTGTAATTCAAACTATTCCTTTCCCATAACATATACATAATTAAGGTACCCACAACAAATGGATATAATGCTAAAAAAATCCTTTTTAAATGTTTTGAACTTGAAAAACTATTTCAAATACAAAATTAAATTTTACATGACATATCATTAAGAATTTTAAAATATATTATGCATTAAAATATTCAAAAGTTATACTTTCACATGTATTGTTTCATAAATATATATATATATATATATATGAATTAATCATTATTTAAAAAGAAAAAAACTTAAATGTCTCCAAATTGTATATAATTTAACAATAGTACAGAAAAATTATTTACCTTCAGGAATTAAATTGGGAATATCTGCTTGGTGTTCTGGACCAACTTTGATAGCTGAAAGAAATTTATACGATAAACTAATACAAATAAAATATATTTAAAAAAATATTAATTCTGCACTTTTGCTCTTACAGCAGTTTTAATGAAAATCACAAACTAAGTTATAATCTACCCATCTCATTGAAAACACTACTGGAATTTATTACCAAATGTATCCATAGCACTTCTCTTCCTAAAAATGTGGTTTCTTAATTATGGAAATCTGTCTTTTCTTTCATAGAATTTGAAATTTTTTAATGTTTAATATATATGTTTTTACTTTTTCTTAAAATCTTAAATAATTAAAATTAATGTTTTAGTTTAAATTACCGTACTTACATATTAGCGTCATGCAAATTGCACCATGATATCAAAACAACAAAGATTTTAGCATGTTTTATATGAAAAAAAAAATCAATTTAGATTTTGGTGGGAAATAGCGTGATTCATGTGGTGCCAATTTGGCTGCGATGATAATAATACGCAAGTACCGAAATTACTTATGTTTACATTCCTTACATTTGAAAGAGTTAAAAATATGTAAATACCAAAATGATGTGTAAAATCTCTATAATGAAAATAGACATGATTTCAGTCAAACTTTACCAATTATTAGCGGAATATTAATTACATCTAAATTCAAAACATAGTAACAATAATAAGTCAAACCATTACTTTTTGGATTTATTTTCAAATGTGGCACATTAAATTTCTATATGAAATGCAACTATTAGTACCTTAAACCCTTTATAAGGCAATTGTTTTCAAGTAAAGTTATGTTAACCCTTTACTGGGCTATTTTTTCTAGCGATGGTACACTAAAATATTTTGGGAGAACTAGATTGACTTAAGAAAAGGAATCAATTTAGCTTACCAGATAAAACTTTTTTGATTTTTAAGACCCTTTTTTTACGGACTCATAAGGAGATTGATTGATGGATTTGGTGGTATTTTCACCACAGCCTGGTAAAGGGTTAAGATAATTTTTTAAACTATTTCAGTACATTGCTCCTTCCAGCAGTTTAAAAAATAAATGTAAGATAATTACATTAGTTAGAAGTGTTGTAAGGGTATTGATTTGGTGTGAATGTTTCGGAAGAATGTAATCTTGAAAACCGTTTTTTTAGCCAAATGCAATTCCATCAAGTTGTTTTTCACCTGTATTCGTTCTCAAGAATTAAAGAATAAATGCTTTTAAGATGTGATTAAATATATCTTCAAGCCCACAATTTCAGTAAAAGCACGTTATAGCCCAACCCTTGGCAGATTTTCTCTAGTCGCACCAAAAATGGCACCAAGGCACTTTTTTCAAAGTCCCTTCCTTCCAGGCAAACTGGGGAAAACATGATGTTTTGTCAGAAGGAGCAAAAATGGGAAACATTAGAACTTTACAAAAGAATTAGAGTCAAATTTACCTTCTAAAAATATATACTTTTTAAGACTTAGGAAACAATCCCACGAAAAATTTAACTTTTCAAAAATAGGAAATGGAGAACATTAAAAAAAAAAAAGAGGATTCAGAAGATCTAGAGAAATTTTTCAGATGTTACGAACAAATTCAATAAAATCTCTGCTTCTAAAAATAGGAGATTAAGGGCATTCTAATATGTAAACATTTATATCTAAGGTCAAAAATGGAAATTTCTTTTTGACTATTGAAAAATAGAAAATTAAGAGCATTCTAAAAAGAAGGAATCAATGTTCGAAGGAGAATAATTGAAACTTTTAAAACTTTATGAATAAATTCCTGTATGATTAGTTTCTCAAAAAGATATTAAATACATTCTAAAATTACTCAAAGGGCTTTTGTCAAACCACGTACTTTTCCTTACATCATGTGGATTCTTTCCTCCTATCAAACGGCATCACTATCATTTTAACTTTTTCCCCCGTAAGCCCCATTTAATAATTACCACCTTTTCATAAAAAATTTAAAAAGAAAATGAACTTTGCTTTCGTCTTATAAACAATAACTTGGTACTATCCAAGTTACAGTAAAGCGTAGAATAAATGATAATGGTACTTGCCACTCGTACCTAGTTAGTAGGGTGGCCGAAGCTAATGTAATTAACGAAAATTACTAATTGCAGATACCTAACGGTGACTAATAAAGGTATCTTACTTTAAAGAATGAAAAAAAGGAAGGGTTGCCAGCTTGGCAAATTTATCGCCTAACTTGGCGACAAAAAAAAAGCACAAAAACCAGGAGTGGGGGTGGACTATAATAGGACTTGACCGATATTTTGAGGCCCTAGACTCCTATGCAAAAGTAGGCTCTACCAGTGATCTTTAAAAAAAAACAGTATTTTGCATGAATTGTCAAATACTCATAAAAAAGGTTAATATGAAACAAATATATGAGAGTTGAAAGTGTTCATATTAGGCTTAGGCCTAGACATGGACAATGGTCATCACATAATAATACAGTCTAGCCACTTTTACTAGTAGACATGCAGTTTGAAATTCGCTGTATTTCAAAAAATATGCAAGGGAATAATATTTGACCATTAAAACAATCAGGATCATGATCTTATTTAGACTGAGTCGAGAACGAAACGAGGCCTGGGCTCAAGTGGCCTCTATGCCTTAAGACGTTCTTGTTCAGAAATACTGCTAAAGCTGGAAAGAGTTTAAGTGTAGTATAGGGGGCACTTGGCGCAGTCCTTTTTTCTGGTGACTAAAACCGGTCGCCAATTTACTTCTTTCGGAATTATTTATTATAGAAAGAATTCGATATCTCACCATGACATTTAGAAAAAAATCGCCAAATCCGAAAAAAATTGCTAAATTCAAAGTGCCCCCCTCCCACCCCTATACTACACTTGAACTGCTGGAAAGCAAAAACAATTAAGAATTATAAAATACAAAAAGAACTTACAATCTTTAAACATCTTTGATGAACTAATTTCCTCAGATCCAGATGAACCTGAGACTTCAGCTACTTTACCTCGTCGATGCTTTCTACGATATGGCATTATTTTTAAAACAATTACTTTATTAAGAGTTAATTAAAATTTTAAGATAAGAGTTATTATGATGTAGGTAAAAGGCTTTTAACATTCTTTGTATTTTAAACAATAATGGGTAATTTTAAACAATAAGCCAAACACGTTTCTACACGCTGTTCAAATGCGAAGCGGGATCAACAGTTCAGTTCAGTTCAGGTTTTGTGGGATATGGGTCAACAAAGGCTATTAACGAAGCTATTAACAATAGAGCAGTGGTTCTAGACAGCGCTACTGCAGTCAGATTTTTTTAAAGCAAAGCTAGCGCCATCTGTTGTCCAAAATATTATTTATTTTTGTGAATGTTTCTCATGATTATTTATCAAACCTCAGTTTAATCTGCAATGGGCTCGATTCATCACTAGATGGCGCTACGGTCGGCGTGTATCACGTGATTTTCCATGTGCAATCAAGTAAACAATAACAGCCGATCACTTTACACTTGTGCGCTAACTTTCGAATTTGCTAATATTATTATTTTATATTCTTTAAATTCTTTTTAATACTTTAAATATTTTTAACAGGGAACTCTTAAGTATTCGAGGTTTTAACCAGTTCAAAATACGCCAAGATCACCAAACAAAGCGAGTAACATTCAAATGTGAAGGCCGCGGTAGCCGAGTGGTATAGGTATCGGACCGTGGCTAGCCTTGTCACGAGTTCGAGCCCAGTACCACTAAAAACCCGCCGTGTAGGGCAGCGATGCACGTTAAATCTGTCGAGAGCTGAAACGTCCTCCCGTTGGTGTGGTGTGGTAGTTAGGAGAGGGGGTGCCAGCTCAGGTGTCGTCCACGTCACTTGACCATGGTTCAAAATTACGTGGTCCGTCGCCAAAAGCCCTCGTGTTGCTGAACAGTGCGACGTTAATATTCAATCAATCAAACATTCAAATGTGGCTGTCGTCTATTAAATCTGGCAACGTCACAGATTTAAAGCAACACGAAGTAAGAAGAGTCAGAAAAAAATGGTGGAATGCGGTTCTTCCGCAACATAATATAGTCTGAAATATAATTACATTTTTTAAAGAGAATACATAAAAAAATTAATTTTTAGTGTCAGTTTTGGGCTTATTTTGGGAACTCTTCAGTATTCGAGGTTTTTAATCAGTTCAAAATACGCCAAGATCACCAAACAGAGCGAGTATCATTCAAATGTGGCTGTCGTCTATTAAATCTGGCTACGTCACAGATTTAGAGCAACATGAAGTAAGAAGAGTCAGAAAAAAATGGTGGAATGCGGTTCTTCCGCAACATAATATAGTCCGAAATAAAATTACATTTTTTAAAGAGAATACATAAAAAAAGGAATTTTTAATGTCAGTTTTGGGCTTATTTTGAATGCTAACAAATTTTCAAAGAGTTTTAGAGTAATAATTTTAGTGTAAACGAAGAGATTAAAATAGAAGAAATTTGTACATGTAAACACTCGTTAAACACATTTCTTTTACATTTATAATTCTTTTTATACGTAAAATTTCCAATTTTCTTTGGAACAGTTGATATTTTCTTTTAAATTTAGGAATTCTTGTTTCTTAAATATGAAATTAAAAATTATAGAAATTTGAGAAAATACTATTGTGAATATGAAAAAGTTTAATTTTTAAAAGTTTTTCTCTGTTATCTTCTTTATTTATTACATTTTATTTATTATCTTTACTGTATATCTTATACATTTTTTATATATTATTTTTATGTGATATTTTTACAATAAAACTATTTTTGATAAATTTATATAATAATTTTTAAGGTAAAACTCAATATATGATTTATAAAATATGGTTTTAAAATACCAATATATATATATTTACTGGTAATTTTATTTCAGTAAAAATTTATAAACTTTTATTCATTATAATTATTTTTTTTAATTTGGGTGTATTTTTTTTTTTTTTATGTGAAAGATTAATATAATTTTTTACCTTCTTAATTGGTTGTCCTTCAATAGTTCACTTGAATTGAATTATGCAAGGATTATCGATTTTTATAAGCAGGTTTTAATTATTTTGAAGACATGTTTTATAAAAAAAAAAGAATATTTTTTATCATTGGCAGCCCATTTTTTCTAAAATGTTTTTTTTTTTTTTCTTTAATATCAAATTATGTCTATTTTTTACAGGATAACACTTGATCATCTAATTTACTATTGCAATCCTAAAATTAACTACTTTCTTGAATAATTTTATTTACATTTTTCAGACTTGTTTCAAATTAAAAAAATTTTAGTCAATATTTAATGATTGGAAATGTTATCTCTGTAAATTGTTTTAAAGGGATGACGATAACGAAGTTGGTATATCATTCTTCTAACTGTCACACCACTCCACATTCACTATAGGGAGAAAAGAGTCAAATTCAAATGTTATAACCCTTTGCATTCCATTTTTCAAAATTTATTTCTTCAAATACAAATGCAGTTTTAATGTTATTCTTAAAAATGTAGCTATCTTTCCAATTGAAATTTTAGGAATATTTCTAAAAATTTCAATAACTTTCT